>CM029016.1:136487149-136814649 GCA_016801055.1 Panax notoginseng
CCCACGCCATTAGCCACACGCCCGCGCTTCTGGACGTCGCGCTTGCGCTTGGCCTCGCCCAATTTACAGTTTTTTGCCATAACTTTCTTATTTTAAGTCCGAATTAGTTGATTTTTGATTCGTTGGACTCGTTAAACTCTTAGCTACTCATCTAGAGAATAATATAACACTTCAAACATATTAACAAATCATTTTAAGGGTTCTATTCAGTGTTCATGCTATTTTAATATTTAAACACATTTAGCGAATTCAATCGCCACGACTTCGTTTCTTAACCAATTGACATGATTCAAACTCCGTCGTTTTCGTTTCTTCATATACTAACATAATTCAATACCAATTTACAGATTATAACACATATTAAACATAAAATTTTGTACTTTCTTAGCAATATCATATGAATACACACTAACATTTACTTTTCTTCTTCAAATCGATTTTCCATGAACTCTCTTACTACAATCATCTATAGATAACAACTAATTGATTACATGAACTAATGTAATAGTTATAATATCGAATTCACACAATCCAATATTAAAAATCTAGAACATAAACTTAGGTTTTTATACCTTCAATGCTTGATTCCTTTACAAGATGGTCACAAGCTTTAGTAATCCTTCTTCCTCTTCTTGATAATCTCAGAAAACCCTCTCTCAAAACCTACTGTGATTTCTTTCTTCTCTCCCACTCTCTGTCTTAGTTATCCTCAGAAAAGCCGCGAAACAAATAAACTGATATGGCTTGCCCACGTATACTTCAGTTATAAAAGAATACGTCTTCGTCAGTTAAATTAGAACAAAGGCCACAAGCCTTGTTTGGGCTCACAGAAATCCCCCAAACTGGATTATTTTAATAATATTATATTATATAGTTTCATGTGTCACACCTTTAGTTAATTTAAATAACTTATAATAATAATAATTAATAATAATTATAATCTTATTATAATTATACTTATAATTAATAAATAATTACATGTATCTAATTTAATTAATAAATTAGACTTAAACATTACTTTATTTAATATACTTATTTTCTTTAATATTAAACAACTCATTTAATTTAATTAATTCATTAAATTAAATCTTCAAAGAATTAAATTTACCTTGCTTTAATTTAATTATCATACACACGTAACTAAATTATTATACCACAATTTTCATAAATTATTTATTTTTCTCAATAAATAAATTATTTAAAATATTTATTTAATTCAATAAATATTTAAAATTAATTACAAATTCATTTAATTTCTTCAATAGTTAACTTAACTATTAAACCTCACTTTCCAATATATGAATATATATTTCTTTTCACACCAGATCACATATTTCAAAATACATAGCACGTATATATACATACTCAAACTCAAAACATCTCATAATAAGAATTTTAATTATTAAATTCCTATTTTAATAACTTATAAAAATTCGGGTTGTCACAGTTCCGATGGTCATTGCCACGGGTACGATTATTATCGTGTTGTTGGTCATTACCTTTTGGTTAGGTTGAATCATTATCGCACTCCAATAACTGAGCCCTATTCACAACATCGGAATATAAACAGAGTTTGTGAGAAATGAGGTATTGACGTATTTCTGATTTCAAACTTCTTAGATACATCCACGTCATTCTCTCCTCATTATCAACCAAGTGGGACGCAAATCGGGACAACTCGGCAAACTTAGCTTCGTACTGCGACACGGTTATACTATTTTGCTCCAACTTGATAAACTCTACCTCCTTCATTTGACGAATACTTTCGAGAAAGTACTTGTCGTTGAACAGTTCTTAGAACTTCTCCCAAGACATCTTCAGTGCGGCAGGTTGGTACGCTTTTTAGATTCCCACCAGTAATCTGCCTCTTCTCGCAACATAAAGGTGGCAAAGGGAACCTTTTGCTCCTCGAAGCATTCCAAGACATCAAATATCTTGGTGATCTGCTTTATCCACGTCTCCGCTTAAGTGGTTCTGGCTTTCCTAAAAACTCCGGCGGTCCCAGCTCCTTGAACTGCTTAGCGGTGACCAGCCGTAGGTTGCTAGTGTTTTCACCTGCATTTTGAACAGGAGTCTCTCTCGTTTGGTTTTGCATAAATTCAAAAAAGTTCCTAAACATACCATCGTTCGTCATTTGGTCGGTGTTGTTGTTTACATGATGATTATTGCCTTCCTGATGCACATTAACCTGGGTATTGATCGTTGGTGACTCAACGGTCTCATGTGCTTCATTGTTTATCTTGACATTTTTAGATGCCATTTTCAAACACTGTCACGAAACAAGGGTTAATTGACATGTCACATATTATCCCTATACTCTGACCGATCAAATAAATACCAAATAAACTTAGGTAGGTCATACTAGCGAAGGAATTACCCGTCTCTCCCCTCCTAGTTCTAGTCTCACATCTCAGCCAGGGATCATATCCCTAAGCTTTGATACCAACTGTGACGCCCCCAAAATAGGTATACATCACCCATTCTGAGTCGCCAAATACATGGTATAGAATACAACTACAAACTTAATTATAAAACTGTCGTGTAAAATACGGCAAAACATAGCTGAGAGTTTAAACAAGAATATTGCCTTCTAGACAATATCAACACTTAATGGAGTCCTCATTCCAATTATTATCACACTATTTCACAGAATAGTGAGGACCGGATCATCATTCTGTTCCCTGACTACTCCCGGCTATATTCTCATTTCCTGAAGAGAACAATGAAAGCAA
The DNA here is from genome assembly GCA_016801055.1 of Panax notoginseng. Taxonomy (NCBI): domain Eukaryota; kingdom Viridiplantae; phylum Streptophyta; class Magnoliopsida; order Apiales; family Araliaceae; genus Panax; species Panax notoginseng. The sequence goes on from CM029016.1 coordinate 136,489,882, forward strand.
AAGGGTGAGCTTAACTAGCCCAGTAAGAAATATTATTACTAACATAATGCAGAATAAATTATCGTTAGCCTTCAACAGTGTTAAACTGATAAAATACAATAAACATCAAGTATAACTACAGCGGAACGAGCAATCCATTAGAAGAGTCAAGTAGAGCATGATATCTACTATCTTCTATGATTTAAAAAGTTTTTCATCAACTTTATCACTGAGACTCAGCTTAATAAATAAACCACATCATCGAATCATCCCTGCACTACGATCCCATTGATATTCATGTAATCATCAATGGTCATGATCAAATCAACAACTGTCCATCAATGCACTACAAGCCAATGAGGACTTTTACCACATCATTTGTAACATTACGATCATGATTATACCGAATAATCCTTGGTCATAATCATATCAATCAATAATACATCTATGCACGTAAGTCACAGATGACCTTTATCACAATATAAGCATGAGGATGATGACGATGATAGAAGAATTCAATCAAACAAGATCAAGGATAAATATTAAAGACTTTAAATTTATGCAGAGTTTAAAAATATCCAATTTGTCAACATGATACTGCTTTGTGGAGTAAAATTCAAGAATAATATTCATGTATCAAAAATAATCTTGGACAGAAAAGAAATCAATTTTTGTTGTGAATAGTACCCCATGAATAGTACTTCGAGAATAGTACCCCGTGAACAGTACCCTAGCATGAAAAATTCCCCGAATACCCGAGTGAATAGTACTCGAGTGAATATTAACTTATGAATAGTAACCTATGAATAGTAAATCGGTATGAAAAGTACCTCAAATTCTCGGGTGAATAATATTCGAGTGAACAGTAATCGAGTGAATAGTAACTCGTGAATAGTACCCCGAGTGAAAATATTAATATTTAATAAGAAAGTTCAGATTAATATTACAATAAAATGATACTGGATGAAGCGCAAAACTCAAAGATATTCCACTAATTTCAGAATTATAGAAGCAATACTTACCATGGTAAGTTTAGATGGAAAGAAATAATATACGAAACTGTAAATGAATTTTCACTGTCATGCGGTAGTCCGCGTAGACAGATCATTTTCACAATTTAATAACAATTGAATACGAAGGGTTATTCACCTGGCATATGGTAGTCCGCGTAGACAGGTTATTCCAACAGAATAATAAAGAATGGAATAACATAAGAATTTCACCATGCATGCTGTAGTCCGCGTAGACAGATTATTCTAACAGAATAATAAAGAATGGAATAACAAAATTTTTTTACCATGCATGCGGTAGTCCGCGTAGATAGGTTATTCAACCAGAATAATAAAGAATAGAATAACAACCCTTACGAGTATTGATAGAAAATAACTCTCTTCATGAATATGAAAGAAATAATATCCCTTACGAATACAATAAACAATATCCCTTACGAATATTGAACGAAGATAATATTTCTTACGAATACGAAAAATAATATCGTAAGTGAATATAAAATAAATAACACCCCTTACCTTAATAGAAGATTTGAATACTGAAGTAGGGTAGTAGCAAAATACTCCTCTTCTTGCTCTCTAAGGTTTCTCTCTCTAGAGTTTCAGTGAATTCGTAAGAAATAATGAAGGAATAAGCTTCTATTTATAGGAAAAAAGACTGAATAATAACTAATTCATGAACGACCCAGATTAATTTACTTTTAAACGGGCGGTCCATATTGATTTACTATTAAAACTTAAAGCAACGGTCCATACTGATCTACTTTAAACCAATGATCCATATTGATTTACTATTATATCTTCAACAAATGATCCATATTGATTTACTATTATAACTTCAACCAACGGTCTGAAAAATTAGCACATCTCCTAATGGAATAATAAGTCAAACTTATAACAAATACCTCATAACAAACACCTCTATATATATAAAAAATTAAATAAATATGTACTACAAATCACTTATCTTTAATAAACACATTTTTAATATATTAACAATTATTCATCATTAATATTATAACTAACAATATTTAACAACCAGATCATTCTCAGGAAAAAGGGGGCTTTTCGATAAGGATTTCTTCCTATTGGCGCGTAATTAGGTGACCAAACCTCTCATCGACATAACTTTTTAGATATCGTCAATATTGCAAATAATAATATGAATAACTTTGTCTTCTCAATTATTGATTTACTCATAATAAATATTATGCAAATGATACTGTGACAATAATTAAATCAATAATATGAGAGATATTATGTTGCAACTACTGTAGAAATAATTGAATAAACTGAGTGGCTTCTTACGTAAGCATCAATAATCAATACCGTGTGCTACTATGCAACCACGCGTATTACTGTTCTTTTACCACCGGGTATTTCAATAGTTTAACGGTAAAACTTTCACCGTTATTTTTATAAAAAGATATTTCTGTCCTTTTCTAACTCTGACAGCTATTCCGTTGTGGGGTCCACTAATGATGGTGTCGTCGTACAGATATTTTCTGATAAAAAGAATATTTCCCGACCAAACAAATATTCCCTGACACAATGAATATTTTATATCAGTTTGCTTACTTTGCAAAATTTTCACATATCACCCTTAACTTTAACCCTTTATCAATTTAACCATTAAATAGAATAATAATTATAAAAAATTGAATACTTTCATTTCATAATATTCGGGGTCTTACAAGATTTGTTTGAAAAAACAAATTTTGAAAAGGTCCGACATATATATGTCGATGATTGGACTTTAAGAGTCGCCAGTTGGTATTTTAAATGGTTGCACCAACTCAACCGAGAAAAGGTTTGCACATTGACCTAGTGATATGACACTATTTAACTGGTGTGTGAAACCGAGTTTCGTTAGGGTCCGTGGGCTTGATTATGCAGAGGGAAGGTGTTAGGCACCCCCCAACATTCGTGTTACCACGGCGACCGCCACTTTTCAATTAAACTATTATATGAATACATGCGTGTATGTGTGTGTGGGTCAATGTGCAATTATCTAAAAGTTGTGTTATTCCTCGTTTGTACCTATATACAAAGGGTTTGAATTTTGTATAAAAGTTCATATTTAACAAGATATAGCTATGATGTTTTGTAAAAGAGGTTTTTTAAACCCTTGTGCTCAATAGTAATTGAGGCCTTTGATATTTCCATTTTATTAAATGTTCGGCTTAGTTACTTTTATTTTCGAGATGCGAGGCATCCTCGAGAAAAAAAAATAAAAAGCATTGCAGAATTCCTTGTGGGCATGAGAGCTGTCTAAGGACATTCAAACACCGTGAATAATTTACAAGCCATGTACAGCTGAAAATGTCCATCACGGGAACTGAATCTAGATTTAGTAGACTGAATCTGTGATCACATGATTCCTAGGCTCACATGATGATGCAGTTTGTATGAAAGTTGTAAACAGTTATATATATAAAAGCTATAAATATATATATACAGACAATCAACCACCACGAAGCACCTCCATGGGGGATTGAAAAATGTAAATAAAGCAGTAAAAGCCAATCAACCGCCACGAAGTGAACTCCAGGTGGGACTAAATATAAAGACAGTTGTAAAATGCCACGAAGTGAACTCCAGGTCTGAAAGAAATATATATATATATATATATATATATATATATATATGTGTGTGTGTGTGTGTGTGTGTGTGTGTGTGTGTGTGTGTGTGTGTGTGTATAAAAGTGGTAAACGCACCAGATGTTATATCCAGGCTCAATCAAACATAGTTTGATGGTAATATATATATATATATATATATATATATATATATATATATATATATATATATATATATATATATATATATATATACTAAACATTATCGAGTTATGCCTCGATTGAGCCCGGATTTTATATCTGAAGCGTTTATTGCTTATATATATATATATATATATATATATATATATATATATATATATATATAATATATATAAAAGAAATAAAAAACCACGGATCGAAGTTCAGGGACCGCACACAACACGACTCTCAACGTGAATAAAAATGTGTACAAGAAGTGTGTAAAAGGCTTTAAATGATGTAAAAAGGCTTATAGTGGACTGTCAAAGAAGACTTCGATAGCTTTAAATGGATTGACACTCGGCTCCTGCCAATAAAAAAGTAGCCAAATATAAGCTCACAAGTGTTTGAAATGAGAAAGCACTCAATTTATAGCGTGTACAGAGCAAATTGGATAGGACTTCCTCGCCTTTTCTCTTTTCAAAATGGTTGCCCCAAGCCCTCTATTTATAGAGGGGGGACCCACAGGTGTACCTGCGATAGCCGTAGAAGCACCTACGACTGCCCGGAGTGCCCCAGGCTCCGCGGGTCCTGCCGTCTCGAAGTACGTGCACACGTGCAACTCGATGTCCTCTTAGACTTTTAGAACTTCAATCTGGGCATCTGATCGAGGTGTTTAAGACCCTTTTTGGCATGTTGTTATCGAGAGCTACAAAATGACATGGGAGTAGAGGTTGTACGAAGTTAGGAAGATGGGACCATGCCCTGAGTCTTCAAGTCTTCAAATTCTCCCTAGTGTATTGTCCTGTGTAGTAGTCACTCGGGATTGGAGCTATTTTGTTCTTGTAGTACATTCCTGTGTGTAATGTATATAGAAATATTGAGACAACATGAATGTGGGATTGAGGTGGCAAAATGCCGATTTTTTCTCTAACCGGGGTTATCTCAGATTTTGGGTGTATTTAGCAGTTGTTGCTAAGGGTTATCTCTGAGATTAGGTTGCTATAAGTGCTAAATGCATGTCCTCCTGGGATTATCTCCAGCTTTTGGAGATGAGTGCCTCTGGGCTATCACCGAGTGTTGAAGCTGATCGCAAGGGTTTAAAGCAAACATTTTCAAGGTTATCTCCGGAACTGCAACTACATGCCTTGGGGTTGTCTCCGAGGTTTGAACTGTATCTCACGGGGTTGTCAACGGGATTGGAACTAAAGATCTCAGGGTTGTCTTTGAGATGGAATTGAGGATTCCGGGGTTGTCTCTGAAACCGGAACTGCATTCCTCTGGGTTGTCTCCAAGGTTGAAACTGAAAGTCCCGGGGTTGTCTCCAGGACAGGACTGAATATCTCGGGGTTATCTTTGAGATGAAATCAATTATCCCGGTGTTATCTCTAGGACGGTACTGATTTGACTTCTAGGGTTATCTTTGGAAGATAAATTTGCCCTCCTGCATGGTTAGTATTAGGAATGCAAAATTTTAAGTGTCTACAGATGCCCTTTTTATCATATTCATTAAATGTAATGGCATGGATAGGATAAGGAATACTAGACACTTGAAATGCAACAAGATAATTATGATGCAGTATACTATAATATGATACAAATGTATGATGCATGTGGTTTGTTGGATCGTTTTCCAACTAGATGTGATGACCATTTGCTCCTATAACTTGTGATGGAGATTGGAGTTATCACAGATATCCCTGATAAACTACTTTAATGTGTGCTCCAAAGTTCTCAGGAACTTCCAGGATGTTGACATTGGGGTTATCACCAAAGTCCTTAATCCTTGATACAGACTTCACATTGAGGATATACCTCTCATGCACGAGAGACCTATGGGAATGTATTATGTCTGTTGAAGACGCGTATAACATATTCCATCATTGGTCTTCCCTGATGAGGATGTTCTTCCCTGGTTTTTATAGCCAGGTCTTTCTAGTGTTCTGTTGGAGTTACTGCCAATAGTTTGTGTTTGTCAGGGTTGCCTAACCCTCGTTGAAATGTACATCAACGGATGAAATCCCTGCTAGGGAAAATGTCAAGGTTGATTGACCTTTGTTGATGCTTACATCAATGGCTAAAATCATCTAATGGTTTTAGATGCTTCTATGGGTTTACCTACCATCGGCTGAGTGTTGTCATGGTTGCTTGACCTTCGTCGACATGTGCATCAACGGATTAATGAAAACTAGGATTCTAGGCTTTTCCGCTCAATCGCTTAGCATTCTTTTTCCTGATTTTTCTTTTCTAACTTGTGAGATCTCCTTGCAACTCGAACTACATCGAGCCAGAGGAGTGGGCCCCACCTAAGGGAGCTGCAGGTACACTTATGACAACCGCAGGTACACCTGTGGCCAACCGTGGGTGGTTTTAAGTTGCCTGTTGCTTTCACAAGTTATTTTCAAACTGCACCACGCAAAGAATCTGAGAGCTCTTCTTCAGATCTGCTGAGTTCGGGCATCTTTCTGCAAAATCTATCACCGTACAAGTGTTCTACACTGCCCTGGTAACGTATGCATGTCTTTTTTTCCAATTTCTATTCGTTGAAAAATGACTTATCATACGAAATGTGTCTAAACACATAGTAGTGAATATGCATGCTTATATGTCTTGATAAAAAATATTCAACATAGTAAATGTTAGTATTAAACTATGCTAAACACAATGATGTAAAAAAATTTAACTTTTGAAACAATTAAATTGGTACCCTCTTCTGCTATTTCTTATCCTATTTGAGGACAAATGAGCAAAAAGTAAGAAAATAAAGTAATCCTGGTAATTAGGCTACCCTTACGGATTATAACTTTGACATGTTCATGCATTATAGGATGTTTATAACTGTGGTTATGTGTGCTACTAAATGGCCACCTAGTCATGCCTATGTGCATGTGGACAACCCTATTTACAAAGGAGACTCTACCAAAATTTTCCAAAAGTCTAGGCATTGGGTAGACATGCATTTTTAACTCTACTGTAAGCGTATGTTAAATGCATGCATATAGTCATAAAATGTATTTAAAAAGCTCCAAGTTAGAATTTACCACACCCTTTCTGAGGTGATTTGGAGACTTATGTCCAGATATTATGGATTTGGATCAGCCGAGTAGTTCCTCCAAAACCACTTCAGGTGTGCGGAGGGGGGCTTCTAAAATGCCTCGACCCTGTTCATTTAGACAGCCTCATCATTTAGTGGAGGCGGTGATTCGTCTTGTCCGGGTTGATGTACCAGATGTCGAGGACGAGGAGAAGGATGTACCAGTTGTGGCTCTAGCTCCTACAGCTAATGCTTCCCATAGGGATTTTCTAGGTATTCAAGGGGCTATTCCAGATCTTCTGGGTGATTTGAGTCGCCACCCCTCGGTTTACTTGCATGCAAACGAGGTAAAAGGTAGGTTTGAATCTTCCTTTTTCCTATTGACGAGGAGCAAGGATTCTTATGTTTGATTTGCATTTGATGTAGGTTCCCGGCTTCACGTAGCCTCGAGGGAACTGGTTTAGTATACACTCCCTGTATCAGGCTCTGCATCCAGATTATCGAGGTATTGTGAATGATTGGGGTTTTAGGGCATTCTTTTCCATTCTACCCCGTTGTTGTCCATAGGGTTACCTCAGGGCATTGTCTGAGCACTGGTTTCACCAGACTCAGTCTCTCCATTTCTTAGATTGTGAGGTGATGATGACCCCGATGGATTGGTAGTTTATCATCGGCATAGAGTTTGGAGGGGCGTGATAAGTAGGTTTTATGCCTAGTTATTGGATATCAATTCACCCAAAACATGCCCATCTCAAGTACATTTTAGCATGTTTTAAGTTGCATTTGGTGTTATTTTGCATTGCATGTACTAAGAACTCCTCTGGTGCGAGAATTCAGGAAATGGTATAGCTCGGCGTTGGTAGGTGGCATGAGGTCAGTGAAAGGCATGATACGAGGGTCGAGTGGAGAAAAAGAACTGAACAGTGATGGACAAAGAAGCGAAAGCAACATGTCAAAGAAACAACAGCAGCATAACTTAAGGATGCAAAATGCAAAAGTCGCGCAGCTACACATGCAAGAACTTGCGCGCCCGTGCCTAGAACCGGCAGAGGATTAATTTGAATACTCGCATGCCCGCACCTATTTTATATGGGGATCGCACGTGGCCACGCGCGTCATCAAATTCTGTTGTTTGACTTTATTTTAATTTTGAAATTTGAAGTGTTTCAGTGGACATAAACTACTCTAGTTGGCACTAGACGCGATTGAGAATTGTTTTTATCTGTTTTTCATATTGGAGAACGAGGGTTCGAGGCGTTGAACGTAATTCCAAAGAGGGTTGAGCATAAATTGAATATTTTCTTCATCTTCTTTTGGGATTGATTCATGGAATAAGAACTACTTTTATTTTGCTGGATTATATTGGTGATTTGAACAACACTTTTGGATTATAATCTGCAATTGGGTTTGATTGATTCTATCTTCCCTCTCAATTGTCTTATTTATTTTTCATGTGTTGCTATAATCCCATAATGGCTTTCGGTTCAGAGATGAACTAAACGACATTATGGGATTCTAACGGATATTGATATGTAGTCTAATATTAATGGCATGAATGCTTGATTTTGTAGTTATCATGGAAATTCTATTATGATTGAAATGATTGCATGAATGTCTTATCACCATTCATTTTTATGTACTTATATGAAGTTGAAAAATGACATGTGAGTATGGTTGTAATCATGATAGCATGCGTTTATGAGGCTGAATTGTTTAGCTTTATATTTCGTGAAACAGATAGAAATATAATGTTTCACCGTGTATAGTTATATAAGAGCTTACGCTTCAATTCAATATTGCTGCAATGTCACATAGAAATATAGTTATTTTGGTTTTATTGATGATTACATGATTTCTATTGCATGTGGATGTCATGTAAGTAGGTCATACTGCATTGAAAAATGGTTATGTCCAGTTTTGTGCTCTTGGCTAATCTTCTATGATATATGAATGATCTTGCATGAGGGTATTATTTAGATGAAATATGTGTCAACGTCAGGATTTTTAATTGTCCCTATCCGTTACTTGTTCTTCGGGGTTCTCATTTTAGGTGAGATTTATTTGAAAAAACAAGTGAAAAAGGTCCGACATGTATAATGTCGACGATTGGACTATAAGAGTCGCCAGTTGATTTTTTAAATGGTTGTATCAACACAACCGAGAAAAAGTTTGCACATTGACCCAGTGACGTGACACTGCTAAATGGGTCGGTGAAACCGAGATTCGTTAGGGTCCAGGGACTTGGTTATGCTGAGGGAAGGTGTTTGGCACCCCCCGACATCCGTGTTACCACGGTGATCACCTCTTTTCAAGAGACTACTATCTGAATGTGTGTGTGTGTGGGTCAGTGTATTATTATTTGGAAGTAGTGCGAGGCCTCGTTCGCACCTATATACACAGGGTTTGAATTTTATGTAAAAATTCAATTTTAAGCAAGATATGGCAGTGATATTTTATAAAAGAGGTTTTTCAAACCCTGATGCTCAATAGTAATTGAGACCTTTTACACTCCCATTTTATTCCGTATTTGGCTCGATTGATTTTATTTGACAGATGCGAGGCATCCGTACGAAAATAATGTACAAAAAAGGTGCTGAATTCCTCGTGGGTATGTAAACCATCTGAGGAAATTCAGACACCGCAGAATAATTTACAAGCTGCTCACAGCTGAAAATGTCCATCACGGGAACCGAATCTAGATCCAATGGGATGAATCTGTGATCACATGATTCCTAGGCGCACAGAATATTGCAATGTATATGAAAGCAGTAAGCAGGTATATATATAAAAGCTGTAAATATATATACAGACATGATCACCAACCACGAAGTACCTCCATGGGAGATCAGAAATGTAAATAAAGCTGTAAAAGCTATCAACCGCCACGGAGGAAACTGCAGGCGGGACGAAATGTACAGAAAGCTGTAAAAACGGTCAACCACAACGAAGTAAACTCCAGGTGGGATGAAATGTAAATATATATATATATATATATATATATATTAAAGTAGTAAACGCACCGGATGTGAAATCTAGGCTCACCGAACAAAGTTCGATAGCAGTTCATATATATAATTATATATATAAGAAAGCTATTAAATGCACCAGACATAAGTCTAGGCTCATCGAACAGAGTTCGACACGCAGTTCATATATATAAGTGTATATATATATATACAAAAGCAATTAAACGCTCCAGACCGAAGTCTAGGCTCAATCGAGGCATAACTCGATAATTTTAGTCCATATATATAAGTATATATATATATACAAACTAAAAATAAACCACGGACCGAAGTCCGAGCAAAATGTGCAACACGACTCTCAACGTGTAGAAGGGTGTGTACAAAGATAAAGAAAAAAACTTTAAAGTGTGCAAGAGGCTTATAGTGGGCTGCCAAATAAGACTTTAATATCTTTACAGTGGGTAAACACAGACTTTTGTAGGTACAAAAGGGCTATATATGAGCTCACATGTGTTAAAAGGGGAAAGTACACTGCCTGGGATGAGTGCAGAGCAAATTAGATAGGGCTTCCTCACCGTTTTCTCTTCCAAAATGGCCACGCCAAGCCCTCTATTTATTGAGGGTGGCTGAGCCCCAGGTGTACCAGAGGTAACCCAGGTGGGCTCGGGTTTTTCAGCTCAGGTCGTCTCGAAGTATTGCACTCAGGCACTGTAATGTCCACTTGAACTTTCAGAAGTGCAATCCGGGCATCCGTTTGAGGTATACAGGACCTATTTCAGACCGCCATTATCGAGAGTTGTATGATGGCATGGGATTAGAGTTTGTGCGAAGTCATTGAAGATGGGACTGTGCCCTCCGGTCTTCAAGCTTCAACTTTCATCCATTACCCTGCATAATAGTCACTCGGGATTGATTAGTCTTGTGGGACATTGTTGCGTAGATATGTTGAGGCGACGTGATGTGACATCGTGTTGGTCAGATTACGATGTTGCCCCTCACCAGTGTTATCACCGGATTGGGCTGATAAAGCAGACGTTGCTCAGCTTCGCTGAGATTGGGCTGCTGTAATTTGTTGAAGGTCCTCATTGTCATCTTTGAGGTGTGTCTGTCTTCCCGATGTTATTGCCAGGCTGGTACAGTGGATCTCGTTGTGAGCATCGAGATTGAAGCTGGTTATATTTATAGCAAGCATTTTCGGGATTATCGCCGAAATTGCTTTCCTTGGGGTTATCACCAAGGTTAGTGGCTATTCCCATGGTTGGGACTGAGACTGGATACCTCGGGGTTATCTCCGAGATTAATCGGTCTTCTCCGTGTGTGTTCCAGTATTGTATCTGCATGCTTCGGGTTATTTCTTAGATTATTACTCCCAGATTGCGATCCGGGGTTGATGCTGAACTTCTGGTAGTATCCGGTATGGATATGGATCGTCTTTCAGGGTTCTCTCTTAAAAGACAAATCTGCTCTCCTGCAATGTTAGTGACAGGTGTACAAAAAATTTCGAGTGTCTACAGATGCCCCTCTTTATCATACTCATGCGTGGCGATGCATGGGTAGGATAAAGAATCCTAGACACTTGAAATGCAACAAGATAAACATGATACTATGGATAGCAACATGATGCAAATGTATGATGCATGTGTATGGGGTTGTAGCCCAACACGCTGGGGATGATTGTTGGCTCCATGTTACTTCAACTGGGGGTTGGCAACGATGACCAGATTTGATGTGTAATCTGAATCTATTAGGACGTTGATGTTGGAGTTATCACCAAATTCCTGGATAATGACTTGATCCTGTAGATGTACCTCTTTTATGTAAGAGATCTCTGGGGATAAAGCTTGATCTATTTGAGGATGTGTATAACATATTACATCATCTATCCTCTTTGATGACATTGACCTCTCCTGGTTAGTATGGCCAGAATATGCCAAGATTCTGTTGGGTTTACTGCCAACAGCAAATGCTGTCAGGGATGACTGACCTTCGTTGACGTGTACTTCACCAACATGTGAATCAACGGCTGAAAAATCCTGTAGTATATACTGTCAAGGCTGCTTGACCTCCGCTGACGTGTGAATCAACGGAACATTGCGTTGTGACCCCCGCCGGGGATCTAAGCGGTCGGGTGTGAAAACCTCAAATAGCTCCAGAGCTCTGATAGGTTTAAATCGCTATCGGCTGTAATAATGTCAAGGCTGCTTGACCTTCGTTGATTTGTGTGTCAACGGATGAGCATACGTTGTAACCCCTACCGGGGATTTCACGTTGTAACCCCCGTCAGGGATTTCACGTGTGAAAAGATTGGGGTGACAACCTTACGTTGGTGGCATCGGACCTCTGTACGGTATTGCCGAATGTGGTATGTACAGACTTGAATCATAGGTATAGTAAACCCTGTGTTCGGGCGAATACCAATGGATGAAAAGGAAGCTACAGTTGGATCCAGAAAAACCAAGGTTTCAGGCTATTCTGCTCAATCGTGTAGCATTTTTATCCCGGGTTTGGCCTTTTCAGCTTGTAAGAACTCCTTTGCAACTCGAACTGGACCGAGCCGGAGTGATGGGACCCGCATGGGAGTGCCGCAGGTGCACCTGCTGCAGCCGCAGATGGGCCTACGGCCAACCGTGGATGATAAATTACAGCTGGTTGGTCTCACAAGTCACTTTTAACTTGTTGCGCGAACGAAAAATACATGAGCCTCTTTCAGATCTGCTGAGTTTGGGCTGCTTTCTATAAATTATGTCACTGTACGAGTGTTCTACACTATCCTGGTAACATATGCCTGCATTTTCTCTCATTTCTATCCGTTGGATTTTGAGTTATCGCATGAAATGCATCTAAACACATAGTAGTGATTATGTATGCATAAACGACTAGATAAAAAATATTTAATATAGTAAATGTGAGTATTAAACCATGCTGAACATAATGATGTGAAAATTTTGACTTTTGAGACAGTCAAATTGGCACCTTTTTCTGCTATTTTTTGTCCTATTTGAGGTCCAATGAACATAAGGTAGCAAGGCAAAATACTCCTAATATTGAGGTTGGCCTGATGCATGATGATTTTAATTTTTAATGCATATATTATGTATATGACTTTGGGGCAGATGTGCTACTGAATGGCCACCTAGACATGCCTGCATGCATGTGGATAGTCCTATTTTAAAAGGGGACTATGACAAAATTTTTCCAAATGTAGGCATTGGGTAGTCATGCATTTTAACTCTATTATATGTTAAAGTAAATGCATGTATGCATATAGTCATAGAATGCATTTTAGAAAGCTCCAGGTAAGGAAATACCACACCCTTTCTGAGGTGATTTGGAGACTTATTGTCCAGATACTATGGATTCGGATCAGCCGAGCAGTTCCTATAGGACCACTTCTGGTGTACGGCGGAGGGCTTTTGAAGTACCTCATCCCCGTTCTGTCAGACAGCCTCGTTGGTTGGTGGAGGCCGTGATACGTCATGTCCAGGTAGATGTTCCAGATGTTTAAGACGAGGAGGCAGATATTTCGATAGAGGACCCCGCTCCTGCTGCACCTGTCCCTCGTAGGGAGCTTCCGAGCATTCAGGTGGTGAACCCAGAGTTACTGGGTGACTTTGGCAGACATTCATCGATGTATTTGCATGCTAACGAGGTATGGCGTTAGACTTTGATCTTCCTTCTTTCCTATTGATGAGGATTAAAGGGTTTTTATGTTGATCTCCATTTCATGCAGGTTCCTGGTTTTACACAGCCTCAAGGGAACTGGTTCAGCATTCACTCCATGTATCGGCGCTTCATCCTGACTATAGAGCGGTAGTGCATAAGTGGGGATTTGGGGCATTTTTCTCCATCCTTCCCCGTCGTTGTCCTTGGGGTTATCTCAGGGCATTGTTTGAGCGATGGTTTCATCAGACTCAGTCACTTCATCTGCTGGATTGTGAGGTGATGATGACGCCTATGGATTGGCGATTTATCACAGGTATGGAGTTTGGAGGGGAGCCAGCGCCTTGCATGGCAAATATTACCCCTACTGCCGTTCAGGTCCTTTGAGCGTAGATGCTATGAGTGGGCTATTGAGTGAGCCTATGCCTGATGATGTCAGAATCAGGGATCGCGTTCTGCGGCGATTGTTCCTGATGATCATTTGAGGCTGCTTTATAGCAGATAACTCTTCTACGGTATCTTTCTCTTTGATCAGTACTACACGTGTTGTGGACCATATTGGAGAGTATGATTAGGGTTCCTACACCTTTGCCTATTTCCTCCGGGCATGCGTATGCGCTCATAGGTTTAATCGAGGCTTGGCTAGGATTTTACCCATTTCTGCTGGTGAGTATTTCTCTTGTCATTTACCATATATAGGTTAAGAGTGTTAACTGACAGCAGATGTTTGCCTTTGTGTTGGCAGTTTTGGGCCTATGAGAGGTTTTCATGCTTGCGTCCCGTGAGTGTGTTAGGTTTAGACACCTATCCACGAGGACGACGATGGCATCATTCGATTCTACCAGAGGTCCCTGTAGCTGAGGGATTCACTCATTGTCGTATGCAGCTGGAGTTGCTGACGGCCGATACCATCACATGTCTTCCCTATTCTGGGGAACACCTGACCGTGGGTTTTGAGGATGGATACCTGACTGGAGTCGAGTATATGATTTCCACCAGGAGAGTTCCTCTCTTCACAGATAGAGGCTGTGAGCTCTATTTAGGAGAGCGTGCTATTAGGAGCACCACAGGGGAGATTCGTATACCAATCTTGCCTCCTGCCAGGCGTTATTGGCCTGTATCGTAGTCACCCGTCATTGATATCCCATTATTGGGGGTTGACGGTTTTGCATTGTCAGAGGGTCCATGTACTCAGGAGACGTTCCATCGGTGGTGGTCCCCTCACACTATTGGAGCTCAGTCCCGCGCCACACAGTTTATGGGGGATATGGTTCCAGGATCTTTGATGATGACGGATTGGATAGCTTGTGTCTGAGATCTGACTCATATGACCCAGATTGATAGTTTGACCCGGCAGTTGGACTAGGCATATATATTTATCCAGCATTTGGGTAGAGACCCGACAGAGGCAGTTTCATTTGATCCTTTCAGCTCCGGCGCTGGCCCCTCAGGTGACCCATTTGGTTTTGCCGGCATAGATCCTCCTCTATATAGGCCTGACATCCCTATTGATAGAGATCTAGTGACTCAGGAGGAGTTACATCAGGTGGACAGGATTGATGATGTGGACATCGACACCATTGTCTTCTTCTGATGTATATTCTCGTTATATCTTTTGATAGGCCTCTGTTAGATATTGGGTGGCTGTGCCCCAGTCTCGCTATATCTTTTGATAGGCCTTTGTTAGATATTGGGTGGCTGTGCCCCATTTCCCTATATTTGTAGCTGTACAGAGATGATGTATTAGATGATGATATACTTAGGAATGTATGCACTATTTTTTCATTCCCTATATCATATTGCCATCTATTATCTGTTATGCATGTATCATGTTATGCATATATATATGTATGTCCCGAGATATTTGGTATTGACCCCTGGATGGTCTTATGACACGGCCCGCACAGATGTCTTCTTCGATAGTTAGCCGTACAGATCATACCCCACCATCAGTGGTGGCATCGGGTATGAGATCGTGGTATGATAGCATGTCACCACCAGACAGGGTGATTGTAGAACATTTATTGCAGCATACCATGACCTTTTTGACTTTTCAGGTTCCCGCAGGATTTGTGGACGGGATGATAGAGCATTGGCTACCGGATAGGCAGGTATTCCGATTCGGCACCTATGAGTTGACTCCTACTCTGGAGGAGTATGCACGATTGATGATGCTGCCTCTAGACAGACCTTGTATGCATCTGGCTTTGGGAGACATGAGCAGACGATTTATGACTCTCACAGGATTGAGGCACAGAGTGGTACATGATGAGTTGACATCTGGCCACGTGATAGCCCAGCATTTTCTGTACGACAGATTTGGCTTGGAGGATAGCTATTCAACATTCTGGGGATTTCACCACACCGGAGGCTCATTGGTGCTTGGCCAGAGTTGACGTATTGATGCTATGTGTATTGTCATATGTGTATATGTCGCGGTATGTGGATGAGATAGATATAGGCGTTATCATGGCCGTGAGAGCTCTCAGGGAGGGTCGTACCATTGTACCTATGATTGTAGCAGAGACCCTGCGGTCGGCATCATATTGTTGCACGTATCCTACAGGAGTGTTCACAGGTAGCTCAATCATGCTATATGTGTGGTTCATGTCACACTTGAGACCGATTGACACTTTTAGACGGCATGGGTACTGCTTCACCTATGATGTAGCTATGTCATACTCTTTTCAGCCATCAGAGTGTATAGATGCTCTGTCATGATCCATATTCTTGGCAGATATCAGAGATCCATTCAGCATATTGCTGTGTTCGGGGCTTAGCTCACCATACAGCTTCATTACTCATGCTCCGGGCATGGACTATCTCCCTCTGGCTGGTTTGAGGGGAGTGACCACTTATCACCCATTGGTCGTGATGTCGCAGTTCGACCAGTTCCAGGATTTTCATCCTTTTGAAGGGGGGATAGGTCAGCGTTTAGCTTCTCGGTACCTCTCAGCAGAGGACCGATCTCGGGTATACGCCTATTGGGATCATCGTGAGATAGCGGCTTTTTCTGTCAGTCATCTTGGTTATTTCGTAGAGTATTACGCGTGGATGGAGATAGAGATTTTATCGGCTGCAGCAGTATTTGCAGTACCGGAGCGCGAGTTAGATGATGTAGAACCCATGGAGGACATTGATACCTACATCGAGGAGGAGCCTACTGCTGGGTTGCCAGCATTTCTTCTGGATTCTCCTAGTATCAGTATTGTTGTGATTCAGCACTCAGCACAGTACTTAGAGCAGAGTCTTCATCTGATGACCTTTGAGAGAGATCAGATTCGATCTATGATGTCTACTACTCCTGATGGGAGGGAGGCTGCTCTATTAGAGAGAGACGAGGCCTTAGCTCGTAGAGATGCCGCCGTCGTTGACTGGGATGAGGCTATATCAGCCAGAGATGTAGTGATAGTTGAGCGGGATATCGCCATATATGCTCGGGATGTAGCCGTCACAGATAGTACTGCAGTGAGGTCTCTTACCACTAGCATGATCGTAGAGATGAACACATATATTGATGATCATATGGTCACCATGCAGATGGCTACAGATCTGTTGGGTCGTATGGATATTCTCATACAAGAGACTATAGCTTTACCTCCATCTTCTGAGAGGGATTCCATATTGGGCTTGTTATCTCGCATATACCCTGACTTGTTGGTGATCTTATATTTTCCTGCACAGACTAGCTTAGCCATTTTGTCATGTACAGTTTACATTGTGTATATCAAACATAATTATATATATGACAGGGAAATATATTTTTGGTCACTTCCCTTTTAGATATGCCTTGCTACTTGCTTGATATTTTGCCTGCTGCTTCAGGGCTTGTGATCGTGATGTATTCTAAATTCCTTTTCGGTAGATGGACATTGAGTTATCTCTGGATGGTTCAGAATGGATCATCGATCTGTCTGTATCCCTACCATCTCTTGGTGTCTAGGGACTGGTTTCTGTATGGAAATGAGGAGAGGAGTGTGGCTTTCCTCTCTGAGATTGACCGCACCACAGATGGTTGCCAGCACTTCTATTCAGGAGAAGCCTAGTTAATTTCATCTCTTATGGATTGGTGTTGCTCTTCGAGGTACAACCACCGCTTAGATGGTCGCCGAATCTCCTATTTAGGAGGAGTTCAGGTAATTCCATCCCTTTGGTCTGAAGCCAAATGAAATGTAGTGGATTGAAGGATGATCCCAGTACCAACTAACGAGGGTTTGTGTTTTCGTAGTGGGTGAGACCGCACTATGAATGGCTGCCTACGTATTCCTATTGAAGAGGAGATCAGGTCTGCGTAGTTTGAACCTGGTGTAAGGGGTTCAACGCTGTATGTGGCAGGAATGGTGTGGGAATGTTTTTGTTGTTTTTGTTTTATTGCGACCGGGCCATATGAAATGGTTGCCTACGTACTCCTATTGAAGAGGAGATCAGGTCGACGTAGTTCACCCCTCAGGGCGAGATGAAAAGCATAATCCCATGTGCAGGTCGGAGTGCGGGGATGAGAGAGTTTAATCCTAGGTTGAGGATAAACTGCAGGTGAAAAGTTTGATCCCATGTATGGGTAGCCAAACTATATATGCAAGAGGTTTAATCCATGGTGGGATGACCTAAGTTATAGGAACGCAAAGGAGAAAGCCAGGCTGCTGGCTTGAAAGGTATGTTTCCCTGAGGGGCAAAGTGTAGAAAAGTTGTTTGTGGTAAAGGTTTAAAGAACCGGAATGACCGGTGACCTGATGGTCTACCACCAGGATGTTTACTTGATGGTAACTTCAGACATAGTACCGTTTCACGGCGTCTGAGTTGATGAGTTACAGAAATTCATCACCGTCCATTTCTTGCAATCTGAGAGCGCCTCCTGTCAATACTTCCTAGACAATAAACGGGCCTTCCCAGTTAGGAGCGAATTTTCCCTTAGCTTGATCTTGGTTGTCCAGGATTTTCTTTAAAACCAAGTCATGTTGTCTGAATTGCCGTAGCTAGACTTTTTTGTTGTAGGATCGGTCGATCCTTTGTTGATATAACTGACCATGGAAGATAGCCGCGGTTCGCCTTTCGTCTATTAGAGACAATTGGTGATACCTATCTTGTACCCATTGGTCTTCATCCAACTGAGCGTCTATCAATACTCTGAGGGATTCCATCTCAACTTCTATGGGGAGCACTACTTCCATCCCATAGGTTAATGCGTAGGGGGTTGCCCTAGTGGAAGATCGCATTGAGGTTCTGTAGGCTAATAGGGTCAGAGGCAATAGGTCAGGCCAATTTTTGTGATTGGCGGACATCTTTTGCATAATCTTCTTGATGTTCTTGTTAGCCGCTTCAACAGCACCATTCATCTTCGGACGATAGATGACTGAGTTGAGGTGTTTGATGTGGAATTTACTGCATAATTCCCCCATCATTTTGTTGTTGAGGTTCTTGGCATTGTTAGACACAAACACCTCTGGTTGTCTATATCGACAAATGACATTATTTCTGATGAAAGAAATGATGACTTCTTTAGTAACCCTGGGGAAGGAGGCTGCTTCTACCCACTTGGTGAAGTAGTCGATCATGGTAAAAATAAATCGATGACCATTACTGGCTTTAGGCTCAATGGGCCCGATAACGTCCATTTCCCACATTGAGAAAGGCCAAGGTGAACTCATATTGTGAAGTTCCCATGGAGGGGCGTGTATAGCATTCCCATGAATCTGGCACTGATAGCATCTCCTGACATGGTCATTGCAATCAGATTTGAGAGATAGCCAATAATGTCCCGTCCTGAGGACTTTCTTGACAAGGAAGGGGCCACTCATGTGGGGGCCACAGACTCCGCCATGGATTTCATCCATAAGCCTTTGGGCTTGATCTTTGTCTAAACATCTGAGGAGACCCAATCCTGCATCTCTTTTATAGAGCGCATCTCCATTCAGGTAGAATTTCATAACCAGTCGGTGGATCCACCTTTGTTCAGTTGGGCTTGCCTCAACGGGTGTAGATCCATCTCGCAGATACTCCTTGATATGCTGATACCAAGGATTTTGGATGGGAGGTAGCTCATCCGATACTTCTCCAACGTAATTCCCGTAGGCTGGGGCCTTGTGCAGGGATATTGTGACGCTTGGCAAGTGTTCCTTGTCTGATATGCGAATCAAGGAGGCCAAAGTTGCTAACGCGTCTGCGAAATCATTCCTATTACGAGGAATGTGTACAAAGGATATTTCTTCGAATCCCAAAGCCATCTTTAAAATCTGCCGATGGTAAGGCAGCAAATGTAGTTCCTTGGTTTGATAGATTTTGGTGGATTGTCTAATTACCAACTCTGAATCTCCAAGGACAGTTAACCGCCTGATGCCCATTGAACCGGCAAGTTCTAGCCCCATAAGACAGCCTTCATACTCAGCCATATTGTTGGTGCTGACAAACTATAATTTGACGGCGACGGGATACTGCTCCCCGGTATCAGATACTAGAACTGCTCCAGCTCCAGAACCATCCATATTAATAGCTCCATCGAAATACATCTTCCACGTTTGGCGTGTATCGTACTGATGGTGTTGCTGAATTGTCATTACTCCTTCATCAAGGAAGTATGTCTCCAAGGGTTTGAAATCCCCAGATGGTGTGGCGGCTAGTTGATCCGCAATTCCTTGACCTTTGATGGACTTTTAAGTCACATATACGATGTTAAATTGTTGTAGGATCAACTGCCATCTGGATAGTCGACAATTCAGTATGGATTTACTGAACACGTACTTGAGAGGATCCACGCGGGATATGAGATGGGTGGTGTGACCATGGAGATAATGCTGTAACCTTACGGTAGCCCATGCTAAAGCACAACACGTCTTTTAGATCAGAGTGTACTTGTATTCACTGCTGCTGAATCTTTTGTTGAGGTAATAGATAGCTCGTTCTAGGCCTCTATCATCCTTCTGTCCCAGCATGCAGCCCATGACATTGTCACTTACGGACAGATACATAAACAGGGGAACATCATCCCTGGGTGGTACCAAGATGGGAGCTTTAATTAGATGTTTCTTGATTGTAAGGAAGGCATTCTGGCACTCCTCATTCCATTTCATGGAGGAGTTCTTCCTTAATAGCTTGAAGATTGGCTCACAGGTTGCTGTGAGTTAGGAAATAAATCTGCTAATGAAGTTGATTCTTTCCAAAAATCCCCGTATTTCATTTTCTGTCAGAGGAATGGGCATTTCAGTGATGGCTTGGATTTTGGCAGGATCCAGCTCTATCCCTTTGTGGCTAACTAGAAATCCTAGCAACTTGCCTGATTTAACGCCAAAGGCGCACTTAGCTGGATTCAACTTCAAGTTGTACTTACGTAACCTGTTGAACAACTTCCTGAGATGGTCTATATGGTCATCCTCCTTTTGGGACTTGACAATAATGTCATCCATGTATATCTCAATCTCTTTATGCATTAAGTCGTGGAAAAGAGCCATCATAGCTCGTTGATAGGTAGCTCCAGCATTGATGAGGCCGAATGACAACCGTCTATAGCAAAAAGTTCCCCAAGGAGCGATGAAAGAAGTTTTTTCACGATCTTCCTCGACAACCATGATCTGATGATACCCCACAAAGCAATCTGCAAAGGAGTACATGTCGTATTGCGTAGTATTGTCAATGAAAATGTGGATAAATGGTTCGGAAAAGCTATCTTTTAAGCAAGCTTTGTTCAAATCCTGGTAATCCACTCAAACTCGCACCTTCCATCCAGGTTTAGGTACAGGCACGATGTTGGATATCCACTCAGGATATGTATACACCAATATGATGCCGGCTTGAAACTGTTTCACAATTTCTTCTTTCACCTTTAAACTCCATTCAGGTTTCAATCGTCAAAGCTTTTGCTTGACTGGCTTAAATCCCTCTTTAATGGGAATCTGATGAAGGACAATGTCAGTGGACAAACCCACCATATCCTCATAAGACCATGCAAACACATCCTGGAACTGGGTTAGTAGCATAACCATGTCATTCTGTTGGTTTGGGGTAAGGTCTGAACCAATCTGGATTAACTTAGGGTTTTCTAAGGTTTTGAGATTGAAAGGAGTGGTTTGATCAAGATTGGGTTTAGGTTTGTCTTTGACCCATTCTTGAATCTCTTGAGGCACCTCAATGTCATCGGTATATCCACCAAGGCTGAATTCATCTCTACATCAAAGGTACAATCCTTGTGGAGAAGAGGCACCGTATCAGCAAGTACCGGAACATCTAAATTCAGAGTCCTGAAACAAAATATGCTTTCACTTAGTATATATGAAATGTGTTGATCATACACAGTGTTAGCATATACTGGCAAAATAAACCGCTAATATTGTACAGAAAAGTAAGCAGTTATTATATTTACAGGGCAAAAAGAGTTTCTGCCCGCTTTACCCTTAACGACCAATGCAAGGAATGATGTTCCAATTGGTAAGAGCAAATTTCGGGTGAACCACAGTGATAGAGGGATTATCATCATCTTCCCTGTCCCGAATGATAGCCATTACATTTGGGCAATCATCGTCTGGGGTGTATCTGTTGGTATGCTTATCATGAATGATGATGCGTATGCCGGACATCATCCTGATGACATCTTGCTTGATTTTTCGTTCCTCTTCCTCCACTGCGGGATCTAGAACAAAGATTTCTTTCTCCTTCACCGGTACCGACTTGGGAAATAACATCGCCATTATATTGGCTGGCACCTTTAAGGGAGGTTGTGCGGACTCAGAGCTTGAAAGCGAAGCTAAACGCCGCATGGTCGAAGCTGAAGGAATCTGCTGATGCTTATGAGGATTCCTGTGACTAGAGTTGGCAAAATAGCCTAGTCCAGCTGTCCCAATTTGCTTGGTTAAGTAAATAGGGTACTTGACACAGTGGCAATCTTTACCCAACCCTTGTCCCAGTTTATGACCCAACGACATCATTTCTTGAGTGGCCATCATTACCTCAGTAGAAATCTGGGGTTCGGGCAATGGCATTCTAATAGCATGGTATTGGGTATTGCTTATTTCCAAAGCATGAAAACTAATTGGCTCAACATCCTTATTGGCATTGATGAGCGGCATGTCCCCATGCTGAGGAATCTCCGGTTCAGCGTTGACTGCGACCAGGCTATTGTTGATGATATATTTTAACTGTTGGTGAAGAGTGGAGGGGACTGCCCCTGCCATATGAATCCATGGTCGTCCCAAGAGCAGGTTGTATCCCGAATCTATCTTGAGCACGTGGAAGGATACGCAGAATGTATGAGGACCAATCTCAATTGGCAGCTCAACTACTCCGACCGAGTTACGGCGGGCTCCATCAAAAGCTTTGATGATGGTATGGCTACTCCGAATTCGATTGGGATTGATATTCATCTTCACCAAGGTAGCATATGGGCAGATATTCAGAGAGGAACCTCCATCTATTAAAACTCCCGCCACCATATATCCGGAGGACAAGACCGCAATGTGCAACGATTTGCAATGACCGGTCCCTTCGGGCGGTATGTCACCATCAGTGAAGGATATCACATTGTTGTTGAAAATATGATCAACCATATGTTGAAACTTTTTCGTATCAACTGATGTCGGTAGATAGGCTTCTTCTAAAACCTTTAACAAGACCTTCGGTGATTCTCGGAGGTCAGGACCAAGTCTAAGATTGATATCTATTGTGGAACTTCTTTCTAGCTTAAAACCACCTTGGCTTCGTTATGACCCATAGTGCGGAGGAAATTTTCAATCTTCTCAATGGGTACTTTCCCCTTAGACTTGATGACATGCTTCATTACCTGTTGGGGAAGATACAGTGGATTCTCCTTTGACACTGCAGCAGTTATATGCGAGGTGAATCCTTCACCTTCTCCATAATTCCATGGAACTGCGCGCAAGCTAATAATAGGATATTGTGCTCTGCACAACAAGTTGATTTACTCGGGAGCGGCCACTTTCAAAGGATTGTTGATTCCCTTGAGTTGAATTATCGGCATGACAAGTGATTTGTTAACCCCATCACTTTCAGTGGATATGACTGCTACTACACTCTTCCACTTAGTAGGACACGAATCCTCACTTTCCTGTAACACAGTGTCGTTATCTGCCAGACGTAGTACGCCATTGTCGATTAAATTTTGAATAAAGTGGCGGAGTGCCCAACATTCTTATGTGTTGTGACCGCGAGATTGAGAATGATATTGACATACTCCCTTAGAGTTGTATCATCCTGAACGGGGGTTGATTGGAGGTAGAAGGGAACTAATCCTTCCTTTATTGATTAACATATGAAGGATTTCCTCCATAGGTTGGCCTAAATATGTGAATTCCCTTTTGTTGGCAAAATCCCGACGGGCCTTAGTATTCGCTCTCTTCATCACTTTGTCTTCCAGTATTTCATTTTCTGAAAGTGAAGAGGGAATATTCATGACAATAGGTAGGAGACTGACATGCTCCTGGCTAATTAGCTGACGAGTCACTTGATGCTGATAACTCACCAGTTCCGCCAATTGCTCAATTTGTTTACAGAGAGCTTCCATAATTCGTTCCATTGTGAATTGGAACTTGGCATAATCCCATCTGTCATCACCATCTTTGGGGGTCTGGGAGGATTCACAGCTAAAATTGGAACTCTGTCCACTGCTCGAATTGATCATATTGACCTCTTCTTCTTTGTGTTGAGGAAGAGGGTTGTCTTGAACGTGAGACTGATCGGGTTTGGTGACCACGATTTCCCCGTTGTCTATCAGGTCTTGGATTTTGTGTTTCAAGGCCCAACAATCATGAGTATCATGTCCAGATGCCCCGACATGATAAGCACATTTCCGAGCAGCGTTAAAACCCCGACCATTAGGGCTGGCTGGTGGAAGAAGATGCGTGATTTTCTTCTGTGTTGTTAGAAGATTAAGAATATTCTCAAGGGTGTCCCCTAAGGATGTGAATACTCGAAATCGTTTGACTTCTCCACCTTTTGGTACTAGAGGGTTTGAAGACTGTTCTTGAAAGGGAGTGTAATTTCTCCTCTGGACAGGTATGTTTTGACTGCCTTTTTGACCCTGTAGTATCAGGGAAACATCCTCTTCTTTCTTTTTATGGATCCTCCGGGGGTTGTTCCCATAATTTCCAGATTGGATGTGATCAGCAACCACTTTGAGTGCAGCTAGGTCTTGAATCTTTCCGAATTTCAATCCCATTTCAGTCATCTCCCCATGTTTGACCATTTCAAAAAATGGTTTGCTGATACCGGCTAAAACTCTTTCATAGAAAGGTGCTTCTTGTATGTCTATGAAAGTCATGACCATCTCTGATTCTGTTATGGAAGGACTAACTTGGGCAGCCAGGCGTCTCCACCTCTGAGCATACTCTCTGAAAGACTCATTAGACTGTTTCTTGATCTTGGTAATTTGATACCGATCAGGAGCCATTTGAGATTGAAAGTTGTATTGGGTGAGGAAAGCGTGTGCTAGCTCATCCCAACTATGAATCTTTGAATTGTCTAATCTTGTGTACCACGAACGGGCTTCTCCAGTTAGACTTTTTGGAACAGTTGCATTCTGAGTTTTTCATCCTCTGCATAAGATCCCAGTTCTCTAATAAACACCTTTAGATGTGTGTAAGGATCTCCTATAACCTGTCATATTTTTCAAAGTCAGGAGTCTTAAACTTTTCTGGATAATGAATACCAGGGAAAATACACAAATCAGCATATGAAGCACTCCCGTGTGTTCCAATTTCTTTGATAGTGCGAAGAGTCTCTTCCATTTGGAGGACTTTCTTTTTGATGTCACCAGTGTCTAAGTCTCCAGTGGGATGGGCAGCATCATGAGTTTTGTTGGTCGGATCCAACTGCAATTCAGGTATTGTAACGACCTAAGTTCCTCCTTGTGTGGAGGAATTAGCATGTATGGGTATTTTCTGACCTTGTGTAGACTGGTGTAATTCTTTTAGTAGAACAACCAAATCTGTAATCTGTTTGTTTAATCCGTCGAATTCTTTGCGAGAAACTGGATTAAGTTCAGTCTGGTCGGATGACGACATGATTGACTGTAGGCATGTTGCCTTTTTGGACTTTGAACAGGTGGTAGGTCCGATTGATTCCCTGAAAAAGACTTGCATAGCTTAGTCTTTAGGGTGGATAATAACATGCTATGCGATGTGTCCATTTTAGGAATTTTATCCTGCAAAACGGATGTCAGTTGTTTATAGTATGTATGTGTACACATTTCTTCATATTTCTCATTACATGGAGATAGATATGGAAGATAATTACAAGTAATTGTACTTTACAAGTAATTTGAAATGAGAGCATGAAGAGACTTTTCTCCTTTTTGGGTTTATCAGAGGCTGACCTATCTTAGGTTACTCTCCCGGCTTTTTGGCATGAAGGTTCTCAAATCATCGCAATCTACTTGACGGGAAGTTAATCCGGTCTTTCAACTGGAGCGAATTTGGGTGGTGCCTTTCCTGAGCCTCGGAGAATCAGGCTTCCCACGAGTCCAGTAATCAAACACCGACGGGATAGCCTCCTGGTGGAGGGACCACACAACATACATTCACATACATCGCATCTCACCGTATGACATGATGACATGTGCGAAGCACTAATATCACAAGCAGTTTATAGTGCGAAGCACTAATATCACAGGCAGTTTATAGTGCGAAGCACTAAGTAAGGAAATACATTCGTACACATTTATCACAAAATATAAATGCAACATCCACACACAAGCAGATAACAATTTTGAAAAAATTGTAATAGCAGCTTAAGTCCTCTTACTGGAGTCCCCAGCGGAGTCGCCACCTATCGACGTCGGGATTTTTAATTGTCCCTTTCCGTTACTTGTTCTTTGGGATTCTCATTTTAGGTGAGATTTTTTTGAAAAAATAAGTGAAAAAGGTCCGACATGTATAATGTCGACGATTGGACTATAAGAGTCGTCAGTTGGTTTTTTAAATGGTTGTACCAACACAACCGAGAAAAGGTTTGCACATTGACCCAGTGATGTGACACTGCTAAATGGGTCGGTGAAACCGAGATTCGTTAGGGTCCGGGGACTTGGTTATGCGGAGGGAAGGTGTTAGGCACCCCCGACATCCGTGTTACCACGGTGATCACCTCTTTTCAACAAACTGCTATCTGAATGTGTGTGTGTGTGTGTGTGGATCAATGTGCTATTATTTGGAAGTAGTGCGATGCCTCGTTCGCACCTATATACACAGGGTTTGAATTTTATGTAAAAATTCAATTTTAAGCAAGATATGGCAGTGATGTTTTATAAAAGAGATTTTTCAAACCTTGATGCTCGATAGTAATTGAGACCTTTAACACTCCCATTTTATTCCGTATTCGGCTGGATTGATTTTATTTGACAGATGCAAGGCATCCGTACGAAAATAATGTACAAAAAAGGTGTTGAATTCCTCATGGGTATGTAAACCATCTGAGGAAATCCTGACACCGTAGAATAATTTACAAGCTGCTCACAGCTGAAAATGTCCATCACGGGAACCGAATCTAGATCCAATGGGATGAATCTGTGATCACATGATTCCTAGGCGCACAGAATACGACAATGTATATGAAAGCATGTATATATATAAAAGCTGTAAATATATACATATATATATATATATATATATACAGACATGATCACCAACCACGAAGTACCTCCATGGGGGATCAGAAATGTAAATAAAGTTGTAAAAACTATCAACCGCCACAGAGGAAACTCCAGGCGGGACGAAATGTATAGAAAGCTGTAAAAACGGTCAACCACCACGATGTAAACTCCAAGTCGAACGAAATGTAAATATATATATATATATATATATATATATATATATATATATATATATATATAAAAGCATGTAAACGCACCGGATATAAAATTCAGGCTCATCGGACAAAGTCCAACAATAATATAATATATATAGGTATATATATATATATATATATTCATATATATAATTATATATATAAGAAAGTCGTTAAACGCACCAGACATAAGTCTAGGCTCATTGAACAGAGTTCAACACGCAGTTCATATATATAAGTGTATATATATACAAAAGCAATTAAATGCTCCAGACCGAAGTCTAGGCTCAATCGAGGCATAACTCGATAATGTTAGTCCATATATATAAATATATATGTATATACAAACTAAAAATAAACCACGGACCGAAGTCCGGGCAAAATGTGCAGCACGACTCTCAACGTGTAGAAGGGTGTGTGTAAAGATGAAGAGAAAAACTTTAAAGTGTGAAAGAAGGCTTACAGTGGGCTGCCAAAGAAGACTTCAATATCTTTAAAGTGGGTAAACATAGACTTTTGTAGGTACAAAAGGGCTATATATGAGCTCACAGGTGTTTAAAAGGGGAAAGTACACTGCCTGGGATGAGTGCAGAGCAAATTGGGCAGGGCTTCCTCGCCGTTTTCTCTTCCAAAATGGCCACCCCAAGCCCTCTATTTATAGAGGGTGAAGCCGCAGGTGTACCTGCAGCTGAGCCGTAGGTGTACCAGAGGCAACCCGGGAGGGCTCAGGTTTTTCGGCTCGGGTCGTCTCGAAGTACATGCACTCAGGCACAATAATGTCCACTCAAACTTTCAGAAGTGCAATTCAGGCATCCGTTTGAGGTATATAGGACCTATTTCGGACCGCCGTTGTCGAGAGTTGTACGATGGCATGGGATTAGAGTTTGTGCGAAGTCATTGAAGATGGGACTGTGCCCTCCGGTCTTCAAACTTCAACTTTCATCCGTTACCCCGCAAAATAGTCACTCGGGATTGATTAGTCTTGTGGGACATTGTTGCGTAGATATGTTGAGGCGACGTGGCGTGACATCGTGTTGGTCAGATGACGATGTTGCCCCTCACCGGTGTTATCGCCGGATTGGGCTAATAAAGTAGACGTTGCTCAGCTTCGCTGAGATTGGACTGCAACAATTTGTTGAAGGTCCTCATTGTCATCTTTGAGGTGTGTCTGTCTTCCCGATGTTATCGCCAGGTTGGTATAGTGGATCTCGTTGTGAGCACCAAGATTGAAGCTGGTTGCATTTGTAACAAGCATTTTCGGGGTTATCGCCGAAATTGCCTTCCTTGGGGTTATCACCAAGGTTGGTGGCTATCCCATGGTTGGGACTGAGACTGGATACCTCGGGGTTATCTCCGAGATTAATCGGTCTTCTCCAGTGTGTGTTCCGGTATTGTATCTGCATGCCTCGGGGTTATTTTTGAGATTATTACTCCCAGATTACTATCCAGGGTTGATGCTGAACTTTCGGTAGTATCTGGCATGGATATGGATCGTCTTTCAGGGTTCCCTCTTAAAAGACGAATCTGCTCTCCTGCAATGTTAGTGACAGGTGTACAAAAAATTTTGAGTGTCTACAATATAAATTGAAGTTAGAATCCCATTATTTCCAAATTTAATTTATTATTCTATTATTTTTCTTGTAGTCATTACTTGAGTTAGATTAATTTAAAAATTGTAGCGTGCATTTAAGCATATAGAAATAGTGATATAGTTGATGCATAATAATTTAATTTTTGTCACCTTTCTCCGTGGATTGATACTTAACTTACTCTGTACTACTTGTTGACCCCTGTATGCTTGCATGAGTTAGAGTAATTTTGTTAAAACTAAAAAGGAGGCAACAGGGCGCCAGTGCCATGTATGATGAACATTACCCCGATTGTCGTCAGATCCTTGTTAGGAGTTTTGGCTGAGGCGCTCAAGGGCAGGACCGTTCGTATAGGTTCTTTGAGCGTAGATGCTATGATTAGGCTGTTGAGTGAGCCCATGCCCGCTGATGTAAGAGTTAGGGATCGTATTCTTCGGTGATTATTCTTGATGATTATCAGTGGTTGTTTTATAGCAGACAACTCTTCCACTGTGTCATTCGCTTTGATTAGCGCCACTCGTGAGGTAGACCGTATTGGAGAGTATGATTGGGGCTCCTACACTTTTGCCTATTTCCTCAGGGGAATGTGTATGCTCTCGCAAGGCTTGATAGAGGCTTGGCTAGGATTTTACCCGTTACTGCTGGTGAGTAATTCTTATTTGATTTCCCATGTACAGGTTAAGAGTGTTCACTGATAGCAAATGTTTGCCTTTGTGTTGGCAGTTTTGGGCCTATGAGAGGCTCCCATGTTTGAGTCCTGTGAGTGTGCTAGGTTTGGAGACCTATCCATGAGGACGGCGATGGCATCACTCCATATTGGCGAAGGTTCTTGTAGCTGAGAGTTTCACCCATTGTAGCTTACAGTTGGAGTTGTTAACAGCTAATGTCATCACTTGGGTTCCTTACTCTGGGGAACACTTGACCATTGGATTTGAGGATGGATTCCTGACTGGTGTCGAGCACGTGATATCCACCCGTAGGATTCCTCTCTTCACAGATGGAGGATTGGAGCGTGCGATTAGGAGCAGCACAGGAGAGATTCGTGTACCGATCTTGCCTCATGCTAGGCGCTATTGGCCTGAGTTGCAGTCGCCAGTTAGTGATATCCCGTTGTTGGGCGTTGACGACTACACTTTATCAGAGGGTTCATATACCCAGGAGGCATTATACCACTGGTGGTCCCCTCGTACCATCGGAGCCCAGACCCGTGCCACTCAGTTCATGGGGGATATGGTTCCTGGATCCATGATGATGACGGATTGGATAGCCTGTGTTCGAGATCTGACTCATTTGACACAGATTGACAGCTTGACCCGGTAGTTGGACCGGGCATATTTTTTCATCCGGCACTTGTACAGAGATCATTCAGAGGCAGATACTTTTGATCCTTCCAGCTCAGGTGCTGGCCCCTCAGGTGATCTATATGGCTTTGCTGGTGCAGATCCTCCACTATATATGCCTTACATCCCCGTCGATGGAGATCCAGTGACTCAGGAGGAGTTACATCAGGTGGACAGGATCGATGATGTAGATATTAACACCATTGCCTTCTTCTGATGTGTATTCTCGTTATTTCTTTTGATAGGCCTCTGTTAGATACTGGATGGCTGTGCCCCATTCTCGTTATCTCTTTTGATATGCCTCTATTAGTAGTAGGGTGTCTATGCCCCATTTCCCTGTATTTTATGTTGTACATCGATGATGTATTTAGATGATGATATACTTAGGAATGTATGTACTATTTTTCCATTCCCTACATCATATTGCCATCTATTATTTGTCATGCATATATTATGACATGCATATGTATGTCCAGAGATATTCAGCATTGACCCCTGGATGGTCTTATATTACGGCCCACACATATGTCTTCTTCAACAGTCAGCCATATTGATCACACCCCACCAGTATTGGTGGCCTCCCGTTTGAGATCTTGGTATTATAGTGTATCCCCTTTAGACAGGATGACTATAGATCAGCTATTACAGCATTCCATGACCCTGCTGACATTCCAGGTTCCATTGGGCTTCGTAGATGGCATGCTAGAGCATTGGGTACCGGAGGGGCAGGTTTTCTGGTTTGGGACACATGAATTAACTCCTACCTTAGAGGAGTATAAGTGATTGACGGCCTTGCCCTTAGACAGACCTTGCGCTCAGATGGCTATCAGAGATATGCACCGCCAGTTCATGACCCTCACGGAGTTGCGGCGTAGAGTAGTACAAGATGAGATTACATCCAGTCATGTATTATCCTAGTATTTTTTGATAGATAAATTTGGCTCATTGGACAGCTATGCGCGGCACTCCAAGGATTTCACCACGCCAGAGGATTAGTGGCATGTGGCTAGAGTAGATATACTCGTGATGTATGTAGTGGCGTACGTATACATGCCACATTATATGAATGAGATGGACATCAGTGTTGTCATGGCAGTGAGAGCTCTCAGGGAGAGTCATACCAATTTTCCAATGATTGTGGCGGAGATGTTTAGATCAGCCATGTTTTGCCACACCTACCCTGCAGGTGTATTTATAGGTAGCTCAATCAAGTTGTATGTGGGGTTTATGTCACACTTGAGACCGATTGGCACCTTCCGTCGGCATGGGTATTGTTTTTCAAATGAGATAGCCATGTCTTACTCCTTTCAGCCATCAGAGTGTACAGATATATTCTGCCATGTATAGGGCTCAAGTCACCCTACAGCTTTATTACTCATGCCCCTAGCATGGATTATCTCCTTTTGGTTGCTTTGAAGGGCATGACTACCTACCACCCACTGGTAGTGATGTCACAGTTTGACCAGTTTCATGACTTCTATCCTTTTGAGGGGGCGTTAGGTCAGCATTTAGCTTCTTGCCATTTGTCAGCAGAGGACAGATCCCAGGTGTATGCCTATTGGGATCAGCATGAGAGAGCTGATTTTTCTGTTAGCCATCTGGGCTGTTTGTAAGAGTATTCTGCGTGGATGGAGACAGAGACTGCATCGACTGCGGTAGTATCCACAGTGTCGGGGATTGATTATATCAGTTAGGAGCCCACGGAGGCTATTAATTTCCCCACTAAGGAAGAGGAGTTATTCGCTGGTTCGACAGCGGTTCTTGTTAACTCTCCCAGTAATTATATAGTTGTGACTCCCCCTTCAGAGTATTTAGTGTAGAGTTTGCATCTGATGACCTTCGAGAGAGATCAGGATAGGGCATTGATGTTGACAGCTCTTGGTGGGCGAGATGCCGCTCTATTAGAGAGAGATGATGCCTTAGCTCATATAGATACCACTATTATTGAGCGAGATGAGGCCAGATCAGCCAGAGATACAGTGATAGTTGAGCGGGATAGCACTATATCTGCCCGGGATATAGCCGTTACAGACAGTACTACAGTGAGGTCCCTTGCTACTGGCATCATTGCAGAGATGAGTACGTATATTGATGAGCATAGTGTCACCATAAAGATGGCTGTAGATCTGTTACCTCGCGTAGAGACCCTTGCATAGGAGATCACAACGCTACCTCCTTCTACTGAGAGGGATGCCATGTTAGACTTGATAGGTCGCATATACACTGACTTGTAGATGGGCTTATATTTTCTTGCACAGACTAGCTTAGCCATTTTGTCATGTACAGTTCATATTGTATATATTAAACAGCATTATATATAATAAGGAAATATATTTTGATTCACTTCCCTTTTAGTTGTGCATTGCTACTTGCTTGATATTTGCATGTTTCTTCAAGGCGTGTGATCTCGATGTATTCTGAACTCCTCCTTGATGGATGGACATTGAAATATCTCAGGATCTTTCAGAATGGATTATTGATCTGTGTGTATTCCCTACCATCTTTGGTGTCTTAGGACTAGTTTCTGTATATAGATGTGGAGAGGAGTGTAGCTTTCCTCTCTGAGGTTGACCGCACCACAGATGGTCGCCAGTACTCCTTTGTATAGGGGAGCCCAGTTAGTTCCATCTCTTATGGATTGGTGTTTCTCTTTAAGGATTCAACCGCAACTTAGATTGTTGTTGATTCTCCCG
Organism: Panax notoginseng; assembly: GCA_016801055.1. Classification (NCBI taxonomy): domain Eukaryota; kingdom Viridiplantae; phylum Streptophyta; class Magnoliopsida; order Apiales; family Araliaceae; genus Panax; species Panax notoginseng. Next base: position 136,522,691 of record CM029016.1, read on the forward strand.
TTTACATGAGGAGATTGGGTAGTTCCATCCCTTTGGTCTGAAGCCGATGAAATGTGGTAGATTCAATGATGATCCCAGTACCGCTGATAAGTGTTTGTGTTTCATAGGGGGTGAGATCGAACCATGAATGGCTGCATACGTACTCCTATTGAAGAGGAGATCAGGTGTGCGTAGTTTGAACCTTGTGTAGAGGTTCAACGTTGTATGTGGCAAAGGGGTGTAGAGATGTTTTTGTTTTTGTTTTTGTTTTTGTAGTGAGAAGGGTGTATAAATGTTTTTAGTTGTTTTTGTTTTATTGCGACCGGACCATATAAAATATGGCTGCCTACGAACTCCCGTGTATCAAGGAGATCATGTCGGCGTAGTTCACCCCATGTTCAGGACGGTTTGCAGCCAATGAAAAGTTTGATCCCATGTTCAGGACAAACTGCGGGGGATAAAGTTTGATCCCATGTACAGAACAAACTGCAGCTGTGAAAAGTTTAATCCCTGATGGGACAAAACTGCGGGTGTGAAAAGTTTTGAAGGCAAAGTTGTGTGAAGGATCTACTTATTCGGAACAAGGCTGCTGGTTAGAAAAGTATGATTATCCCTGATGGGGTAGATGAGTATGAAGAAAGGTTGTATATAATGAAGGGTTAAAAAACCTAAAATGATTGGGGATCTGGTGATTCAAAACTAGGATGTTTGTTTGATGGTAACCTCAGACATAGTACCATTTCACGATGTCTAAGTTGATGAGCTGTGGAAATTCATCGTCGTCCATTTCCTCTAATCTGAGAGCACCTCGTGTCAATACCTCCTTGACAACAAATGGGCCTTCCCAGTTTGGGGTGAATTTTCCCTTAGATTGAAATTGGTTGTCAATGATCTTCTTCAAAACCAAGTCGTGTTACTTGAATTGTCGTAGCCTGACTTTTCTGTTGTAGGATCTGGCGATCCTCTGTTGGTATAACTGACCTATTAGAGATTATTGGTGATACATGTCTTGTAACCATTGGTCTTCATCCAGCTGAGTGTCTATCAATACTCTGAGGGATTCCATTTCCACCTTTATGGGGAGTACTACTTCCATCCCATAAATTAATGAGTAGGGGTTGCCCCAGTGGAAGTGCATACTTATGTTCTGTAGGCTAACAGAGTCAGAGGAAATATGTCAGGCCATCCTTTGTGGTTGGCGGACATCTTTTGCATGATCTATTTGATGTTTTTGTTAGCCACTTCAACAACGCCATTCGTTTTTGGACGGTAGATGATGGAGTTGAGATGTTTGATGTGGAATTTACTATACAATTCCTCCATCATTTTATTGTTGAGGTTATTAGCATTGTCTGATATAATTACCCCTAGTTGTCCATATTGACAAATGACATTATTTCTTATGAAAGCAATGATGACTTCTTTGGTAACCTTGGGGAAGGAGGCTGCTTCTGCCCATTTGGTGAAATAGTCGATCATGGTGAAGATAAATCGATGCCCATTACTGGCTTTGGCCTCGATGGGCCTGATCACATCCATTCCCCATATTAAGAAGGGCCATGGCAAACTCATATTGTGGAGTTCCCTTGCAGGGGCGTGGATAGCATTCCCATAAATTTGGCATTGGTAACATCTCTTGACGTGATCATCACAGTTAGCCTTGGGAGAGAGAGAGCCAGTAATGCCCTGTTCTTAGGATCTTCTTTACAAGTAGGGGGAGCTCATGTGTGGTCCACATACTCCATCATAGATTTCATCCATGAGCCTCTGAGCTTGGTCTTTGTCTAGACATCTAAGGAGACCTAGTCCTGCTTCTCTTTTGTGGAGTGCGTCTCCGCTCAGGTAGAACTTCATAGCCAGTCGATGGATCCGCCTTCTTTTAGTCGGGCTAGCCTCAGCGGGTGTAGATCCATCTTGTAAGTACTCCTTGATATGCTGGTACAAAGGGTGTTGGATGGGAGGTAGCTCATCTGATACTTCTCCAATGTAGTTTCCATAGGCTGGAGCCTTTTGTTGGGCACATGTCACTACAACAAAAAGGCTTATCCGCGACCGCACATCTGCGACCGTATATCGTCGCAGATAGATATTAGTGACCGCCTGCGGTCGCTAATAGTAGTCGCAGAAAATCTAGTCGCTGAAATGACATCAGCGACCAACAATAGCGACCGCATCGTTAGCGACCACAATCAGCGACCTCAGCTGTCGCTATTATGACTCACGCTGAGTCATGTGTCAGACGTGATGTGGCACACGTGTCAGCGACCAGCGACCGCGTGCGATCGCTGACTTCTAAGCACCTTACTCGGTTGCTAATACTGTATCAGCGACCGCACGCGGTCGCTGACTTTGTTTTTTTAAAAAAAAAAAATTTCCTGTTTTATTGATTTTCCAAAAATAACCTACTTTGTACCTGCTTTTTATCCCAACACACAGCAGTATATATAACCATCCATCCATCCATGATAACTACTATATGATAAACATCCATCCATACAGTCCAAAGAATGAATCTAAACCAACACAACACAATACAATCATAAACATCCATATAATAGAATCGTAAACCAATACAGTCCAAAGATAAGTAGTTTAAAAGATTACAAGGCTTTAAAAATCTAAAAAACAAGTCTAACAAGGTTTTACAAATCTAACATGACTGGTGTAGCTCTTTATGGATCATCCAAATTAGTACCCTGTAATTAACAAAAGAATAAAACATATATGTTACATGTGTTGATACTGCTATGACTTGGGGAAAGCTAAACAATAGACAATGTACGTAATGAAACATATAAGTACCTGGCCGCCACCCTGATGCTATGATGCTGCTGCTTCCGCCACTGCCTTCGCCAACTCATCAGGATTCAGAGAATGCAGATGCCCGCCCAATATAAGAAGAAGATCACGATTTTGACAGATCGCTCTCACACAGTCAGCAGGAGTATGATAGGCTGGATGACCTGATGACTGTGTAGATTGGGTAACAGAGCTACCTGTGCCACTGATGGTCGGGCGTCGTCTTTGTCCTTGGCCTTTAACATAATTTTTCTTCACGACGAACGCCCTCTCCCACAATTCTTGATCAATCGCTGGACGCGGGGTGCCTTCAGGATAGCGCTCGTTCATTAAGCCCTTATAAGTGTCCTGTCAGAAGGTCAACAAATAAATAGTTAAAAATAAAAAAAATGCTAAAAAACATGACTGTAATATGTTTAAAGTTATCTTATTACCGTTATTTGAATAGCATCAGGCAGACCATCACGGGTGGCCACACACACATCCCACCAATTGATAGGTTGACCTTGAGACTCGGACTCCTACAGTTAATGTTCTCATATTAATATGTAAACATATGATATTTTAGCTACAAAACATGACTGTAAACATAAAGACAAATAACTAAGCCAATAAGCTTGCTATACATACGTACCCTAGCAGCAATATGTTGTAGCTGTGATATACTGCCGCCCTTGTACGTGCCTTTTGCCTTTTCACCTTCAGATACACCTGAGGATCTGTTCGAGGCGGTAGTCCTACGTCTCTTGACCCAGCTCTCAGCTCTCCACTGCTCACACATCTGTACCCATATGGGATGCGTGCACCACCAGGGGCTATGCTCACGCATATACTGCTCACCCTGTCCTGGATGGTCAATCTCAGCATTATGCAGGGCTTTCTGTCGTTCTTTGTTCAGATTATCTTTAGTTTGGACGGCGCACTTTTGCCAAAACAGTGCCTGAATAACTGATGCATTTGCGTCGTCCCATCTATACCGCTTCTGCAAATAAAACAACAATAATAATATTAAAACTGTTATATTACCATAATCCAACATTACTAAACTATTAGTAGATTAACTATGTATTATCTATTAGAGTGATTAAATAAATATACCTGAAATTCAGCCCAAACTGCATCCTTATGGGCGAGAGGTGTGCTCGCCCATGTAATCACTGGCGTAGGCCAGTTCTGTAAGCATAATTGTGAAATGCACTTCACAATTTTACTATCTTGAAAATCACTACAATATACAATAATTTACATTAAAATATATTTATAACAATAGAAATATTAAACCCTTATATATATATGATGTTTAACTTACGTGCTTTTTGGAGGAGGACGAATCTGTATAAGAATGCGATCATCCGGATTAGCCGAGGCCTTCGGCACATGATTATGGCCCTGACCCAACCCGCGCATTCGTGCTGCAGGTTCAGAAGACATCTATAAATAAAAAAATTAGGATGTTAGTATGAAATTATGAATGACAATTAATTGTATGAAATAATTAACTACGATTACCATAAGTGAAAGGTACATAAACATGACTGCAAAATAATTAAATACAACAACTACAAATGATATAGTTAAGGATATAGAGAACATTCCTATACAGAGAACATAAATGAAAGGTACATAATTATGAACTAAATATGAACATAAACATAAACATACATTTTTTACAATTAAAACTAAATATACATTTTAATGAAAATCGTTGTCTGATGAGTCAGAATCATTTTGTACAAGAATCGGAGATTCATAACCATCTTCTTCAGATTTTGTGTCAGTGTCAATCAATAACTTTTCCTCAATATCACTGTCATCTGGCACAATAACTGTCTCGGGATCCAATTCATCAGGTTCATCTCCACCCTCTAACTGGATTACATCATTGGTGTCCTCTATATTTATTATAGGAGGTCTCTGAAACATTTCCTCTTGGTAGAAATCCCCGTCTATTACTTGGACACGACTACGCGTGGGAGTATGAATTACAACTTGCCAATCTGTAGGCGGTCTATCCCTTTTCCTAATAGGACTAGGAGTGTAGTATACTTGTACTGTTTGAGTTGGTAAAACAAACGGTTAGTTGGAGTACGCAGACCTATGGAGGTCAATATCGACGATTCCATGTCTGTCAACACGTATCCCTTTTTCTGAATCAAACCACCGGCACTTGAACAAGTAAATATGACCCCCGTACGTGCCCTTGTACGACAACTCTACGATTTCCTCCAACTCCCCATAAAAGGCACGACCAAGCTCATTGTAACAATCTCCTTGGACACACACTCCAGAGTTCGTTGTTCTTTTACCGCGCCCATATGCCTTTGTGTGAAATTCACAACCATTTATTTTGTAACCATTGCGGGTGACTTGGTCCCTGTCTGGTCCCATAGCTAGGACTTGTACATTAGCCGGAATCGTTGATCCCTCAGTCAAAGCCTACAAAAACTCCATCTTATTAAATGAAGTCATAGTTAACATGGAGTATATATATATATATATATATATATATATATATATATATATATATATATATATATATATATATTACGTGCTTAAAAATTAAATTTACTTTGTCCTTTAGCCAAAGTGTAAAGTTTTTATCCCGATTGATTTGAATATCTTTATTAGTTATGCCGGGATGCTTCACTTTTAACGCGTCATCGTACAATCTATACAATGTTATAAACATTAACATATTGGAATAAATTTTCAACTTAAAAGATAAATTATCAAGTTTACATGTGTACCTCACAAATTCGTCAATCTCCTCACAATTGAGAAGAATGTAAGTATGTGCAGCATGTAATTCTTGCTCTGAGAGGAATATGTGCTTACCTTCACCATAAGCGTGGCCCGATAGATCAAATACAAAGAGCCGACCATTTAGTTCAACATTTCCCCCATCATCATATCTCGATACTCGATTGGCCTTTGTCAAGACTTCGTCCGAAAAATAGTCTGAGACAAACGTAGATATCTCATCGAAACTATATTCCTCGCATATCGACCCCTCGATATAAGCTTTATTCTTCACCTTTCTCTTAAGGTTTCCCATCACCCTTTCGAAAGGGTACATCCATATATACTGAACTGGACCCCCAACACGAGCTTCATAGGAAAGATGGATTTGCAAATGCTCCATAGAGTCAAAAAAATTAGGTGGGAATATTTTTTCCAGTTTACAAATGATCTCTATGATGTTCTTCTCAAGTACAGACATGTCCTTCTCATTTAATGATTTTGAACATAAGTCTTTGAAGAAACGACTAAGATCCGTCAAAGCATCCCATATTGGTTTATCAAGAAGATCCCGAAATGATATAGGCATGAGCCTCTCCATGAACACTTGACAGTCATGACTCTTCATCCCTTGCAATTTCCCACCCGTAACACACCTTGCAATGTTTGACGCATATCCATCTGGTAGTTTCAGAGACTTAACCCATGTGCACACATCTTCAACTTGATTTTTGGACAATGTGTACCTTGCACACGGTTGGACAATCTTACCATTAGGAGATTCGTAAAGTTCTAATCCAGGACGCTTACAAATATCTTTCATGTCCAAATGTGCCTTATCGTTATCTTTTGTCTTCCCCGTAACATTCATCACAGTGTTAAACACATTGTCAAACACATTCTTCTCAATATGCATCACATCTAGAATATGACGAATCAAATTTGTAGACCAATAAGGTAGTTCCCAAAAGATGATTCTCCGAACCCAGTTATGAGATTCACCAAACCCATTGATTATGTTTGTGGCATCAACCTTACCAAATGGGATAACTGGCAATCTCATCACACGATCTCGCATCTCCATTCCCGACAATCGCGGTGCAGGCATATCATTGTCTACTTTCCCTTTCCTGAAGTGTTCTCTATTTTTTCGAAACGGGTGATCTACCGGTAAGAACCGACGATGACAGTCAAACCAACAAGGCTTTCGACCTTTTGATAGATTAAACGACTTTGTATGCTCCATACAATACGGACAAGCCAACTTCCCGTGTGTACTCCATCCAGCTAACATACCATAAGCTGGGAAGTCACTTATAGTCCACATAAACACTGCCCTAAGGTTGAAATTTGTTTTCGTTGCAACATCCAAAGTCTGTACTCCATCCTCTCACAATACCTTCAACTCGTCTATAAGAGGTCTCAAGTAAACATCTAAGTTCTTTCAAGGACTCTTAGGACCAGGAACCACGAGTGAAAGAAACAAGTATGACTGTTTCATACACATCCAAGGAGGAAAGTTGTACGGAGTAACGATCACAGGCCAACATGAGTACGGAACAGCTGAGTGGCCAAACGGATTGAAACCATCGATGGACAATCCAAGCCTCACATTTCTAGGTTCCAATGCAAATCCAGGATGTGCTAAGTTGAAATCTTTCCAAGCCTGCCCATCTGCGGGATGATTTAGTTCTCCATCTTTAGCTGGAGATTTCGCATGCCAACTCATATGTTCAGCTGTTCTTGAAGACATGTACAATCTTTTTAGATGATGTGTTATTGGAAAATACCTTAGAATCTTAAACGGTATACTTGATTTTTTTTGTAGTGACACCCTCTTTATTAGGCCTAAACCGATCATGACTGCAAAACGTGCACCTTATAATCTGTTCATTTTCCTTAAAAAATAACATGCAATCGTTGGGACATGCATCGATCTTTTGGTATCCAAGACCCAACTTCTTCACCATTTTCTTACAAAAGTAATAGTTACCAGGTAATTTCTCACTGTCAGGCAGCATACTCTTAATGGCCTTCAAGAGCGACTCAAAACACTCATAGCTCATGTTGTGATCAGCCTTGATGTTAAGTAATGTCGCCACTGCAGACAATGTAGTGTGTTTGGTGCAACCATGCCACAATGGCTCGCTACCCTCGTCTAACAACTTAAAGAAGTCTTTGGCATCAGAATTCATAGGTTGCTCTCTGCCTAGCTCCCAATCAAAATCTAGCCCTGCAATATCATGAACCATTTCATTCATATGATGAGTACTACTGCTCGAATTATGTACTTGTGTGATGCCACCGTCTCTTCTCTGCCCATGTGCCCACCAGCATTCTTCGTAATTTCTCATGAACCCAGAAACACGTAAATGATAGTTTACCAAGTCTCTGTCCATATAATTTACATTCTTACACTTCAAACATGGACATCGTATCTGTGACTTACCATTCATACATTCCAGGTGACTATACGCATACTCCAATAACACTTGGCAACCAGCTCTAAATTTAGCTGTAGCACCTATCTGGGCACTTGACTTTCGTCGTGCCATCTAACTACGGTCTGAATAGAGGTCCATGACTCTACGGTACCTACTACTGACAACATTATAAATGTTAACATATGACTTGAGCATACTTGTAACCATATGACTTGAGCATACTTGTAAGCATGCATATGATTAACATTTAAGCATACTTGTAAGCATATGACTTGAGAGCATACTAGTAACCATATGACTTGATCATACTTGTAAGAATATGATTAACATAAGTGTTAAATACCCTTGTTTTTCTATTATAGCCAAAACAGTCTCTTTATTGACCAAGTGTGTCTAAATACCTTCTCTGTTGCACTAACAGTTCCTTAGCACTATCTATTTTGGCTTAACATCCCCCCAATAGCTGACCATACCGACACCTAAGCTTGGCTTGGCCCCGTGAGGCTTGGCTAAGCTTGGCGTGGCCTCGCGGCCCCAAGCCCAGCCCATCAGCTCCAATAGTCCCTTAATAGGCTCTAGTGGATCACTTAGTTTAAAATCCCTACATCATTTAACATCACCAATTGGATATTAGACTCCAATGTTAGTGGTTTGACATTTATTAATGTAAGTGCAACTAATTCAATTCGATATCATCTCCTCTTCTTTAAAAGTATATAGCATTGGTCCTTTCGCTCACAATTATATAGACCAACTCACCCCTAGCGTGTGACCAAGGAATAACCCGAATACAGTTACATTATAAATCAACAAACCAATGTTTCTTTAGAACTGCCAGTTGTGCTTGCTACTTCTTGCTTTCTCAAAAAAATGTAAGAAAAATAAACCATCAAAGAACAAACACATTGAATAACCGGCAAAGTGAGCCACATAATTCATCCCCTCATGAAAAAGTAGCTCAACAAATTAAAGATTCATTATCAGAATAAATGCATAAGCATAAATTTTGTCAATCCCAATTATCCTCCTACCCTACCCAACAAGATTTGGACAACAAAGATATCCCAGTCATCAAATGAAACACGTTAGTTAAGCACCCCCTTGCAATGGAATGCCCACGCATGTAAGCCAAGTGCCAAACACAAATACCAACTCATGAAAAATTGGAAATACCCCAACTGAGATTTCAGCCTCAACAGTTGTAAACATCATGGGTACTCTTAGCTAGCAGTTGTCGCTTAAGAAACAGTTGTGTGGATCAAACATACATCACTTTAGGGTTATTATGGCTTATATATGTGTTCAAAGCTTATATATGTATCCCTCTATAAAAGCCTGTAAATTCATACATATATTATAAACAAGATAACAAAACATCTTACTCAATGACAATGAATTGGCCCATATTCATCAAAAACAGAGGAAAAATAATCAAGAGAAGCAGTAGCATATAGGAATATTCAATGAACAATTATAATATTAACATTGGAGACTAACCCATTATACAAAAAATATTAACATTGGCGACTAACCCATTATGCTCACATTGGAGACTAATCCATTCATTCAAACATTTGAACCACAAATTAACAAAAAACCGCATTCAATCAAAACCCACAAGCTACAGTAGCCGAAAAGAAGAAGAAAACCCCAAATATTCAAACATAACATAACACACACACACACACACACACACATATATATATATATATATAAAATATTTGTTATAGAATTTGATACCTAACACCAATTGAAGGAGTAGCATCAACCCAATCGCGCGACAGCAACCACCAGTTCCTTCTCCCTCTTTTCCCCCTTCTTCCTCTTCTCCCTTTTTGGTCTCCCTCTTTTTTTCCTTTCTGATTCTACTACTGCCAAGCGAAACACTGATAGATTAAAATGATCAGCGACCGGCATCAGCGACGGCATGCGATCGCTAGTTTTTAATGATGTGGACTTATCAGCGACCGAATGCAGTCGCTGATGGTGAGTGGTCGCAAACAAGTAACGCGCCATTATTTCCTACCAATTTTTTAGGAGGCAAAATTGAATCAGCAACCACTTAGATACCGGGTTCGGTCGCAAATATAATCTAGCGACCATATTCACTTGCGGTCGCTAAAAAGCATATCTGCGACCGTAAGTGCAGTCGCTGATATATTTGGTCGCTATTAGAGCATTTTCTTATAGTGTGTGATGGCTGGCATGTTTTCCTTGTCAAGTATGTTGATCAAGGAGGCCAAGTTTGCTAGTGCATCCACAAAATCATTCCTATTCCGAGGAATGTGGAGGAAGGATATTTCTTCAAAATTCGATGCCATCTGTAGAACTTGCAGATGGTAAGGCATCAAGTGTAAACCTTTGGTGTAATAGATTCCTATGGTTTGTCTGATTACCAACTCAGAATCTCAAAAGACAATTAATCTCCTGATGCCCATTGATTGAGCAAGTTTTAGCCCCATGATACTGCCTTCATACTCAGTTGTGTTGTTCGTGTTGGCAAACTGCAATTTGATGGTGATGGGATACTGCTCCCCCGTATCGAATACTAGAACTGCTCCAGCTCCAGAACCTTCCATGTTTACAGCTCCATCAAAATATATCTTCCATGTTTGGTGTGCATCTTATTGATGGTGTTGTTGAACTGTTATTACCCCTTCATCCAAGGGTTTGAAATCCCATGAAGGTGCGGCGACCAGTTGATCCGCAATTCTTTGACCTTTAATGAATTTTTGTGTCACGTAGACGATGTCAAATTGTTATTGAATCAACTACCATCTGGATAGTTGACAATTCAACATGGGTTTACTTAACACGTACTTGAGAGGATCCACGTGGGATATGAGATGGGTTGTGTGACCATGGAGGTAATGTTGTAACCTCATGGAAGCCCGTGCTAAAGTACAACAAGTTTTCTCAATCAGAGTGTACTTGTGTTCACTGCTGGTGAATCTTTTGCTGAGGAAGTAGATAGCTCGGTCTTGGCCTCTTTCATCTTTCTGTCCCAGCATGCAGCCCATGGCATTGTCATTAATGGACACGTACATGAATAGGGGAACATCATCCCTGGGTGGTACCAAAATAGGAGCTTTGACTAGCTGCCCTTTAATTGTAAGGAAGGCCTTCTAACACTCATCATTTAATTTCATGGAGGAGTTCTTCCTTAACAACTTGAAAATAGGCTCAAAGGTTGCTGTGAGTTGGGAGATGAACCTACTGATGAAGTTGATTCTTTCCAAAAATCCTCGTATTTCCTTCTCTGTATGAGGAATGGGCATTTCCGTAATGGCCTGGATTTTGGTGGGGTCCAGCTCAATCCCCTTGTGGCTGACTAGGAAACCTAGCAACTTACCTGATTTAACGTCAAAGGTGCACTTGGTTGGATTCAACTTTAAGTTGTACTTACGCAACCTGTTAAAGTGCTTTCTAAGATGGTCTAAGTGGTCTTCCTCCCTTCGGGACTTGACAATGATGTCATCCACATAGACCTCTATCTCCTTATACATTAAATCGTGGAAAAGAGCCATCATGGCTCGCTAGTAGGTAGCTCCAGCATTGATGAGGCCGAATGACAACCGTCTGTAGCAAAAGGTTCCCCAAGTCGTGATGAATGTAGTTTTCTCACGATCCTCTTCAGCAACCACGATTTAATGGCACCCCGCGAAGCAATCAGCAAAGGAGTACATTCCAGATTGAGCAATATTGTAAATGAGAAAGTGGATAAATGGCACGGGAAAGCTATCTTTAAGGCAAGCTTTATTCAGATCCCGGTAATCCACGCAAACTCGCACCTTTCCTCCTGGTTTAGGCATGGGGTCTATGTTGGATAGCCATTCAGGGTATGTGGACACCATGATGATGCCTACTTGAAATTATTTCACAATTTCTTCTTTAACTTTTAAGCTACACTCAGGTTTTAATCGCTTGAGCTTCTGCCTGACTGGCTTGAATCCCTCTTTAATTGGAAGGCGATGAATGACTATGTCAGTGGATAAACCTACCATGTCTTCATGAGACCATGCAAACACATCCTATAATTGGGTTTGTAACAACCGAGAAATTCGGATCCTTTGTAAAATACTTGAAAGAATTAAATAATGAATAAAATAATATTATTTGTTATTATTATGTGTTAATAAGTTGTATGTCATTTTATAACCTAGAAATGTTGAAACATCGTAGTATTTTAACTACGTGAGAGAATTAAAGTGTTTAAATTTTCAAGACGAAAATAAAAGTTTTCCGAGAAATTTTTTGAAAAACACTATTCATCGTTTACCGCTCGGGAATTATTGTTGAACTTTCGAGAAATACGTAACGTTATAATATTGAGGCGAGATGGATTATGTAATAATAATCTAAGTATGGAAAACGTAAAATTTCTCATGCGGACTTAAAACGGACTTAAATTGAGAATGTTAAGTATTGATTCTAATGGAATGAAATTGTGGATTATGTAGGAAGTACAAATCCAATAATCATTAAGGGGCAAGCCCAAGATGAAATAATGTTTAAGCCCAAGGGTATTAATATTAAGCCCAAGTGGTTAATATTATGAAACCCAAACTAAATTAATACAAGCCCACAAGAATAATCTAATGAGTTAAATCTAAGCCCAAAGGATGATCACATGGGTAAAGCAAGATCTATGGGGCAACCCATGGGTGAATTGATGGGTAAGGACTTTGTGTGATGAACAAGAACATTGTTTAATGACCAAGTAAGGGATAAGAGTTGTGGGCAACAAGTAATGAATAGTAAGGAGGTTAACTAAGGAGGTGGGATGTCCTAACGACCTTAATGCCCTAAGCTTAGCCATCCTATAAAAACCCCACTTGAATTCATTATTTGGTTGTTAGTTTTCATCCAATACACAATTAACTTAAGTGTTAGAGAGAATAAGCACTTTATAAGCCAACACATCCTTTGCTAGATTTTCAAAGAAGAGAAGTACAAGTTCTTCAAGGGTAAGACTCTTCTCTAATACATCTTCATCTCTATCATTGTAGGGTGATAAGAGAAGTGTAATTTAATAACCATGTACGCTCAAAACATATGGAAAGTGGATAAGCAATGGACTTAAGCCGAATAAGTTATGAATAAGCAACTTGAACCTAAATAAGTTGATAAACTTGTACAAAACTTGTCATATGTTTGTCATATGATGTTAGTATGTTCAATATAGTATGAGAACATTGATTGATGGACTTAAGTTCATAGTAAGTCATAAGCATGAGAATTGGAGTTCAAAAGTTAAATAAGTCATTGACTTATGAGAATAAGTCAAAACCTACTTTGATAATAAGTTGGTGTAATAAGTAACTTGAAATGTTTATATGTAGATTAAAATATATTTAGAATGATTAGTAATGAGGTTTCGCCGGAATTCACACGATTGGATGATAATCGTCAAATTCGTGAAATTCTCGGAATTGAAGTCGTATTTTGTGTTTGAAGTCGAAAACGTTGGTTTTTGATGGAGACAAGTCATATTTGGCATTAAAGAGTTGCGGACTCAAAAATGGCCGAATTCCGACTTAGAACGAAGAAACGAACGTTGAACGTTCACGAACGTTTATCGTTTTCGTTAAAAATGGACTAATAGGTGAAATTTTAGCAAACGAAGTCAAATTGATAAAATTCTTAGATGAACACATAGAGTACATGATTTGTGAACCGTAGGCTCTTGAATGAACCAATTCGGACTTATAACGAAGAAGTTACGAGTCCGGGAATCTCACACTTCAAAAAAGTCTGTAAAAAATTGTGGCACAGAGCTGGCGCCGCGGTGCCAGCCCAAGGCAAAATTACCCATGCCACAGCGCCAAGAATGGTCGGGTGATGCTGCAACCTACTGAAGAGTCGCACCGCAGCGCGACCCATAACGAAGGGACTCGCGCCGCAGCGCCGAGTCCGGTTTCTAGGCATAGCAGGTGACGCCGCAGCGCGGCACACAGTGTAAAAGTCGGTGCCGCAGCGCCAGTTCTAAAACATAGACAATAAAGAATGTTGCATGTTATGTATAAAGAGTAAATGATGAACACCTAACTAAAGATCTTAATGTAACATTGTTAAGACATATTTGAGCCTTAAGCATGATCACTTAGGGTTAAAGAAAGTCAATTACAAATGAACATAAGAACGACGTAACGGAAAGCCAGAACCAATAAATAACAAATATAATACAGAATTAGATTGAGAAGAAGGGTAAGATTCTTTAGGAATTATGTATGTTATTCATGGCCTAACGTACTATGTGATGTTATCATCTACTGTAGAGACCTTAAAGACCTACAGTGCACGTGTTATATCTATAAGCAGACGTTAAAGGCAAGTACTCTAACCCTTGTTTCAGTTCGATCTGGACAAGTCTTTGTGATTCATGTTTTCTTCGCATGAGTTAATGTCTGATGAAGTCAAAGCCAATTCCTTTTTCTAAACTTATGCTATGTTAGTCTATCAAGTGTTGACAATGATTTACCAAACTAATATTGTTGCAGGTTTCAAAAGAAAGCTGAGTATGATAAATTATTTTGTCGTCAAACGACAGGCACGTGAGGTTGCCACAACTTAAACGTATACACGTTTAATGAATGTAGTGTTGATCAACATAGAGTACTATAGGCTGATCACCTAGACGTGCTCATAAGCTATGCCGGACTTACGGACTTAGTGCCGGAACGTCCTTTTCAAAGTACTTATGAAATGCTCATGGTCTTGAACCAGAATTGATGTTTTACTGAATATTGTTATTGTAAAACGTTTTGAATGAAAAGGAGTACTATTTTGAATTATCGATAGTAATTCATAACTATTGTTCAGTTATTAAAGATATATGATTCCCATGTTTCAAGCATGCTAGCTTTATTATAATGGTTGTACTTGCTTAGCTAGTTAGGCTCATTCTTGCTTGAACAGTATGGATGCAGCTAAACCTGAACGGACCGATGGATCCGGCAAGGATAAAGGAAAGGCGAAGGAGAATCCATAGACTACAATTGTAATAGTATAAGTTTTGTAAGAATAATATATGATATTATAACAAAGATAAATGTATTGGTTGTAAAGAACTTGGGGTATGTAAATATTCTTTTTTTA
Source organism: Panax notoginseng (assembly GCA_016801055.1). Classification (NCBI taxonomy): domain Eukaryota; kingdom Viridiplantae; phylum Streptophyta; class Magnoliopsida; order Apiales; family Araliaceae; genus Panax; species Panax notoginseng. Next base: position 136,537,750 of record CM029016.1, read on the forward strand.
TATATATAAGACATATTCGTTCTTTTGAGGCATTTCAATTGAATGTTTATGTGAATTGTAGCACCGTGTAGCACCATCTGTCGGGTTGGAAGAAATCAAGATTTGGGGGCACCACAGGTTGGTATTAGAGCCTTAGGTTATAAAACTTAAGGGGGGGAAATAAAACCTTAAGTCATAACCTTAAGAAAAGTCAAAGAATAAAAGATGGAAGTTAACCTTATAAAATGCATTATATATGTTATGTGTTTTATTCTACTGACATTTACTAATCAAACTTTTATGTTGTTGTAGATGTCAGGAGAAAACAGAGAAGTGCAAGTAGTCAGTGAAGGGTCGGTAAACCAGATAGAAATCATACCGAACCCCATAGCAGCAGATCCCGAGATAGTGGTGATTGAGTTTGGAGACTCAAAGAACCTGGACAATATGTCCGTGTTTGATGGCATGTTGGAGGAAGAGGTGGAAGCAGTATCCTTCAACGCAGTAGCTATAGCAGCAGAGATGGCTCCGGGGGAGTCAATGATGTCACTCTTGATGACAGTGTTGGATAGAAACATTCACTACTGTCAGGAGGTTAAGGAGCTGAAGGCGGAGCTGTAGGCTGTTATCGAGGATAAGACGGACATGGAGTCCATGTAGGAACAGGAGCATGATGAAAGTGTTTTGGCTAAGGACAATGTCCATAAGCTGAAACAGGAGGTCTTTGAGCTTAGGAGTGAGTTAAAGGCCAAAAAGCAAAAAATATGGAGAATGTCCTATATTCATAGGAGTTCTCATGAGGACTTCCAGTTGCACGTAGCTGGTTATCCCGTAGAGGCAGGGCAGACACAAAATATTATCAGCCGTGATATTATTATCGGTCTTGCCAAGGCAGATTTCGAGAATGCCTTAATGCAGATGTGATCTAGTAGTGGCTAGAGTAGTTAGATATGTAAATATTTTGTATCTAGTAGTGACGTAAAACCCTCTTTTGTATAATCAAGGGTAGTCTTTTGTAAATCCCAATTTTTGGAAAGTAATTGCGGGAAAGTTTTTTAATCAGCTTGGGCTGTGTAATGTAACCAATATAGTATTATACTACAAGAAATCAATATAAGCTTTCATTTTCAGAACATGTGGAATAATGAATGTTTGAGTTATTGTTTAAAATTGAATAATAACTAATTAACAGAAAATAAATAATAACGAAATGTGTGTTTATTGTAACAGCAAAATCCCGCCAAGAAGAGTACCGCGGAATCAAGAAAACATAAATCAACCGGAGGGAGGTCCGGTTAACCCCTTGTAGGAATTTGTGAACCTTTTAACCGCAGCGTTTAATCAAACTGGGGCTAATATTCCCGTAAATCCTGGTGTCGTACGAGCTACTACATTCAAGGACTTTAAGAGTGTGGGTCCGCCGGAGTTCAAGGGAACTACGGACCCTATTGAAGCCCAAATGTGGGTGAAGGAGATTGAGAAGGCATTTGTGATAGCAAATGTCGACGAGGACCAGAAGGTTGCCTTTGCAAACTACATGATGAAGGGAGAGGCCAACTTTTGGTGGGAGGCCAATCAGACCAGGGTTGGAATAGATATGATAATGTGGGTGTGATTCAAGGAAATATTCTACGAGAACTACTTTCCTACGAGCATGCAAGGAAGGATGGAAATGCGGTTTCTAGAGTTGAAACAAGGGGACATGACGGTTCTCCAATACGCAGCCAAGTTTAATGAACTGGCAAGGTTCGCTCCACACCAAGTGGATACTAAGGTGAGAAAAGCTCGACGGTTCGAGCAGGGCTTGAAACCCTGGCTCTATAACCGTATTTCTGTGTTCCAAAGTACTTCCTTCGGAGTCATTTTAGAGAAGGCAATAATTATCGAAGGTGGTAGCGAGGCGTTGAGCCAATACCACAAGGATAAGAAAAGCAAGGGAAAGGTGGATGGAGGAGTAAAGATTGAAGGTGCCAGTGGGAGTGGCGAGGGTTATAAGTGTGACAACCTGAGAATTTAAAAAAATTTTAAAATTTTAATTAAATTATTTAAGGTTCAAAATTAGAACCTAGACAGAAAATAAGTGTATGCGTTTGACATTTTTAAGATGAAATTTTGAGTATTTTAAAATTCTGTGAAGGATTTAGGTGAATTATTCAGGATTAAGGGAATACGTGAAAATATTCTGTGTAAATGTTATTATACGTGTACAGTATGTGGTTAAGGGTCAAGGATTGACCAAATAAATTTTATCTGTGTCAAACCCTAATCGTATCTTAAGAACGACAACGTTCGGTAAGAAAATTCTTACGAATTATAAGAAACCCTAGAAACTGGTTCGGAAAACCCTAATTTTAGTTTCGAGAATTCGAAACCCTAATTTAGGAATTTAAATGATTATTATATTGCTTAAGTGCTATTAATTAATTTATTAATTAGGGTAAAGCTTAATTAATTAGCAAAACCCTAATTCTAAATTTGAAACCCTAATTATGGATTAGAAACCCAAATTTGTGGGTTATAAACCCTAATGACTAATTTTGACCCTAATTGCTTAATTAGCAATTTTAATTAGGAAATGTTATTCTTAATTAGCAAGATTTAATTTATGATTAAGGAATTTTAATATAATTAGAAAATTCTAGTTATAATTTATAAATATTAATTTTCTATTTTGAAAACCAAAATTCGGAATGTTAGAAACTAAATTGCAAAGTTAAGGGTCAAACCCTAAACCCTAAGGGTTCCAAACCCTAACAGTTTGATCAGAGGTCAAGAATGCCATTAATATGTTATGCAAAAAGACTAAAATGCCCTTACTTGTAAGCTTAAAGATTTTTTAGAAATTACATGACTCATCATGTTAGGTATGGACCATGTGCTGGAAAAATCAATATACAATCAGACCTAGAGTGTCATCTTACATTACATGGATTCATTGAATAAAATATAAGAGATTTAGAGAGAGAGAATGGCCACTTTATATTTCATTTTTCTCCTAACCCTTCTCTCTCTAGAAATTCGGGATATAGAGTGATAGAAAGAGAAAGATGAGCCTATATCAGTCCATAACTACCCAATAATAGATCATCAAAGTCAGATTCTAAGATCCAAGCTAGAAAGGTATAAACCTTCAAAATTCGAAATATTTAGATTTTATGTTAAATGTTGTAATTGATTGTTTAAAGTTGTGTTTTAGGGTGTCATTTGATGATCTGGGTTGTCAAAACCTAGAACCATATCATCTTGATGCTCGAAATTTGAGTTTTTAGAAATCTAGGAAATGCTTGAAAAATGGCCTGACAACCATATGTCAGAGGCCATAGATCTTTAGCTGTTAAGTTTTAGTGTCGTTTTAAGTTGTAGATCTGTAGTATGTCATGTGGACTATGATCTGGAACTTGAATCAAGTTCAGATCATGTGCAGATCGAAAGATATAAGCAGTCAAAGATTGTTGACCATTCACGAAATGAGTTTCTGGGCTGCCCAGTTTTGCGCAGAAAATTCTGACAACCTTTTTGCAGGGCTTGAATCTTGCCGTGTGTTATGTTATTGGTCCTGTTGTTGGTTGGATGTTCGAGACAGGTATAAGGACTACATACTCAGGCTTTTAGATCACCAAAATAAGTAGCAGAATCATAGAAATCCTTGGTCAAACTATCGTTGACCGTCACGCCTGATTAAGATTCTGGGTAACCGAGATCTTCATCAGCCGTGTTCATGTCAGGTAGTTTGACCGGCCCAGATCTTGTGTATCTGATTTTGTTATGTTGTTATGATGTTATGAGGTTGTACTCTGACATTTTGACTACAATTGTGAACTTTTATATCACACAAACAGGTCATAGAATGCAAACTATATGGATCCAAAGTAGGTATCTCGTCTGTTCTTCAATTTCTGGAAAACCCAGAAACTGAAGAACATCGTCTGACAGGTTTTTGGTTGCTTAGATCTCTCTGAGATTATATGTTTTGGTAATGATCTTTGCTTATATTTGTAGTATTACATTTGGTCTATAACATAAAAGTAATTACCAGCCCAGAAACAGAATGACCAAAGATCTATCGATGGTCAAAGATGGTCCCTCGATGTCTGACATGCATTTTCTAAGCAGCGCAAGAACACGCGAAGAACGCATTTAGCGACGCTTGTGTCGCCTAAAACACCTTTAGCGACACTTAATTACGAAAATTAATTATTTTTAATAAATAATTAGAGAAAAATAATTTTTAGTTATTAAAAATACTAAATAAATTCTGAAAAATTATTTTAAAATTTAAAAAATTGTTTTTAATTATTTTAAGTATATTTCATAAATATTTAATATTTTTTGAATATAAATGGTATTTAATTTATTTAGTTATAATATTAAATAAATTATTTAAAAATGATTTAAATACATGAAAAATCATGAAAAATAATATTATGGTAAAATAAAATATTTTAAGTTAATTTCAGTGACTTTTAATATTTTGTAATGAATTTCATTAATTAATCAATATTAATGATGATTAGTTTATTTAATAAATATATTAAATAAATTATGAAAAAATAGAATTAATATTTTATAAATCATATAAAAATAATTTAAAGGTTAGAAAAATATTTTGAGTTATAAAATATAACTTTTGATATTTTGTCACGAAAATATTAATATTTTAATATTAAAAGCAATTATCAGATAATAATTTTAATTGTTTAAAAATCATATAAATGTGATTTTAAAGTATTAAAAATACTTTATGATATTATAACTATATTATAATATTATGACATGTATTTCATTAATATTTGAAAATAAATAAATATTAATGATAAAGAAATTATGTGGTATTTATTTCGTATAAATACGATATTAATGATTGAAAATTTACGATAAATGATAATAATTATGTGAAAATTATTATGAGACTTAAAAAAAATATTTTGACTGTTATTAAAATTATCTGAGTTAATTGTTAAGTGTTTAGTCAAAGTTTAATTGAACTTAGACTCGATAAAAGTCCGACTAGACCGTCGGGATGTCAGTTTTGTGTCGGGTTCAACTCAGACTGCAATAGTTTGACTTGATACCGAGTCTTATGTGTGTTATAGACTGATAGAGTTATGTGTTATGTGTTATGTGTTTAGGTTATTCTATGTATATCTATATATATAATAGTATTATATTGTGATGATATTATTATAACTTAGCAAACGATATTATTTATATATTAGGTTCAGACAAAGCGTTATAAATTGCGTAGCGGTAATCAACGGTTCAGGCAAGTTTATTTTTACTTAACTCTACTAATAGTTGTTTCATTCAGATAAGCTTATGGTTAATCATTGCTGCTTACCATGAATTGTACTCTGTACATATTGCATGTATAAGTCAGTTATGAAAGGCTGATCACCTTCATTACCAGTTGGTTCAGATATATTTGTTCATGTATAATACTTGTTCAGTCAAAAGTTTGTTCCTGCTAGTTCATAATTATATTGTTGAATTATAGCCAGCTTATTATTCAGACTCTTTCAATCATGATATATCGTTATATTATTGAATTTAAACATTTGCTGGGCAATCCTTATACCCACCCTTGCTATATCATGATAAGCATTGCAGATTAAGACGAATGCGTCAGATACAAAGAAAGGTTAAAGACAGTTACAACGTAAAGTTAATATGTGTGATTAGATTGTAATAGTATTGTTTAATAATATGTTATATGTTAGACATATTATGAATTGTGTATAAGTTAAGGTTACTCGACCTTGGGAAAAAGTATGTAAGTTTAATGTAGAAACAATTTATGTTTATATCTTCCGCAAATAATAGTAATAGTGATAGAATGATCGAACCGGATCCGCGGTGATTCGGGACCTCAGATTCGGGGACGTCACAGTTTGTATCAGAGCTGTTGGTTATGAACCTTAGGTAGGAATACCTGAGACTAATAACCGTAGTGATTAGGATAAGTACTAACTCAAATAGAGTTAGTTGGTTGGTAAGATTCAAAGACGAATCTCGGTGAGTTATAAGATACAGAGTTCCCTAACTCTGATAATAATGTTGAACAGTAGTGGTGAATAGATAAAGTCTAAAAGACTAGAAGTGCAGTGATAGTAGATCGTAAAATAAAGCAATCAAGATATAGAAATGAATCGTAATATATACAATGTGATCACCCCGTGATCGGATAAGGTTATAGTATGGAAAAGAATTAATATGATGATTGGAAAGTTTACAGCAAGATTGCTGTGTGAATTGGTATAGATTCAGGAAAGGACTATGAATACGAGTTGAATGAAATTCATATTGAGAAGGGTGTTAGTGTTAGGTGGGGATTCAATTGAGGATTCATGTCGGCAGCTGAGTTGTAAGATTCCTTGTATGGGCGGGGAATTGTACTTTGTGTAAAAACTACTTAGTTTCTGGCATTGATAATCATTGAAATGTTTATGTCGCGCTATTTCTTATATGTATGTTAAGAGGGTGGTTCCTTTCTCATGTGTATAACAGATAGATAGGTCATAGGTAGAGAATATCAGGTTAAGTACGAGTTCTTAAAATTTATACTTATGTGACATTCTTGATTCATAGTTATATGAAATGTTTATGAACCCCTCAGCGAATGGACGCCAAAGGTCTGACTAGGACAAGTTCTTAAACTCATATGATTGTGGCAAATAAATGAACTCATAAGTGTGGTTTGACGAACTGGGTGTAGTTGTGTGTAAATAAAGAATTGAGGATAATAGGAACAGATAGATTGTTAAGCAAATGATTATTAGTGGAGGCATAAGTTTTCTAAAACTCCTAGCTATGCTTGACTTCGAAATTTTGACATCAAGCTAAATACGCACTATGTGCTTTTGAAAAAAAAAATGCAGACTCATAATCATTTTTGAAAATGTTTAAAGTATAGTCTATGCTACTTATTTAAGCTAGATGCAAATGATTTGAAATAACAAAATATATTTTATTTATCACTCATGTACCATGTAACCTGGTGCAGAGATGATAAAAAGTTGATGGAGTTGTAAATGCATGAATACTTAGTGTTGAATTTGATCTAAAATCGTTATTCCACTATTGTATGATGTGTTATGACAAAGTCATACAATGACGACATCCTCAAACGGACTGTTAATACAGTACGGCATCATGGCGTCATTCTCAAAAATAATTTTCAAAAATTTTAAGTTGCCAACGGGGTTTGGTTACACCAAAATAATTCGATTGAATTAAATTATTGATATGAGTCTATGCAATTCGATTCAGCTAGACTGATGTTTATAAAAACTCTAAGTGTTCATTGAAAGAAATTTCCCGAACCAAATTGTTTTGGTGCGGAATCCAATAAGACTGAGGTATGAAATTTTGTGCGCCTAAGGTGGATAAGAGGAACAAATTATTTGGACCAGCAGTACTTGGCCAATAAAGGGCATATCGGGCTAATAACCCTTTTTGTCCGTAAGTAATGACGGTTTGCGGATGAATTTCCATAAAAGCTTTGCGAAAATGACAGACAAATAGTTTATGTGACTCCTCAGCAAAATTTGAAAAATTATTACTCTTGTGAGTGATGTATTGGGTAGCATGTGATGTTGTGTATGTATAGTTTATGGTGTAAGGTGTAGGGTGTAAGGTAAATTTCGGGGACGAAATTTTTAGAAGAACGGGTGAATGTGACAACCCGAGAATTTAGAAAATTTTTAAAATTTTAATTAAATTATTTAAGGTTCAAAATTAGAACCTAAACATAAAATAAGTTTATGCGTTTGACATTTTTGAGATGAAATTTTGAGTATTTCAAAATTCTGTGAAGGATTTAGGTGAATTATTCAGGATTAAGTGAATACGTGAATATATTCTGTGTAAATGTTATTATACCTGTACAGTATGTTGTTAAGGGTCAAGGATTGACCAGATAAATTATATATGTGTCAAACTCTAATCGTATCTTAAGAACGTCAACGTTCGGTTAGAAAATTCTTACGAATTATAAGAAATCCTAGAAACAGGTTCTAGAAACCCTAATTTCAGTTCCGAGAATTTGAAACCCTATTTCGAAGTATGAAACCTTAAATCAGTAATTTAAATGATTATTATATTGCTTAAATGCTATTAATTAATATATTAATTAGGGTAAAACTTAATTAATTAGCAAAACCCTAATTCCAAATTTGAAACCTTAATTACGGATTAGAAACCCTAATTCGTGGGTTATAAACCCTAATGACTAATTTTAACTCTAATTGCTTAATTAGCAATTTTAATTAGGAAATGTTATTCCTAATTAGCAAGATTTAATTTATGATTAAGGAATTTTAATATAATTATAAAATTCTAGTTATAATTTATAAATATTAATTTTCTATTTTGAAAATTGAAATTCGAAATGTTAGAAACTAAATTACAAAGTTAAGGGTCAAACCCTAAACCCTAAGGGTTCTAAACCCTAAACCCTAACAGTTTGATCAAAGGTGAAGAATGTCATTAATATGTTATGCAAAAAGACTGAAATGCCCTTACTTGTAAGCTTAAAGTTTTTTTAGAAATTGCATGACTCATCATGTTAGGTATGGACCATGTGCTGGAAAAATCAATATACAATCTGACCTAGAGTGTCATCTTACATTGCATGGATTCATTGAATAAAATATAAGGGATTTAGAGAGAGAGAATGGCCACTTTATATTTCATTTTTCTCCTAACCCTTCTCTCTCTAGAAATTCGGGATATAGAGTGATAAAGAGAGAAAAGACGAGCCTATATCAGTCCATAACTACCCAATAACAGATCATCAAAGTCAGATTCCAAGATCTAAGCTAGAAAGGTATAAACCTTCAAAATTCGAAATATTTAGATTTTATGTTAAATGTTGTAATTGATTATTTAAAGTTGTGTTTTAGGGTGTCATTTGATGATCTGGGTTGTCAAAACCTAGATTCATATCATCTTGATGCTCGAAATTTGAGTTTTTAAAAATCTGGGAAATGCTTGAAAAATGGCATGACAACCATATGTCAGAGGCCATAGATCTTTATCTGTTAAGTTTTAGTGTCGTTTTAAGTTGTAGATCTGTAGTATGTCATGTGGACTATGATCTGGAACTTGAATCAAGTTCAGATCATGTGTAGATCGAAAGATATAAGCGGTCAAAGATTGTTGACCATTCACGAAATGAGTTTATGGGCTGCCCAGTTTTGCCCAGAAAATTCTGACAACCTTTTTGCAGGGCTTGAATCTTACCGTGTGTTATTTTATTGGTCCTGTTGTTGATTGGATGTTCGAGACAGGTATAAGGACTACATACTCAGGCTTTTAGATCACCAAAATAAGTAGCAGAATCATAGAAATCCTTGGTCAAACTATCGTTGACCATCACGCCTGATGAAGATTCTGGGTAACCCAGATCTTCATCAGTCGTGTTCATGTCAAGTAGTTTGACCAGCCCAGATCTTGTGTATCTGATTTTGTTATGTTGTTATGAGGTTATACTCTGAAATTTCGACTACAATTGTGAACTTTTATATCACACAAACAGGTCATAGAATGCAAACTATATGGATCCAAAGTAGGTATCTCGTCTGTTCTTCAATTTCTGGAAAACCCAGAAATTGAAGAACAACGTCTGACAGGTTTTTGGTTGCTTAGATCTCTCTGAGATTATATGTTTTGGTAATGATCTTTGCTTATATTTGTAGTATTACATTTGGTCTATAACATAAAAGTAATTACCAGCCCAGAAACAGAATGACCAAAGATCTATCGATGGTCAAACATGGTCCCTCGATGTCTGGCATGCATTTCCTAGGCAGCTCAAGAACACGTGAAGAACACATTTAGCGACGCTTCTGTCGCCTAAAATACCTTTAGCGACACTTAATTACGAAAATTAATTATTTTTAATAAATAATTAGAGAAAAATATTTTTTAATTATTAAAAATACTAAATAAATTCTGAAAAATTATTTTAAAATCTGAAAAATTGTTTTTAATTATTTTAAGTATATTTCATAAATTTTTAATATTTTTTGAGTATAAATGGTATTTAATTTATTTAGTTATAATATTAAATAAATTATTTAAAAATAATTTAAATACATAAAAAATAATATTATGGTAAAAGAAAATATTTTAAGTTAATTTCAGTGACTTTTAATATTTTGTGATGAATTTCATTAATTAATCAATATTAACGATGATTAGTTTATTTAATAAATATATCAAATAAATTATGAAAAAATAGAATTAATGTTTTATAAATCATATAAAAATGATTTAAGGGTTAGAAAAATATTTTGAGTTATAAAATATAACTTTTGATATTTTGTCATGAAAATATTAATATTTTAATATTAAAAGCAATTATCAGATAATGATTTTAATTATTTAAAAATCATATAAAGGTGATTTTAAAGTATTAAAAATACTTTATGATATTATAACTATATTATAATATTATCACATGTATTTCATTAATATTTAAAAATAAATAGATATTAATGATAAAGGAATTATGTGGTATTTATTTCGTATAAATACGATATTAATGATTGAAAATTTACGATAAATGATAATAATTATGTGAAAATTATTATGAGACTTAGAAAAATATTTTGATTGTTATTAAAATTATCTGAGTTAATTGTTAAGTGTTTAGTCAAAGTTTAATTGAACTTAGTCTCGATAAAAGTCCGACTAGACCGTCGGGATGTCAGTTTTGTGTTGGGTTCAACTCAGACTGAAATAGTTTGACTTGATACCGAGTCTTATGTGTGTTATAGACTGATAGAGTTATGTGTTATGTGTTTAGGTTATTATATGTATATTTATATATATAATAGTATTATATTGTGATGATATTATTCTAACTTAGCAATCGATATTATTTATATATTAGGTTCAAACAAAGCGTTATAAATTGCGTAGCGGTAATCAACAGTTCAGGCAAGTTTGTTTTTTACTTAACTCTACTAAGAGTTGTTTCATTCGGATAAGCTTATGGTTAATCATTACTGATTACCATGAATTGTACTCTGTACAAATTGCATGTATAAGTCAGATATGAAAGGCTGATCACCTCATTACCAGTTGGTTCAGATATATTTGTTTATGTATAATACTTGTTCAGTCAAAAGTTTGTTCCTGCTAGTTCACAATTATATTGTTGAATTATAGCCAGCTTATTATTCAGACTCTTTCAATCATGATATATCGTTATATTATTGAATTTAAACTTGCTGGGCAATCCTTATGCTCACCCTTGCTATATCATGATAAACATTGCAGATTACGACGAATGCGTCGGATACAAGGAAAGGTTAAAGATAGTTACAGCGTAAAGTTAATATGTGCGATTAGACTGTAATAGTATTGTATAATAATATGTTATGTGTTAGACAGATTATGAATTGTGTATAAGTTAAGGTTACTCGACCTTGGGGAAAAGTATGTAAGTTTAATGTATAAACAATTTATGTTTATATCTTCCGCAAATAATAGTAATAGTGATAGAATGATCGAACTGGATCCGCGATGATTTGGGACCTCAGATTCGGGGACGTCACAATAAGAGGAAGGTAGTTAGCTCTGGGAAAACCAGAGTGAAACAAGGAGACCCGAAGAGGAGGATGGAGGCCTGCAAAACCTGTGGGAAGACTCGCTTAGGAGTTTGTCTCAAGGGTAAGGCCGTGTGTTATAACTGCGGATAGGAGGGGCATATTGCGCCTAACTGTCCAAGTTCGAAGAAAAACCATGGATGCTTTGTGTGTGGGTCAACTGACCACATGGCAAAGAACTGCCCGAAGAATGGGACGGATGGGAATAAGGGCACCAATAGTACTATTGGGGGTCCAGTGAAGCTGGGTAGGCCGATGGCCCGTACATTCAATATGACTGTCCAAGACGCGATGGCCTCAGGGGACGTAGTCACAAGTATTATTCTGATCAACGATTTTAATGCATACATGCTATTTGACTCAGGTGCTACTTGTTCGTTTATCGCATGTGATTTTGCTAGACGATTAGGATTACTTCCCAAAAAGTTGCCCATACCTTTAAACATTAAGGTAGCAAACGAAGAGATAATTCCAGTTGAAGATATTCATAGGAATTGTTGCGTAGACATTCGGGGTTGTAAATTATCGGTGGATTTGATACCGATAAAGTTAAGGGAATTCGAAGTAATCCTCGGAATGGATTGGTTGGTTAATCATGGGGAAATTATAGATTGTCAAAAGAAATGCATAAATATTAAAACATTAAAACAACCTCAGGTAATATTTTACAGTAATAAATCACCGGGACGTTCGTGTTGTCTTACCATGACACAAACTAGGAAACTATTGAGGAAGGGGTGTGTAGGCTATCTGTGCCATGTAGTTGATACCAAGAGAGTGGGAGAGACCATAGAACAAATACCTATAGTAAGTGAATTCATGGATGTGCTTCTGAGTGAATTGTCGGGTCTTCCACCTGATAGAGAGACCGAGTTTGTAATAGACATTGTGCCAGGAGCGGCACTAATTTCCAGGGTATCGTATCGTATGGCGCCAGTGGAGATGAAGGAGTTGATGGTACAGTTGCAAGAATTGTTGGACAGGAAGTACATACAACCGAGTGTTTCACCGTGGGGAGCACCGGTACTGTTTGTCAAGAAGAAGGACGGATCGTTAAGACTTTGTTTCGACTACCGATAGTTGAACAAGTTGACGATAAAGAATAAATATCCATTGCCCAGGATCGATGATCTTTTTGATCAGTTAAAAGGGGCAAAATATTTTTCTAAAATAGATTTAAGGTCGGGGTATCATCAGCTAAAAGTTAGGAAATAAGATGTGCCAAAGACAGCATTCAGGACTCGTTATGGTCATTATGAGTTTCTGGTGATGTCATTTGGGTTGACTAATGCTCATGCTGCATTTATGGATATGATGAACAGAGTGTTCAAACAATATTTGGACAAGTTTGTCGTGGTGTTTATTGATGATATTCTAGTCTATTATAAGACGCCAGAAGATCATGTTGAACACCTAAGAATAGTGTTGGAGACACTAAGGAAGGATAAGTTATATGTGAAGTTCACTAAGTGTGAATTTTGGCTAGAGAGGGTACAATTTTTAGGACATGTCATTGACTACGAGGGAATTTTAGTAGATCCAACGAAGGTTGAAGCTGTGATGAATTGGGAATAATCGAAAACACCGACTGAGGTGCAGAGTTTCCCAAGGTTAGCGGGTTACTATCGGAGATTCATCCAGGATTTTTTGAAGATAGCTACTCCGTTGACTAATTTAACAAGAAAGACGGTAAAATATGCGTGGAATGAGAAGTGCGAGGACAGTTTTCAAGAACTGAAGAAAAGATTGAGTGAAGCGCCTGTTTTGTCATTACTCGATGACACAGGAAATTTTGTGGTTTATAGCGATGCTTCGCATAGAGGACTTGGTTGCGTGCTCATACAGCATGGCAAGGTCATTGTGTATGCATCTAGGCAATTGAAGGATTATGAGAAAGTTTACACTACTCATGATCTGGAACTGGTCGCGATGTTTTTTGCCCTAAAGATATGGCGACATTATCTTTATGGGGAAAAGTGTGAGATATACACGGACCATAAGAGTCTAAAATATATCTTCACACGAAAGGAGTTGAATATGAGACAGAGGAGATGGCTGGAGTTGATAAAGGAGTACGACTGTGAAATCCTGTATCACCCTGGAAAAGCCAATGTAGTTGCTGATGCCTTAAGTAGAAAGGGTCGGGAGAAGTTGTCTATGTTAACGGCTCAAGCTGAGTTAATAATAGAAATGGCTAGGATGGAGTTAGAGGTGAAGTTGTCGAGAGAAGCGGATCAGAGACTATTTGTAACGGAGATACAATCTACCATTGTAGAGAGAATGAAGGAGGTGCAGCTCAAAACTGGTGAGTGTGACCAGATGAAGAAGTGGTTGACCACTGAAAAAGATATTAAGTTTAGTCTTGATAATGAGGGATTATTAAGATTTGAGGGAAGAATTTGGGTTCTAAATAAGATAGAATTAAAGGAGCAAATTTTATAAGAGGCTCACAGTTCAAGGTACTCAATTCATCCTGGTGGCACTAAGATGTATCAAGACCTTCGACAGAGTTTTTGGTGGCCGAACATGAAGAGTGAAATAGCCGAGTATATGAGTAGGTGTTTGACTTGTCAAAGAGTTAAAGCCGAACATCAACGACTAAGTGGCTTGTTACAGTCATTGGAGATTCTGGAATGGAAGTGGGAGCATATCACGATAGACTTTGTGGTGGGACTTCCAACTACTCATAAGGGATATGATACGATTTGGGTAATAGCAGACCGGTTGACGAAGTCGGCTCACTTTTTGCCAATTTGGGTCACGTATAACTTAGATCAGTTAGCTAAACTTTATGTTAAGGAAATTATTTCCAGACATGGAGCACCAGTTTCGAATGTGTCAGATCGTGACCCATGATTCACATCGAACTTTTGGAGAAGTCTACAAGAGCAGTTGGGAATGCAGTTGAAGTTAAGTTCGGCATATCATCCACAAATCGATGGACAGAGCGAGAGGACAATTTAGACATTAGAAGATATGTTAAGATCTTGCGTCATGGATTTCAAGGGTAGTTGGGATGATCATCTACCATTAATAGAATTTACGTATAACAACAGTTATCATGCAAGCATTGGTATGCCACCGTATGAAGCTTTGTATGGGAGGAAATGCAGAACACTATTGTATTGGGATGAAGTGGGAGAACGCAAAATGCTAGGACCAGAGTTGGTGCAGCAAACAACAGATATAGTGAAATTGATATGGATGCGTCTCATAGCAGCTCAAGATCGACAGAAGAAGTACGTAGACATACATCGAGGGAATAGGGAGTTTGAGGTAGGCTCATACTTATTTCTAAAGGTATCTCCCTAGAAAGGAACGATATGCTTTGGAAAGAAGGAAAAATTAAGCCCAAGATTTATAGGACCTTTTGAGGTATTAAAATGGGTAGGTGAGGTAGAATACATGGTAGCATTACCTCCAGACCTAGAGCGAATATATAACTTATTTCACGTTTCAGTGCTATGTCCTTACAAACTGGATTATAAACACGTGATAGAATTTGAGCCTATTCAAATCAAGAAAGACTTAACGTACGAGGAAATGTCGATTCAAATCATCGATAGAAAAGAGCAAGTTCTGTGAAACAAGGTTATAGCGTCGGTAAAGGTATTATGAAAGAACCGCGATGCCGAAGAAGTAACGTGGGAATTAGAAGAGAAGATAAAGGAGGATTACCCTCATTTGTTTGCATAGTGTAAAGCGAGATTCTAGGGACACAATCTTTATAAGGGGGGAAGAATGTAACGACCGAGAAATTCGGATCCATTGTAAAATACTTGAAAGAATTAAATAATGAATAAAATAATATTATTTGTTATTATTATGTGTTAGTAAGATGTATGTCATTTTCTAACCTAGAAATGTCGGAACATCGTAGTATTTTAACTACGTGAGAGAATTAAAGTGAGAGAATTTCCAAGACGAAAATAAAAGTTTTCCGAGAAATTTTCTGAAAAACACTATTCATCGTTTACCGCTCGAGAATTATTGTTAAACTTCTGAGAAATACGTAACGTTAAATATCGAGGTGAGATGGATTATGTAATAATAAGCTAAGTATGGAAAACGTAAAATTTCGCATGCAGACTTAAATTGAGAATGTTAAGTATTGATTCTAATGGAATGAAATTGTGGATTATGTAAGAAGTACAAATCCAATAATCATTAAGGGGCAAGCCCAAGATGAAATAATGTTTAAGCCCAAGGGTATTAATATTAAGCCCAAGTGGTTAATATTATGAAGCCTAAACTAAATTAATACAAGCCCACAAGAATAATCTAATGAGTTAAATCTAAGCCCAAAGGATGATCCAATGGGTAAAGCAAGATCCATGGGGCAACCCATGAGTGAATTGATGGGCAAGGACTTTGTGTGATGAGCAAGAACTTTGTTTAATGACCAAGTAAGGGATAAGAGTTGTGGGCAACAAGTAATGAATAGTAAGGAGGTTAACTAAGGAGGTGGGATGTCCTAATGACCTTAATGCCCTAAGCTTAGCCATCCTATGAATACCCGATTTGAATTCATTATTTGGTTGTTAGTTTTCATCCAATACACAATTTACTTAAGTGTTAGAGAGAATAAGCACTTTATAAGCCAACACATCCTTTGCTAGATTTTCAAAGAAGAGAAGTACAAGTTCTTCAAGGGTAAGACTCTTGTCTAATACATCTTCATCTCTATCATTGTAGGGTGATAAGAGAAGTGTAATTTAATAAGCATGTATGCTAAAAACATAAGGAAAGTGGATAAGCAATGGACTTAAGCCAAATAAGTTATGAATAAGCAACTTGAACATAAATAAGTTCATAAACTTGTACAAAACTTGTCATATGATTGTCATATGATGTTAGTATGTTCAATATAGTATGAGAATATTGATTGATGGACTTAAGTTCATAGTAAGTCATAAGCATGAGAATTGGAGTTCATAAGTTAAATAAGTCATTGACTTATGAGAATAAGTCAAAACCTACTTTGATAATAATTTGGTGTGATAAGTAACTTGAAATGTTTATATGTTGATTAAAATACATTTAGAATGATTAGTAATGAGGTTTCGCAGGAATTCACACGATTAGACGATAATCGTCGAATTCGTGAAATTCTCAGAATGGAAGTTATATTTTGTGTTTGAAGTCGAAAATGTTTGTTTTCGATGGAGACAAGTCATATTTGGCATTAAAGAGTTGCGGACTCAAAAACGGGCGGATTCTTACTTAGAATGAAGAAACGAGCGTTGAACGTTCATGAACATTTATCGTTTTCATTAAAATGGACTAATAGGTGAAATTTTAGCAAACGAAGTCAAATAGATAAAATTCTTGTATGAACACGTAGAGTACGTGATTTGTGAACCACAGGCTCTTGAACAAACCAATTCGAACTTATAACGAAGAAGTTACAAGTCCGGGAATCTCACACTTTAAAAAAGTCTGTATAAAAATTTTATGTGGCGCAGAGCTGGCGTCGCGGCACCAACCCAAGGCAAAATTACCCGCGCCACAGCAACAAGAGTGGTCGGGTGATACTGTAACCTACTGAAGAGTCGCGCCGTAGTGCGACCCATAACAAAGGGACTCGCGCCGCAGTGCCAAATCCAGTTTCTAGGCATAACAAGTGACGCCGCAACGCGGCACAGAGTGTAAAAGTCGGTGTTGCAGCGCCAGTTCTAAAATGTAGACAATAAAGAATGTTGCATGTTATGTATGAAGAGTAAATGATGAACACCTAACTAAATATCTTAATGTAACATTGTTAAGACATATTTGAGCCTTAAGCATGATCACTTAGGGTTAAAGAAAGTCAATTACATATAAACATAAGAACGACGTAACGGAAAGCCGGAACCAATAAATAACAAATCTAATACAGAATTAGATTGAGAAGAAGGGTAAGATTCTTTAGGAATTATGTATGATATTCATGGCCTAACATACTATGTGATGTTATCATCTACTATAGAGACCTTAAAGACCTACAGTGCACGTGTTATATCTATAAGCAGACGTCAAAGGCAAGTACTCTAACCCTTGTTTCAGTTCGATCTGGACAAGTCTTTGTGATTCATGTATTCTTCGCATGAGTTAATGTCTAATGAAGTCAAAGCCAATTCCTTCGGCTAGACTTATGCTATGTTAGTCTATCAAGTGTTGACAATGATTTACCAAACTAATATTGTTGTGGGTTTCAAAAGAAAACTGAGTATGCTAAATTATTTTGTCGTCAAACGACAGGCATGTGAGGTTGCCACAACTTAAACGTATACACATTTAATGAATGTAGTGGAGATCAACATAGAGTACTATAGGCTGATCACCTAGACGTGCTCGTAAGGTATGTCAGACTTAAGGACTTAGTGCCAGAACGTCCTTTTCAAAGTACTTATGAAATGCTCATGGTCTTGAACCAGAATTGATGTTTTACTGAATATTGTTATTGTAAAATATTTTGAATGAAAAGGAGTACTATTTTGAATTATCGATAGTAATTTATAACTATTATTCAGTAATTAAAGATATACGATTTCTATGTTTCAAGCATGCTAGCTTTATTAGAATGGTTGTACTTGCTGAGCTAGTTAGGCTCATTCTTGCTTGAACCATTTGAATGCAGCTAAACCTAAACGGAACGATGGATCCGGCAAGGATAAAGAAAAGGCGAAGGCGAATCCATAGACTACAATTGTAATAGTATAAGTTTTGTAAGAATAATATGTGATATTATAACAAAGACAAATGTATTGGTTGTAAAGAACCTGGGTATGTAAATTTTCTTTTTATATATATAAGACATATTCGTTCTTTTGAGGCATTTCAATTGAATGTTTATGTGAATTGTAGCACCGTGTAGCACCATCTATCAGGTTAGAAGAAACCCAGATTTGGGGGCGTCACAGGGTTAATAGTGTAACCATGTCATTCCTTTGGTTTGAAGTAAGGTCTGTACAAATCTGGATTAGTTTAGGGCTTTCTAAGGTTTCGAGACTGAATGAGGTGGTTTGATCAAGATTT
The DNA here is from genome assembly GCA_016801055.1 of Panax notoginseng. Classification (NCBI taxonomy): domain Eukaryota; kingdom Viridiplantae; phylum Streptophyta; class Magnoliopsida; order Apiales; family Araliaceae; genus Panax; species Panax notoginseng. The sequence continues at coordinate 136,556,358 of CM029016.1, forward strand.
AGTTTGGGTTTGTCTTCGACCCATTCTTTGATCTCCTGAGGTATCTTAATGTCCTCTTGTATTTCCATCAAGTTTGAGTCCAACTTTTCATCAAAGTTATAGTCCTTGTGGAGAAAAGGCACCTCATCAACAAGTATATGCACATCTAAGTTCAGAGTCCTAAAACAAAATATGCTTTCACTTAATATATGAAACTGTTCAATTATACAAAGTGTTAGAACACAATGACAAAACAACTGCTAATATTGTACAGAAAAGTAAGCAGTTATTGATATCTACAGGGAAGATGGAGTTTTTACCCATTTTACCCTTGTCGACAAATGTAAGGAGTGCTGCTCCAATTGTCGAGGGTGAAGTCCTGGTGGACGATTGTGATGAAGGGGCTGTTGTCGTCCTTCTTCTCCCGAATGATGACCGTGATATCTGGGCAATCATCATCTGGGGTGATTCTGTTTGTACTGTCCGTATGGATGATGATGCATATGTTTGATAAGCGTTTTGCAATGTACTGCTTATGCCTCTGGTCCTTTTCCTCCGCCTCCGGATCTGGTATCAAGACTTCTTTTCTTTTGACCTATATTGGCTTATAAAATAACATAGTCATCATATGTGTAGGAACCTTTATTGAAGTCTGTACAGACTCAGCCTCTGAAGGTTTGAGTAGTATCCGTGTGGCTGAGGATAAAGGAACATGTTTGTGCTTATGAGGATTCCTGTGACTGGAGCTAGTAGAATAGACTAGTCCAGCTGTCCCTATTTGACTAGGAACTTAAATTGGGCACTTGATGCCCTGATGGTCTTTGCCCAACCCTTCTCCAGGTTGATAGCCCAAAGATAACATTTCTTGGCTTGTCGACATTACTTCGATAGAAATTTTGGGTATCAAAAGTGGCGCCCCAATAGGATGGTAGTGAGTGTTGCTCACCTCCAAGGCATGAAAGCTGGCAGGCTCAACTTCGTTGAAACTGATGAGTGGGATGTCACCTTGTACATGGCATGATGGCTCAGCATTAACAGTGACTAGGCTGTTGTTAATGATGTATTTAAGTTGCTGATGTAGGGTGGACGGGATGGCCCCAACCATGTGAATCCACGGTCTCCCTAAGAGCAAGTTGTATCTTGTAGCTATTCTAAGAATATGAAAGGATACATTGAATGTATATGGACCAATCTCCACAGGTAATTCAATCTATCCGACGACATTTCGTTGGGATCTGTCAAAAGCTTTGATAACTGTATGGCTGCTTTAGATTCTTTTGAGATTGATATTCATCTTCTCCAAAGTTGTATAAGGGCAGATATTTAAGGATGATCCTCCATCGATTAATACTCCTGCGACCACGTATCCAGAGGACATTACCGCTATGTGTAATGGCTTGCAATGGCCCGTCCCTTCGGGAGGTATATCATCGTTAGTGAAAGATATTACATTGTTGTTAAAAATGTGATCCATCAGATGCTGGAATTTTTCAACATCTACTGACTTAGGCAATTGGGCTTCTTCCAAAACCCTGAGCAACACCTTCAAGTGATATTCGGAAGAGAAAACTAAGTCCAGTATGGAAATTTGTTATGGAGCTTCTCTTAAGCTTGAAACCACCTTGGCTTCATTATTTCCCACAGTATGTAGGAATTCTTCGATTTTCTCCATAGGTACTTTCCCCTTTGACTTGATGGTAGGCTTCATCACCAGTTGGGGAAGATATAGTGGATTCTCCTTCGACACTGCAGCAGTTATGTGATATGTGGATCCTTCAACCTCTCCATAATACCATGGAACTATATGTAGGCTGACAACGGGATATTGTGGTCTGAATTGTAAAATAATGGGCTCTAGCGTAGCCACTGTCAAGGGATTTTCAATACCCTTGAGCTGAATAGGTTGAATTATATGTGAGGGGGTAGCTGAGTCTTTATCAGAAGATATAACTGCCAAGACTTCCTTCCACTTTGTAGGAAATGCATCCCCACTCTCTAGTAAGACAGTGTTATCGTCTGTCAGCTGCAGGACGCCGATGTCAATTAAGTTCTGAATAAGGTGGCAGAGTGCCCAGCATTCTTCTGTGCTATAACCGCGAGAGTGGGAGTGATACTGGCATACTCCATTAGTGTTAGAGTTTATGCCCTAGAGGTCAATTATTTGATATAATTGCTTAACATTTTGATATTATATTTGATTGAATAAATGAATGATTTTATTATGGTTTTATTTACTGCGTTATATATAAATGTTAACATAATAAAATTCCTTAGAATAGTGATACAAATTATATAGTTTCAAGTATGTGACTTGAACATGAGATTATATAATTTCAATTAGTTTCATTGCTCTTAAATGTCCCTAGTCAAGTATCATTGTTGATAGGACAATAATGATGCATTGAGACTAGTATGTGGATTGACTGATGACCAAATCTCATTGGTCATAAATACATGAGATATTAAGTCAATGCATATGTACGTGTTAGAGAACGATGTACTGGACAGACCCACCATAAGAATTCTATGTGGGGTATTATACGAAGTGTCATTAGCGATTCTCATAGTGACAATGATGTAATGGTCCTCCGACCTGAAATCACTATATTACTACACGAGAATTTATGTACTTTGATATCATCAAAGGTCACCTTTAATAGGGTGGACTATAAAGGTGATTATTTGGTACATCATGAATCGTGTGAGGAATATGAGTGATCTAGATGGAATTTAACCCTCCTATTTATTAGGGGTGATATCCATAGGCCTCTTGATTGAGTATGACTATGAAATGCATGACCATGCTCAAATAGTAATTTGTTTCATATAGTCTACTCATTGATCAAGAGAAAAATTCAGATTAAATTATGAAGAGTATGACACATTCCATGACTCGAGTTTAATCTAGGATATTAAGGTTAAAAGGATTAAATTACATTGAAACATTGGTCACGAAAAGGTTGCACCGAATCATCGATCTTATTATTACTTAGGTAGCAGTGATGCATTACTAGATGCCGCTCACTGTTTATAATTTTATAATATGATTTTAAAATCATTGCCAACATAATAATAACCTATAGGGTCACACACAAAGAACGTAATTAAAAGGAAATTAATTTAAATTATAAAGATTTAAATATGTCAATTTGATTGATAGAATTTAAATTACGAATTTAAATTAATAGGATAATTTATATATAGGTATATTAATTAAGTAAGACTTAATTAAGATATATACATATATAAATTCGGATTTTATTAGATTAGGGTTTTTGATTAATTCCTATTAACTACTATATATATATGATATATGGCAGCCATTTTAGGTAACGAATCATAACTTAAGAAAACCCTAGCCGCTCTTAGAGAGAGACTAGAGAAAAACAGTTTCGAAAATCCTCATCCTTGGTGGCTAGTACCGCGGTTCCTTTTTTTTGCAGATCGTACGACGATTCGCGAGGCGTTCGTGTGGATAGTGTAGAGACGCAATTCGTTTGGATTATGTTGGAGATTCGACCGCATCGAAGCTTTTCATAATTGGTATAATCTCTTAAACACTGAATTAATGTTTGTTTTCGCATGGATCATGTTTTAGGGTTTCGGATTTAACTTTATATTTTTTTTTCGCTGCATTTTCGTGTCGAAATCCCCACAGTGGTATCAGAGCTACTTGTAAAAACCATTAATTCAGATTACGTGTTTTAATTGTATTCGATATATATGATATATGATGATGCATGTTTACCGATTTGAAATTGAATATATGATATTTTGCTTTATGCATATTCTGGTATTTTGATTTATATCTGTAAAATATATGCATTTATGTGAAGTTCTGTTAATCATAATCGAAGGTGGAATAATAATACAACTTCTGTTCTAATTGGATTAGAAGCATGAAGATTCGTTTTAATATGATTAATCGAAACTGGACATATATGATATGTTCTGGATGTACTGTTATTATGAGTGTTATGGCAGATTTGATATGATTCTGGAATTGTTTTAGAGTTTCATATGGAAAAATTCTGCAATACAGATTGTAGTTCCAAAAATTTATGTAACTCGAGGTTTCTTTATGTCATGTAATTTTTCATAATCGATGAAGAACACGATGGAAAGATGATGATGGAAAGGATGCACTTGTATGAGGAAGATCCAAGGGAGCTACTATTTTGAATATCTTTTACCACCTTAGATTGACCTTCAATCTTTCATTAGCTTGAAAAGATTGACAGTGGATTGGGCCATAACTGTGACACATTTAATTATGCACTTTATTTGTGCTTGTATATGATATGATATGATAAATAATGTGCATACTTAATAAGATTAAAATTTGTGAGATCTAAATTAATTAATAAAATCCCTCATTAAATTATTTAGTCTAAATTAGATATCTTCCAATGAATAACACTCATTAAGACCTTGATCAATAGATGTAGGTTTGCCAAAGCAAAGTACCCTATTTATCTTGGTAAGATGCGATATGATAATTGTGATATCCAAACTGTTAAAATTATTGGGCTCGACTTAACTAAGTTATCTCAATAGGATTGTGGACTTAGAGGCATGGAGTTTGGTGGGTACCATTAGATGGACTAGAAACAAATGTTGTTTACCAAACTATCCAAGAGTTATATATGATATAATTGACAAAGGGTTGTCTACCTAAATAATTGTGTTTTAAGAGATTAGCCAAAGCTAACTTAAGGCATAATGAAATATGGATCTTGTCTCACTAGAAAGATTCAATAAAAAATGCTTTCCGAATTAATGGTGAGGGCTATTAATTTGTATAAAATAGTGGGAGGTATATTTTGAATGTACTATTATCAATTACATAATATCAACTCTATAATTTCACTTATTATTTTTGCACTTATAAATTGTAGATATTAATGGCAAACAACAACAACACAAGTAGTCTTTCACTACGATCAGTCCTTGAGAAGGACAAGCTGAGTGGAATTAATTTCCTTGACTGGTATAGGAACTTGAGGATTGTCCTCAAATAAGAGCGCAAGCTATATGTCCATGATGGGCCCATTCCTGCAGCACCAGCTGTCACTACACCACGTGCGGAGCATAATGCTTACAAGAAGCATCAAGATGATGCTTTGGACATGAGTTGTCTCATGCTAGCAACCATGAACGCTGAGCTTCAGAAGCAACATGAGTTGATGAATGCTTATGAGATGATCGAGCATCTCAAGAAATTGTTCGAAGGGCTTGCTCGACAGGAGAGGTATGATACAAGCAAGGTGTTGTATCACTGCAAGATGGGTGAACGTGATCCTGTTGGTCCACATGTGCTGAAAATGATTGGGTATATTAAGTACCTTGATAGGTTTGGTTTTACAATGACTCCGGAAGCCCAAACGGATCTTGTTTTGTAATCCTTGAATAACAGCTACTCTCAATTTGTTATGAATTATCTTATGAATGAAATTGAGAAACCCCTTACTGAGTTGTTAAGCATGTTAAGAACTGCAAAGAATAACATGAAAAAGGTAGGACCCGCTCCCATAATGATGGTGCAAAAGGGGAATGCTAAGGAAATTGGAAAGGCAAGAAGAAGATAGGATCTAAATCTGGTGCCAAACCCAATTCCAAAAGCAAACAGGCTTTAAAACCTAAAGGTGGGGTGGCTAAAGAAGGTGATTATCACTTCTGTGGTAAACCTGGATACTGGAAAAGGAACTGCCATGCTTATTTGGAAGATGTAAAGAAAATGAAAGGAAGTGCGACTTCTGATTCAGGTATATATGTTATAGAAGTCAACTTGTCCACTTCTACATCATGGGTATTGGATATTGGATGTGGTTCTCACATTTGTGTTAATGTGCAGGAACTCTGAAGGAGTAGGACTTTGGCGAAAGGAGAGGTTGACCTACGAGTTGGGAATGGAGCAAAAGTTGCTGCACTGGCCGTAGGAACTTATCATTTATCTTTGCCCACTGGGCTAGTATTAGAATTAGAATATTGTTATTATGTGCCTGCTATAAGCAAAAATATTATTTCTGTTTCTTGTTTAGACAAGAAAGGTTTCTCGTTTACAATAAAGAGCAACCGTTGTTCGTTTTACTTAAATGATATATGCTATGGTGTTGCACAATTGTTTAACGGTCTTTGTATTCTTGATTTAGAAATGCCTATCTATATCATAAATACAAAACAATTTAAATCAAATGATTCAAATCTGACATATCTCTGGCTTTGTCGTTTAGGCCATATAAATGAGAAATGCATATCCAAACTCCGTAAAGATGGGTTTTTGGATTTGTTTGATTTTGAATCATATGAGAAATACGAGTCTTGTTTATTTGGCAAGATGACTAAAGCCCCTTTCACTGGACACAATGAATGGGCTAGTGATGTATTGGGACTTATACATAGTGATGTATGTGGACCCATGAGTTCGTTAGCAAGAGGTAGGTTTTATTACTTCATTACATTTACTAACGACTTCAGTAGATATCGATATGTGTATCTTATGAGACACAAATTCGAATCCTTTGAAAAGTTCAAGGAATTCAAGAATGAAGTTCAAAACCAATTTGGCAAAAGCATAAAAGCCCTTAGATCCAATCGAGGAGGTGAATACTTAAGCCAAGACTTTGATGACCTTCTAAAGGAGTGTGGTATTATATCACAGCTCACTCCACCTGGAACACCACAATGGAATTGTGACGCCCCCAAATCCGGGTATCTTCTAACCCGACAGATGGTGCTCCACTATACTAACATCCATACCATCATTCCATTGAAATACAACAAAATGAGAGTAATTACTATATTCTTATTAAAATCAAAGTATAATCCTTCCCAGGTTCATAAATCGGTTACATCGTTCATTGTTCATAAGGTATAATACAACATACAACTTACTAAACTATTACACAATGCCTAAGCATCCATCTTAGCTTTGCCCTTATCTTTCTTGGCATTCTCAGTACGTTCACCTTTAACTGCAGTTATATAATTCACGCAAGAAGTGAGCATGACAGCTCAGCAAGTTTAATCAAGGATAACAGGAATACCACATTCGTGAATTATATAACAATTCCAACATAACTGAACAATAGTTATGAAGTATTATGAATCAATACTACCATAACAGTATATAACATCAATTCCCATTGTATAGAATAGATTAGGAATTCTGAACCGGTCGATAGACCATGAACAGTAAATTTCAGTTTTCATACTTGAAAAGGAGTCCACAGCACTAAGGTCGTTCATCCATATAACTTACGAGCACTTCTAGGTGATCAGCCTATAGTACTCTATTTTGATCAACACTATATTCATTAAACGTATTTACGTTTAATATATTTGGCAAACTCGCGTGCCCATCGAAATATCGATGAAAAAAATACTTTTGTTTGTTCATAGACAAACCTTACCTTCACATCCGTACCAATTACTTGGCATAGGATAGCGTTAACATTTCTATATAGAATGGTATGGAAAATCATCAATCTATATCTTACGAATAGTCTAGCCGAGTTAAAATCTGGCATCGACCCTTTCTTTTAAAACAAAGCTTGCAATTCAGTTCAATGAATCACATAAAACTTGGCTAACTTGGAAGTTAGACAAGCGTTAAGAAAAATTGCCTTTCAGCGTCTTCAAATAACTTACTCGACTGACCACAGCCTTTACAGAATCTACTTGATATATTCACATAGCACACCGTAATTAGCTATCAAACAACTATTCACATTGTTCCTACAAGCTTCTTTCTCTTCTATGTCTTTGTTAACATAATATTTTTATTAAAGTCAACATGACTTTTTACCCTTCGTCCCGGTTTATCTCTCTATGGACGTTTTATTAACCGGGCTCAACTTCATTAATAAAGTATTACTTTGTTCATTTTACATATCTTGTTTACTTACATTAGACTCCTAAGTTTTATACCATATATCTTAATATAGGTAGTATAGGATTAGTCTTTATACATTCATTAAGTATATAAACTCAACTCCGATTGATCCCTAACCAACTGAAGTCTAAAGCATAACTGGGTCAATTTTTTCTTACTGCCGGCGCTGCGGCGCGGCACCTCTTGCACAACATTCGCGCTGGGGCAAGCCACCCCTTGCACAACATTGGCGCTGGGGCGCGAGTTTGCAGAGTGCTCGGCCGAGTCTAGCGCTGCGGCGCCACCATTTTGTACTGGTTTTGGCGCTGCGGCGCCGAGTCTGATGACCAGTTTTAGTTTTCTAATGAAACTCCCGGTTTTCTAATGAAACTCCCGGTTTCCTAATTTGTTCGTTTTACATCCGAATTGACTCATTCGAATTCCTACAAGTCAGGAATTACATCCTTTATGCGTTCATATAAGAATTCAACACTTTCGAATCCGTTAACTCATAATTCACTATTGAGTTCATTTTATATATGTTCGTAAACGTTAATGAGCGTTCAATGCTCGTTTTCTTCGTTTTAAGTCGAAATCCGACGATTCTCGAACCCACGACTCTTAATCACCCTATCTCACGTGTTGACATTGAAAACCAACATTTTCAAGTCTCACGGCAACTTTCGACTACCAATCCGAAATTTCTACGTTTTCAACGTTTAACGTCTATTTTCGTAAAATTCGTCATAACTTCATTACTAATGTTCTCTAAGCCAAATCACATGGAATACTCCATGGATTTCATTTCTACATCCTAACCAAGCAAGATGCAATTACTAATGGATTGATAGAGTCCAATCGTTTATAAACGATCAATCTCAACTATTCATATTTTCATGGTTCAAAATTATTTCAAACCTTATTATTTTTATAACCTCATGACTTATAGAGATTGAATCTATGGTAAGTCATCTTTAATCCCTCATACAAGGTGTATACCATCCCTCTATGATTCTCCAATACAAAAGACAAATCAAAAAGAAATATAGATGAAAGATAAGGATTATACCTTAAGAACTCTTGGAAATCTCTTGGAAGAATATAAGTTTAAAGCTTCTAAGTGTATGTTTTTGCAAGTATAGCTCTCTTTTCTCTCTCAAATAATCTAAGTTGAGTCTTGGTAAAAATCTCAAATGAATCAACCTAGCTTCCTATTTATAGAATTTAGAATGGAGGGCAATTTAGACATTAAATCCCACCTCCTTACTATTCATGTGTGGTCACCAAGTAAGATACTTGGTGACCAAGCCTTATGCTTGGCTTGCACACCAAGGTGGCCGGCCCACCTCCCCTCTTGTGACATCCCATGGGTTGCCCCATGGGTTATACCCATTGGGTGACCCACCGGTTTGACCCATGGTTCGGTTTTAATGAATTAGGCTTAACTAATTAAACATTGGGCCTTGACTTGGACTTAACCCATCATCTCATTGGGCTTAGTCATTCAACTGATTGGGCTACACATAATCCAATACAAATGAATTACTCATTGATTCATTAGATTAATCTTATGACACGCATCGTATTCTACACGTACGATTCACGTATTCCTTTCGTATACCATAAGTACAATAATCGTATTGTACCTTGTATTTACTCAATGTATTATACATAGGTACTAACTAGCACCACCAATTGTATAACACTTGAATAAAACCTAACGCCATTCCTTCTACGCATATTATTTCCTTCTCGAAAATCAATATACTCAACCCTTAGGTTTTAAGTCCGCAGGCGAAAACTTCGTTTTTGCCATAAATGAAATATTATCAGATATTCCATCTCATCACGATATTCTATCATTACGCGTTTCTCGGAATTTCTAAATAATTCCTCGGACAGAAATGGATGAATAGTATTTTTACGGAAACTTCTCAAAAAATAATTATTATCGTCTTGGAAATTCCAAACAACTATTTCTACCACGTAGCCAGAATACTAACCACGTTAGCACATTCTAGGTCATAGAACAACCTTCACATAGTTTACTTCACAAAGAATTCAATTAAATTCATTTAATTCACATAATCAAATAAAAATTTAATTGTAATAAAAATTCGATTTTCTCGGGCGTTACATTCTCTCCACCTTATAAGGATTCTGTCCCCAGAATCTTAGCTTATAATTACATAAACAAATGAGGAAAATCTTCCTTCATTTTACTTTCGAGCTCCCACGTTGCTTCTTCAACATTGTGGTTTCTCCATAACACCTTCACTGAAGGTATGACCTTATTTCTTAAAACTTGTTCCTTCCTATCAATAATTTGAATTTGAAGTTCCTCATAGGACAAGTCCTTCTCTAACTGAATAGATTCATACTCTATCACGTGTTTATAGTCCAGTTTATAAGGACGCAACACTGACACATGAAACACGTTATGAACGTGTTCCATCTCTGGAGGTAAAGCTACTACGTAAGCTACCTCCCCTATCCTTTTTAAAATCTCAAAAGGTCCTACAAACCTTGGACTTAACTTCCCTTTCTTTCCAAAACGTATTTTCCCCTTCCAAGGTGATACTTTCAGAAAAACAAAAGATCCTACATCGAATTCTCTATTTTCTCTGTGAGGATCTGCATACTTCCTCTGCCGGTCTTGAGCCGCAACTAATCGAGCACGTATTAATTCTACCATGCCCGCCGTCTGCTGAACCATCTCTGGTCCCAACATCTGACGTTCACCCACCTCATCCCAACACAATGGAGTTCGGCACTTCCTACCATACAACGCTTCGTAAGGCGGCATGCCTATACTAACGTGAAAACTATTGTTATACGAAAATTCTACTAATGGTAGAAATTCATCCCAACTCCCTTTGAAATTCATAACGCGAGATCTTAACATATCTTCAAGCGTTTGAATTGTCTGCTCACTCTGACCATCCGTCTGAGGATGATACGCCGTACTCAATTTTAACTGCGTTCCCATTTGCTCTTGCAAACTTCTCCAAAAGTTTGATGTGAATCGTGGATCACGATCTGACACAATCGACACAGGCACTCCATGTCTGGAAATAATTTCCTTGACATACAACTTAGCTAACTGATCTAAGTTATACCTAATCCCTATTGGTAGAAAATGAGCCGATTTCGTTAATCGATCCACTATCACCCAAATAGGATTGTATCCTTTTCTTGTTGTTGGAAGTCCCACCACAAAATCCATCATGATGTGCTCCCACTTCCACTCTGGAATTTCTAACGGTTGTAACAACCCGCTCAGTCGTTGATGTTCAGCCTTAACTCTTTGACAAGTTAAGCACTTACTAACATATTCTGCTATCTCCCTCTTCATATTCGGCCAACAAAAGTTCCGACGAAGGTCTTGATACATCTTCGTACTACCGGGATGTATCGAGTACCTCGAACTATGGGCCTCCATCATAATTTCTTCTTTTAATTCGGGATCATTAGGAACCCAAATTCTTCCCTCAAAACGAAATAATCCCTCCTTATCGAGGTTATACTCAGTTTTTTCTTCGTCTTCTATCTTATTCAGTATCTACTTGCACTCCTCATTGCTCAGTTGTACTCCTCTAACCCGCTCCACTATGGTAGGTTAGGTTTCCATGGAAAATAACAATTCTAATGATTCCCCTGATAACTTAACTTCTAGTTCCATTTTTGCCATCGCTGTTACCAACTCATTCTGAGTTGTTAACATTGATAATTTCTCTCTACCCTTTCTACTTAGCGCATCCGCTACTACATTTGCTTTTCCCGGATGATATAAAATATCACAGTCATAATCTTTTATTAACTCCAACCACCTTCTCTGTCTCATGTTCAACTCCTTCTGTGTGAAGATATATTTCAGACTTTTATGGTCCGTGTATATCTCACATTTCTCATGATAAAGATAATGTCTCCATATCTTTAGGGCAAAAACTACAGCTGCCAATTCCAGGTCATGAGTAGGATAAACCTTCTCATAATCCTTCAATTGGCGTGATGCATACGCAATGACCTTGTCATGCTGCATGAGCACGCAACCCAATCCTTTATTTGAAGCATCGCTATACACTACAAAATTCTCGGTATCGTCTGGTAAGGACAATACCGGTGCCTCACTTAATCTCTTCTTTAATTCCTGAAAATTGTTCTCACATTTTTCAGTCCACACATACTTCACTGACTTTCTTGTCAGATTGGTTAACGGAATAGCTAATTTAGAAAAATCTGGAATGAACCTTCTATAGTATCCTGCTAACCCCAGAAAACTCCGAATCTCAGTCGGCGTCTTCGGTTGCTCCCATTCGTTTATTGCTTCTACTTTGGCCGGATCTACGGAAATGCCATCCTTATCAATAACATGCCCTAGAAACTGCACTCTCTCAAGCCAAAATTCACACATTGTGAATTTCGCTTACAACTTCTCCTTCCTTAGTGTTTCCAACACTATTCTTAAATGTTCCGTATGATCTTCTAGCGTCTTTGAATAGACTAGAATATCATCAATGAACACTACGACAAACTTGTCCAAATATTGTTTGAACACTCTGTTCATCATATCCATAAATGCGTTTGGCGCATTAGTCAACCCAAACGACATTACCAGAAACTCGTAGTGACCATAACGAGTTCTGAATGCGGTCTTAGGTATATCTTCCTTCCTCACCTTTAACTGATGATACCCCGTGCGCAAATCTATTTTAGAAAAATACTTTGCCCCTTTCAACTGATCAAATTGATCATCGATCCTGGGCAAAGGGTACCTATTCTTAATCGTTAACTTGTTCAACTCTCGATAGTCGATACAAAGTCTTAACGACCCATCCTTCTTCTTTACAAACAACACCGGTGCTCCCCAAGGAGACACGCTTGGTTGAATGTACTTACTATCTAACAGTTCTTGTAATTGAACCATTAACTCCTTCATTTCAACTGGCGCCATTCGATATAGTGCCCTTGAAACTGGTGACGTTCCTGGTAACAAATCAATTACAAATTCTACCTCCCTATCCGGTGGAATACCCGATAATTCCTCCGAAAATACATCCACGAACTCTTACACAACTGGTATCTGATCCAAGGATGTCCCCACCCTTTGGGTATCCACCACATGGCATAGATAACCTACACACCCTTTTCTTAACATCTTCCTAGCTTGTGTCATAGACAGACAACAAGAGCGTCTCGGTGAATTACTACCAAAAAACACTACCTTGGTTTTCTTAGAAAGCCGAAGGTTTACACTTTTCCTATGGCAATCTATAATTGCCTCATGGTTCACCAACCAATCCATACCAAGAATTACATCAAATTCTTTTAGCCTTATCGGTACCAAATCTACCTATAACTTATTTCCCCTAATTTCTACGCAACAGTTCTTATGAATATATTCAATGGGGATTATCTCCTCGTTTGCTACCTTAACGTCTAAAGGTATAGGTAACTTCTCAGGGATTAACCCTAATCGTTTAGCAAATTCACATGCTATAAAAGAATAAGTGGCACCCTAGTCAAATAGCACATAAGCATTTATCTCATTGACCGGAATGATACCTGCTACCACATCTATTGATGCAACTGCATCTTGAACAGTCATATTAAACGTACGAGCCGAGGGTCTACCCACTAATGGTGTTGGTCCAGTAATGGCTAATTTACCACTACCAGAACTCTTATTCCCCTCTAAACCCTTCTTTGGGCAATTTCTTGCCATGTGGTCATTTGACCCACAGACAAAACACCCCTGATTCTTCTTAGGGTTAGGACAATTGGGTGACAAATGTCCCTCCTACCCACAGTTGTAGCATACTGCTTTCCCCTTTAAATAGACTCCCGTGTGAGATTTTCCGCATGTCTTACATGCTTCCGTTCTCCTTTTGGGATCTCCCTGTTTTACCCCGGAATTCCCGGGATTAAAACCCTTCCTCTTTGGCAAGTTGCCGCTTCCGCTGGCAACTTCAGCCTTATTACTTCCTTCTATCTTACTCTTAATCTTCCGCTCTTTGTGGTACTGAGACAAGGCCTCACCACCACCTTCAGCTATTATCGCCTTCTCTAGAATGGTCCCATAAGAAGCACTCTAGAAAACTGATATTCTACTATAGAGCCAAGGTTTTAAGCCCTGCTCAAATCTGCGCGCCTTCCTTTCCTCCGTATCCACCTGATGTGGAGCAAATCTCGCTAACTCATTAAATTTGGCGGCATATTGGGGAACAGTCATATCCCCCTGCTTAAGTTCTAGGAACTTAATTTCCATCCTACCCTGGATGCTAGTAGGAAAATAGTTCTCGAAAAAAACCTTCTTAAACTGTTCCCACGTAACAGCCTCTGTCCTAGCCCCACCCTGGTGAGCTTCCCACCAGTAGTTGGCTTCTCCCTTCATCATGTAAGTCGCAAAAGAAGTCTTTTGCGCCTCACCTACGTTTGTTATCACAAACGCCTTTTCAATTTCCCTAATCCATGTTTGGGCTTCTAGTGGATCCGTCATTCCTCGAAACTCGGGAGGACCCACACTTTTAAAGTCCTTAAAGGTAGTTGTTCTTACTACCCCAGGAGCTACAGGAATCCCACCCCCCACTTGGTTAAATGCAGCCGTTAACAAATTAACGAACTCTTGCATAGGGTTGTTAGGACCCCCTTGATTTTTATTATGAGACTCGGCCTCTTGGTTCCGTTGTCTCCTTCTTGGCGGCATAATTCTGATTAAATAAATAAAGTTTTGTTATTATCTTTTTAATTACTCGGTTATCATTTTAAATTAACAACAACCATTCATACCACACAAGCATGTTAAATAAAAACGTCATTATATTAATATGTTTTCATAGTCAAAACTATTTACATCATGTTCCCTTAGCCAAAAGCTATCACATACTATCCCGCGATTGCCTTCTACAAAAGTTGGGATTTACAAAAGACTACCCTTAGTTATACAAAAGAGGGTTTTACGTCACTACTTATATACAAAAAGTTCTAGCGACCTGCTAACACTGTCGAACGGCATTTTCATATTTCTGATTTGCCAGAATCGACACTATATCTCGACTTATGGTATGTCGAGTCTGCCCAGACTCAATAGAATAACAAGCAATTTTCAGCTTGAAATCCTCATGAGCGCATTCATGAATGTATGACATCCTAGCTATTTTCTGATCTTTCTCAACTAGTTTCTGTTTTAGCTCGAGGACCTCATCCTTATAGCTATGAGCCTTATCAGTCATAAGCACTTTTTCATCGTGCTCCGACTCAAAGTCTGCCTCTGCAGATTCTTTCGCCTCATATAGGGCAGTTATCTCCTCAATATGTGCCTCTACCAGAGTACGCACATTCCTATCCAACACCGCTAGATACAGTGCTCTAGTTGCATCCAAAGATGCTGGCTCCAGAGTAGGTAACACCGTGTTAATCGATGTCACCTCCATTTCCTCCTCCACATCTAACATCTCCTTAAGGTATGATGCTAATCCCATAGTCTCCTCAGAGTATTCCTCCTCAGAGATGTACTCCTCAATGTCTGAGTCTTCTAGTACAACTATAGGTACCTCCATCACTGGCATTGGTACTACCTCAACTTGGTTAACTGAGTCCTCACCTATCATTTCCACTTTTCTAAACATCAAGCTATCGGTTGACATCTACAAACACATAACACGTTGATTAGTACATAATACACAATAGTATAAGCACAAATCACATTTAATATCTTTAAGATTAATTTTCATCTTTTAATTATTCGATACTGAGTTATCTCAATATCTTCTTAATTCAATAGACTTGAATTTCATTTCTCGGACTTTACCTTCCTTACAAGGTTATTAGCCTAAGGTTTTCCACCCTTAAGTTTTATAACCTAAGGCTTTGATACCAACCTGTGACGCCCCCAAATCCGGGTATCTTCCAACCCGACAGATGGTGCTCCACTATACTAACATCCGTACCATCATTCCATTGAAATACAACAAAATGAGAGTAATTACTATATTCTTATTAAAATCAAAGTATAATCCTTCCCAGGTTCATAAACCGGTTGCATCGTTCATTGTTCATAAGGTATAATACATACAACTTACTAAACTATTACACAATGCCTAAGCATCCATCTTAGCTTTGCCCTTATCTTTCTTGGCATTCTCAGTACGTTCACCTTTAACTGCAGTTATATAATTCACGCAAGAAGTGAGCATGACAGCTCAGCAAGTTTAATCAAGGATAACAGGAATACCACATTCGTGAATTATATAACAATTCCAATATAACTGAACAATAGTTATGAAGTATTATGAATCAATACTACCATAACAGTATATAACATCAATTCCCAATGTATAGAATAGATTAGGAATTCTGAACCAGTCGATAGACCATGAACAGTAAATTTTAGTTTTCATACTTGAAAAGAAGTCCACAGCACTAAGGCCATTCATCCGTATAACTTACGAGCACTTCTAGGTGATCAGCCTATAGTACTCTATGTTGATCAACACTACATTCATTAAACGTATTTACGTTTAATATATTTGGCAAACTCGCGTGCCCATCAAAATATCGATGAAAAAAATACTTTTGTTTGTTCATAGACAAACCTTACCTTCACATCCATACCAATTACTTGGCATAGGATAGCGTTAACATTTCTATATAGAATGGTACGGAAAATCATCAATCTATATCTTACGAATAGTCTAGCCGAGTTAAAATTTGGCATCGACCCTTTCTTTTAAAACAAAGCTTGCAATTCAGTTCAATGAATCACATAAAACTTGGCTAACTTGGAAGTTAGACAAGCGTTAAGAAAACTTGCCTTTCAGCGTCTTTAAATAACTTACTCGACTGACCACAGCCTTTACAGAATCTACATGATATATTCACATAGCACACCGTAATTAGCTATCAAACAACTATTCACATTGTTCCTACAAGCTTCTTTCTCTTCTATGTCTTTGTTAACATAATATTTTTATTAAAGTCAACATGACTTATTACCCTTCATCCCGGTTTATCTCTCTATAGACGTTTTATTAACCGGGCTCAACTTCATTAATAAAGTATTACTTCGTTCATTTTACATATCTTATTTACTTACATTAGACTCCTAAGTTTTATACCATATATCTTAATATAGGTAGTATAGGATTAGTCTTTATACATTCATTGAGTATATAAACTCAACTCTGATTGATCCCTAACCAACTGAAGTCTAAAGCATAACTGGGTCAATTTTTTCTTACTGTCGGCGCTGCGGCGCGGCACCTCTTGCACAACATTCGCACTGGGGCGTGGCACCCCTTGCACAACATTGGCGCTGGGGCGTGAGTTTGCAGAGTGCTCGGCCGAGTCTGGCGCTGCGGCGCCACCATTTTGTACTGGTTTTGGCGCTGCGGCGCCGAGTCTGTGAATCAGTTGACAAACCAGTTTTGGTTTTCTAACGAAACTCTCGGCTTCCTAATTTGTTCGTTTTACATCCGAATTGACTCATTCGAATTCCTACAAGTCAGGAATTACATCCTTTAGGCGTTCATATAAGAATTCAACACTTTCGAATCCGTTAACTCATAATTCACTATTGAGTTCATTTTATATACGTTCGTAAACGTTAATGAGCGTTCAATGCTCGTTTTCTTCGTTTTAAGTCGAAATCTGACGATTCTCGAACCCACGACTCTTAATCACCCTATCTCACGTGTTGACATTGAAAACCAACATTTTCAAGTCTCACGGCAACTTTCGACTACCAATTCGGAATTTCTACGTTTTTGACGTTTAACGTCTATTTTCGTAAAATTCGTCATAACTTCATTACTAATGTTCTCTAAGCCAAATCACATGGAATACTTCATGGATTTCATATCTACATCCTAACCAAGCAAGATGCAATTACTAACGGATTGATAGAGTCCAATCGTTTATAAACGATCAATCTCAACTATCCATATTTTCATGGTTCAAAACTATTTCAAACCTTATTATTTTTATAACCTCATGACTTATAGAGATTGAATCTATGGTAAGTCATCTTTAATCTCTCATATAAGGCGTATACCATCCCTCTATGATTCTCCAATACAAAAGACAAATCAAAAAGAAATGGAGATGAAAGATAAGGATTATACCTTAAGAACTCTTGGAAATCTCTTGGAAGAATATAAATTTAAAGCTTCTAAGTGTATGTTTTTGCAAGTATAGCTCTCTTTTCTATCTCAAATAATCTAAGTTGAGTCTTGGTAAAAATCTCAAATGAATCAACCTAGCTTCCTATTTATAGAATTTAGAATGGAGGGCAATTTAGACATTAAATCCCACCTCCTTACTATTCATGTGTGGTCACCAAGTAAGATACTTGGTGACGAAGCCTTATGCTTGGCTTGCACACCAAGGTGGCCGGCCCACCTCCCCTTTTGTGACATCCCATGGGTTGCCCCATGGGTTATACCCATTGGGTGACCCACCGGTTCAACCCACGGTTCAGTTTTAATGAATTGGGCTTAACTAATTAAACATTGGGCCTTGACTTGGACTTAACCCATCATCTCATTGGGCTTAGTCATTCAACTGATTGGGCTACTCATAATCCAATACAAATGAATTACTCATTGATACATTAGATTAATCTTATGACACGCATCGTATTCTACGCGTACGATTCACGTATTCCTTTCGTATACCATAAGTACAATAATCGTATTGTACCTTGTATTTACTCAACGTATTATACATAGGTACTAACTAGCACCACCAATTGTATAACACTTGAATAAAACCTAACGCCATTCCTTCTACGCATATTATTTCCTTCTCGAAAATCAATATACTCAACCCTTAGGTTTTAAGTCCGCAGGCGAAAACTTGGTTTTTGCCATAAATGAAATATTATCAGATATTCCATCTCATCACGATATTCTATCATTACTCGTTTCTCAGAATTTTAAAATAATTCCTCGGACAGAAATGGATGAATAGTGTTTTTACGGAAACTTCTCAAAAAATAATTATTATCATCTTGGAAATTCCAAACAACTATTTCTACCACGTAGCCAGAATACTAACCACGTTAGCACATTCTAGGTCATAGAATGACCTTCACATAGTTTACTTCACAAAGAATTCAATTAAATTCATTTAATTCATATAATCAAATAAAAATTTAATTGTAATAAAAATTCGATTTTTTCGGGCGTTACAGGAATGGTGTATCTGAGAGGAGGAATCGAACCTTGTTGGACATGGTACGAACAATGATGAGTCATGCATATTTTCCAATAAGCTTCTGGGGTCATGCCCTAGAGACAGTTGCATTCACACTTAATCGTGTTCCTACAAAGACGGTTCAGAAGACACCATATGAGATGTGGATTGGGAAACGTCCTAGTATGTCGTTCATGAAGATTTGGGGTTGCGAGGCGTTTGTAAAACGTCTGGATTCTGACAAGCTCGGACCCTAATCTGAAAAATGTAATTTTGTGGGATACCCAAAGGAAACAAAAGGGTATTATTTCTATAAACCTTCTGAGAACAAAGTGTTTGTTGCTCGAACTGGTATTTTTCTAGAAAGAGAATTTGTCTCTAAAGGAAACAGTGGGAGGAAAGTAGAACTCGAAAAAATTCGAGAACCATAAAATATCATTGAACCTGAGTTGGAACGTGAGCAAGAACCACAAGATATTATGGAAAGTGAACCTGCTCAAATTACACAAGGCGTTCGTAGATCTGGTTGGACACACCAAGAGCCCGATAGATATTATGGATATCTTGTGACTCAAAACAGCGATGTGATGCTCATAGATCAAGATGAGCCTGGTTCCTACTAAGAAGCTATGAATGGAATAGATTCTGAGAAATGGCTTGAACCCATGAAATCTGAGATGGACTCCATGTCTACTAATCAAGTGTGGACTCTGGTTGATCCACCCGAAGGGGTAAAACCAATAGGGTGCAAGTGGATTTTTAAGAAGAAAACCGACATGGATGGTAATGTATAAACCTATAAAGGCCGACTGGTAGCAAAAGGTTTCAAACAGGTTCAAGGTGTTGACTATGATGAAACCTTCTCTCCAGTGGCAATGGTTAAATCCATCAGGATGGAAATCTGGTTATTGCAGCCTTTTATGATTACAAAATCTGGCAGATGGATGTCAAAACTGATTTCCTTAACGGAAATCTCCTTGAGGATGTGTACATGACACAACCTGAGGGTTTTGTCACTCCAAAGGATGCTGGAAAGGTATGTAAACTGCAACGATCCATTTATGGATTAAAGCATGCCTCTCAGAGTTGGAATCTTCGATTTGATGAAGCAGTCAAAGAGTTTGGCTTTATAAAAAATGAAGATGAACCTTGTGTATATAAGAAGGTTAGTGGGAGTCACATTGTATTCCTAGTATTATATGTTGATGACATATTAATTATTGGGAATGACATTCCTTCCTTACAGGCTGTAAAAATATGGTTAGGAAAATATTTCTCTATGAAAGATTTGGGCGATGCTGCCTAGATTTTAGGTATCAGGATCTATAGAGATAGATCGAGAAAAATACTCGGCCTAAGTCAAAGTACATATATTGATAAAGTGCTAAAACGGTTCAGCATGCAAGAGGAAAAAAGAGAAAACTTACCCGTGACTCATGGTGTAAAGATCTCTAAGGCCCAATGTCCTAAATCACAAGATGATGAGAAGCGTATGGGAAAGATCCCTTATGCTTCGACAATTGGATCTATCATGTATGCAATGATATGTACTCGTCCGGATGTCTCATATACTTTGAGCATGACGAGCAGATACCAGTCAAATTCAGGTGAAGGTCGTTGGACAACAGTCAAGAATATCCTCAAGTACCTAAAAAGGACTAAGGATTCATTCTTGGTATATGGAGGTGAAGACGAACTGGCAGTAAAGGGTTATACAGATGTTACTTTTCAGACTGACAATGATGACTATAAGTTTCAGTCAGGTTTTGTGGTTTGCCTAAATGGTGGTGCTGTTAGTTGGAAGAGTTCGAAGCAAGAGACAGTAGCCGATTCTATAACAGAGGCTGAGTATATTGCTGCTTCTAGGGCGGCCAAGGAGGTTGTATGGATTAAAAAGTTCATCACTAAACTTGGTGTTGTTCCAACCATTGTTGATCTGGTTAAACTATACTGTGATAATAATGGAGCCTTTGCACAGGCTAAGGAACCCAGATCTCACCAACGATCCAAGCATATACTTAGGCGGTACCATCTCATCCATGAAATCATTGATAGAGGAGATGTACATATAGGAAGAGTGCAAACAGATGATAATGTTGCAGATCCACTGACCGAGACTTTGTCGCAGCAGAAGCACGACGGTCACACTAGTTCCATGGGTATTAGATACATGAGTGATTGGCTCTAGTGCAAGTGAGAGACTATTAGAGTTTATGCCCTAGAGGCCAATTATTAGATATAATTGCTTAACATTTTGATATTATAGTTGATTGAACAAATGAATGATTTTATTATGGTTTTATTTACTGCGTTATATATAAATGTTAACATAATAAAATTTCTTAGAATAGTGATATAAATTATATAGTTTCAAGTATGTGACTTGAATATGAGATTATTTAATTTCAATTAGTATCATTGCTCTTAAATGTCCCTAACCGATTATCATTGTTGATAGGACAATAATGATACATTCAGACTAGCATATGGATTGACTGATGACCAAATCTCATTGGTCATAAATATATAAGATATTAAGCCAATGCATATATACATGTTAGAGAATGATGTACTGGACAGACCCACCATGATAATTCTATGTGGAGCATTATGGGAAGTGTCATTAGCGATTCTCATAGTGACAATGATGTAATGGTCCTCCGACCTGAAATCACTTTATTACTACACGAAAATTTACGTACTTTGATATCATCAAAGGTCACCTTTAATAGGGTGGACTATAAAGGTGATTATTGGGTACATCATGAATTGTGTGAGGAATATGAGTGATCTAAATGGAATTTAACCCTCCTATTTATTAGGGGTGATATCCATAGGCCTCTTGATTGAATAGGACTATGAAATGCATGGCCATACTCAAATAGTGATTTGTTTCATATAGTCTGCTCATTGATCAAGAAAAAAAATTCAGATTAAATTATGAAGAGTATGACACATTCCATGACTCGATTTTAATCTAGGATATTAAGGTTAAAAGGATTACATTGCATTAAAACATTGGTCACGAAAAGGTTGTATCGAATCATCGATCTTATTATTACTTGGGTAGCAGTGATGCATTACTAGATGTCGCTCACTGTTTATGATTTTAAAATTATTGCCAACATAATAATAACCTATAGGGTCACACACAAAGAACGTAATTAAAAGGAAATTAATTTAAATTGTAAAGATTTAAATATGACAATTTTATTGATAGAATTTAAAGTACGAATTTAAATTAATAGGATAATTTATATATAGGTATATTAATTAAGTAAGACTTAATTAAGATATATGCATATATAAATTCGGATTTTATTAGATTAGGGTTTTTGATTAATTCCTATTAACTACTATGTATATGATATATATCAGCCATTTTAGGTAACGAATCATAACCTAAGAAAACCCTAGCCGCTCTTAGAGAGAGACTAGAGAAAAATAGTTTCGAAAATCCTCATCCTTGGTGGCTAGTACCGCGATTCCTTTTTCTGCAGATCATACGACGATTCGCGAGGCGTTCGTGTGGATACGGTAGAGACACAATTCGTTTGGATTGTGTTGGAGATTCGACCACATCGAAGCTTTTCATAATTGGTATAATCTATTAAACACTGAATTAATGTTTATTTTCGCATGGATCCTGTTTTAGGATTTCAAATTTGGCTTTATATTTTTTTTCGCTACATTTTCATGCCGAAATCCCCAGAATTAGAATTGAACCATCTTAAACGAGGGTTGATTGGAGGTAACAGAGCTGTGATTCTTCCTTCATTGACCAACATCTGAAATATCTCTTCCATCGGTTAGCCTAGGTATGTAAATTCCCTTTGATTGGCAAAATCCCGACGGACTTTGACATTTGCTCTCTTAGCAATTTTTCCTCCAACAATTCACCTTCTGAAGTCGATGATGGAGAAATTGTAACAAAAGGAAGGAGGCTAGCATGCTTTTGACTGAATAATTGGCGTGTGACTTGGTGCTGATGGATCACCAGTTCTACCAAGTGATCCACTTGCTCACAGAGAGTCTTAATTTTATGTTCCATGGTAAACTGGAACTATGCAAAATCCCATTTGTTAGCACTATCCTTGCTGGTCTGGGAGGATTCACCACTGTAATGGGGAGTCTGACCATTACTCTAATTAATCATGTTAACCTCCTCTTCTTTGTGTTGAGAAAGAGGGTTGTCTTGCACATGGGGTTGGTCGGGTTTAGCTGCCATAATCTCACCATTATCAATCAAATCCCGGATCTTGTGTTTCAAGGCCCAGCAATCCTGAGTATCATGACCTGGAGCTCTGGCATGATAAGCGCATTTCTGACTAGTATTGAAACCCTTCCAATTCGGGTTAGCTAGTGGAAGAAGATGAGTAATTTTCTTCTGAGTTGTTAGAAGATTGAGAATGTTCTCGAGTGAGTCCCCTAAGGGTGTGAACACTTGAGTGCATCTGACTTCTCCACTCTTTTGTAATGGAGGGTTTGAAGACTACGTTTGAAAGGGGGAGTAATTTCTCCTTTGGATATGCATATTCTAACTGCCTTTCTGACCTTGTAGTATCAAGGAAACATCCTCCTCTTTCTTCGTATGGACCCTCTAGGGGTTGTTTCCATAATTTCTGGATTAGATGTGCTCAACCACATCTTTCAGAGCGGATAGGTCTTCAATCTTTCCTAATTTTAAACCCATCTCAACCATTTCTCCATGTTTAATCATTTCGGAGAATGGCTTGCCAATGCCAGCTAAAACTCTCTCATAGAAGGGAGCCTCTTGTATGTCTATGAAGGTCATCGCCATCTCAGACTCAGTCATACAGGGAAAAACTTGAGCGGCAAGGTGCCTCCACCTTTGAGCATACTCTCTAAAAGATTCATTGGTTTGTTTCATGACTTTATTAATTTGGTACCGGTAAGGAGCCATCTGAGTTTGGAAATTATACTGGCTGAGAAAAGCGTGTGCTAGCTCTTCCCAGCTATGAATCTTGGAATTGTCTAATCTGGTATACCATGATCTAGCTTCACTAGTCAGACTCTTTTGAAATAATTGCATTCTAAGCTTTTCATCCTCAGCATAAGATCCGAGTTCTCCAATAAAAACTTTTAAATGTGTGTAAAGATCTCCCAACCCGTCGTACTTTTCAAAGTCGGGAGTCTTAAATTTCTCTGAATAATGCACACTAGGGAATAACAAAGGTCTGCATATGAAACACTCCCATGTGTTCCAATTCTTTTGATAGACCAAATGGTCTCTTCCATTTGTAGGACCTTTTTCCTAATATCACCAGTGTCTGGATCTTCTCTGAGATGAGTGTTTTCAGGATTCTTATTGGTTGTATCCAACTCAGGTGCGGGGATTTCTTTATCCGGTCCCTGAATTCCTCCATGTGTAGAGGATTCTGTATGTATGGGCATTCGAGGACCCTGAGTAGACTGATGTAATTAGTTTAGCAGAACAACCAACTCTATAATTTGGTGGCTTAATCCTTCGAACTCCTCACGGGAGACAGAAGTAGGATTAGACTGACCAGATAAAGCCATGCTTGGCTGTAGGCTTGTCTCCTTTTTGGATTTTGATCGGGTAATAGATCCAATTGTTTCCCTGCAAAAAGAGTTATGTAGTTTAGTCTTAGGGAATGTGGAAATGTTTACATGCTATGTGATGTATCCATTTTAGGAGTATTATCCTACAAAATGGATATTAGTTGTTTGTATGATAAGATAGCATGTCAGGTTTTGATATAAAAGGGAATGTATGTGCACATGTTCCTTCATATTTTCCATTACATTGAGTTTGACATAGAAATTAAATTACAAGTAATTGATTTTATAAGCAACTAAAATAAAAAGTATGAAGAGACTTTCCTCCGCATTTGGTTTATCAGAGGTTGACCTATCTTAGTCTACTCTCGTGGGTTTTTGGCATGAAGGTTCCCAAATCATCGCAATCTACTTGACGGGAAGTTAATTCGGTCTTTCAACTGGAATGAATCTGGGTGGTGCCTTTCCTTAGTCTAGTTGGGATTAGTCTCCTTACGAGTTTAGTAATCAAACACCGACAGGATAGCCTCCTGGTGCAGGAAGCACACAACATACATTCACATATAACATGTCTCACCGTTTATGAAAATGATGACATGTGCGAAGCACTAATATCACAAGCAGATATAGTGCGAAGCGTAACGCCCCGAAATTCGGTATATCTTCACACCCGGATTCCGTGCATCACGAGAACATCATCTTCCAAACATACATTATTATATAATAAAATATAACAACATGCATTCTCAAATCCCATGTTCTAAAACCTTATAACCTCATTCATTACAAATAATGATAAATAAATTATTTATTCTATCTTACAAGAGTGACTTTTATCCGCCACCAACGATACATAACAGTTCATTAAACTAATCTATAGTTCAATTAACTATTCTACATTACAAGTCTTCTCTTGCTCTTCACGCTCATTCATATACTGAATGGCACTTCATCTAGATATCGGCCAACTTGATCTTTACGGGATCCATAAGTTCTTTCTAACATCGTTCGTTGAAAATGTTTTTCATTTAAAGCAAGTGTGAGCATTCAATTGCCCAACAAGTCATAGTAGTAGAATAATCAACTTCAAGAATTCAAACATTCTTTTAAGACTTCCATAACCGAACAAAGGTTACGAAGCAGCTGGAATAATAGGAATAATCTCGATTCGTATCATCTCAAAACATTAGTCACATACTCTTTGAAATACTTTCATTCTTCTATCTTTTTCCATACACATCCTGTCTGGCTAGAATCATTAGCACAGACTTAACAAAAACGGTTCATGTATAAACAGAACATACTTGTATTGAACAGCTCAATCACAGAACAGTTCATCTTATAGAAACACCGAAGTATTCAAATTGTGGAACAATGACTCATACATGCTACCACATTGTACAAATATCACACATTTGCACATAGATAATACTTCTCAAGTTCAACATCTGAGAAGTTTAAGAAACTAGCTAGCATTCATGTAATATGAATGAAGTTAGGAAACTTGCCTTTTTCACAGCCACAGCTTACGTTGAACTGCTCATTCCAATCCCTATATAACACATAAGAAAAAAGCACATACACCGATTAGTCATATATATGACTTACGCATTGGTTTACTTAACTTTACTTCTTAGGGTTCACGTTCTTGCAATCTAAGTTTACGCGACTAACTTTCTTTACCGCTTTACGGCTTCATGACATACGGAGTTGTCTTACTCATACGTTCATCATCTTTGATGATTTATATTCTTATCTTCTTCTTATAACTTTTCCTGGAATCAGTACACATCGCGTCTCTACTAGTAGTCCGTATGGTACTCTGAGTGGTTTCCCATAAACAACCAACAAACAAGTTCCCGTCTCATCTACATTGTCTTTCACAGTGCGTTAGATCGATCGCCAGTTTCGTATATACCTCTGCTCTCTGAAGGAATTGTTTAGCCCAGCTCCCATATGTCAACTGTCGACGTCAGGATTTTTATTTGTCTCTTTTCTGTTCTTGTCTTTTGGTGTTCTCATGTTAGGTGAGATTTGTTTAAAAAAACAAGTTGTGAAAAGGGCTGACATTTATATGTCGACAATTGGACTGTAAGAGTCGCCAATTAGTTTTTTAAATGATTATACCAACACAACCGAGAAAAGATTTGCACATTGACCTAGTGATGTGACACTGTTTAACGAGTCTGTGAAATCGAGATTCGTTAGGGTTCAGGGACTTGGTTATGCAGAGGGAAGGTATTAGGCACCCCTCGCATTCGTGTTGCCACGGTGACTGCCACTTTTCAATTAAATTGTTATATGAATGTTTGTGTGTGTGTGGATCAATGTCAAATTATCTA
The DNA here is from genome assembly GCA_016801055.1 of Panax notoginseng. Lineage (NCBI taxonomy): Eukaryota > Viridiplantae > Streptophyta > Magnoliopsida > Apiales > Araliaceae > Panax > Panax notoginseng. The sequence continues at coordinate 136,583,286 of CM029016.1, forward strand.
GAAGTAGTGTTATGCCTCGTTTGCACCTATATACAAAGGGTTTGAATTTCTGTATAAAAATTTAATTTTAGCAACATACAACAATAATGTTTTGTAAAAAGAGGTTTTTTCAAACCCTTGTGCTCAATATGAATTGAGGCCTTTGATACTTCCATTTTATTATGTGTTCGACTTGATTGCTTTTATTTTTCAAATGCGAAGCATCTTCAAGAAAATAATACACATAGCAGTGCCGAACTCCTTATGGGCATGAGAGCCGTCTAAGGAAATTCAACACCGTGAATAATTTACAAGTCATGTATAGTTGAAAATGTCCATCACGGGAACCGAATCTAGATTCAGTAGACTGAATCTGTGATCACATGATTCCTAGGCTCACATGATGTAGCAATTCGTATGAAAGCTGTAAACAGTTATATATATATATATATATATATATATATATATATATATATATATATATATATATATATATATATATATATAAGCTGTAAATATATATATATATAGACAATCAACCACCACGAAACATCTCCATGGGGGATTGAGAGAATATAAATAAAGTTGTAAAAGCGATCAACCGCCACGAAGTAAACTTCAGACGGGACGTAATGTAAATAAAGCAATAAAACCCAATCAACCACCACGAAGCACCTCCATGGGGGATTGAGAAAATGTAAATAAAGCCGTAAAAATGATCAACCGCCACGAAGTAAACTCCAGGCGGGACGAAATGTAAATAAAGCAATAAAAGGCCACGAAGTAAACTCCAGGCCAGACTAAAATGTAAATATATATATAAGCGGTAAATGCACCGGATATGAAATCTAGGCTCAATCAAACAGAGTTTGATAGCAACAACATATATATAAGTATTTATATATATACAAAAGCAGTAAACGCTCCAGATATAAATCCAGGCTCATCGAACAGAGTTCGACCACATCTTGTTATATAATATATATATATATAATATATATATATATATATATATATATATATATATATATATATATATAATATATAATATATAAAAATATAAAGAAATAAAAGCCACAGACTGAAGTCTAGGCATACACTCGCAACACGACTCTCAACGTGAAGAACTGTGTGTGCACAGTAGTGGAGAAAGGCTTTAGAAAGTGTAAGAAGGCATACAGTGGACGGCCAAAGAAGACTTCAATAGCTTTAAATGGATGAATACTCTGCTCTCGCCAGTAAAGATATAGAAATATAGAAGCTCACAAGTGTTTAAAATGAGAAAGTACTCAATTTATAATGTGTACAGAGCAAATTGGACAGGGCTTCCTCGCCTTTTCTCTATGCAAAATGACTGCCCTAAGCCCTCTATTTATAGAGGGGGGAGCCGCAGGTGTACCTGCAGTAGCCGCAAATGTACATGTGGCTGCCTGGGCTACCCCGGGCTCCCTGGGTCCCACCATCTCGAAATACATGGACGCGTGCAATGTGATGTACGTTTGAATTTTAGAACTTCAATCCGGGCATCCGATCGAGGTGTATAAGACCTTTCACGGAATGTTGTTATTGAGAGCTACACAATGACATGGGATTAGAGGTTGCACGAAGTCAAGAAGATGGGACCATGCCTTTGGTCTTCAGGCTTCAAGTTCTATCCGGTGTGTTGTCTTATGTAGTAGTCACTCAAGATTGGAGCTCTTTGGTTCTTGTGGGACATTTTTGTGTACAATGTATGTTTGAATGTTAAGATGGCACAATGTGGAATTGAGATGGCAAAATGACGATTCTGTCCATCACTGGGGTTTGAGCTGTTTTAGCGATCGTTACTTAGGGTTATCTCTGAGATTGGACTGCTGCAGGTGTTGATCGCCCTCAGGGTTGTCTCTGAGGTGTGCCTGACCTCCCGAGGTTATCTCCGGGCTTGGGGAATGAATGCCTCGGGGCTATTATCGAGTGTTGAAGCTGATTGCATGGGTTTGAAACAAGCATTTTTGGGGTTATCTCCAGAACTGCAACTGCATGCCTCGAGTTTATCTCCGAGGTTTGAACTGTATCTCCCGGGGTTGTCTCTGGGACTGAACTGAAGGTCTCGGGGTTGTCTCTGAGATGGACCTGAAACTCCTAGGGTTATCTCCGGGACTGGGACTGAATGTCTCGGGGTTGTCTCTGAGATTTTAAAAGACCGCTTTGGGTTATCTCCAGAACTGGAACTGTATTCCTCGGGGTTATCTCTGAGGTTGAAACTGAGTATCCCGGGGTTATCTCTGGGACTGAATTGAATAACTCGGGGTTGTCTTTGAGATGGAAAACTGAGTACCCCAGGGTTGACTCCGGGACTGAGTTGAATTATCCTCCAAGGTTATCTCTGAAAGACAATTTTGCCCACCTGCAAGATTAGTATCATGAATGCAAAATTTTGAGTGTCTACATATGGCCCTCTTTATCATATTCATGCAGTGTAATAGCATGGATAGGATAAAGAATACTAGACACTTGAAATGTAACAAGATATTTCATGATGCAATGTACTGCAGCATGATGGAAATGTATGATGCATGTGGTTTATTGGACCATTTTCCAATAGGATGTGATGAATGTTTGCTCCCATAACTTGTGATGGGGACTGGAGTTATCACTGATAACCTTGACGAACTGCTTGGAATTGTGCTTCAAAGTTCTTAAGAACTTTTACAATGTTGACATTGGGGTTATCACCAAAGTCCTTAATCCTTGGTACAAATTTTTCGCCATAGATGTTCCTCTCATGTGCAAGAGACTCTGTGGAGATGTACTTTGCCTTTTGAGGATGTGTATAAAATATTCCATCATCGGTCCTCCCCAATGAGGATGTTCATCCCTGGTTTGTATTACCTAGTCTTTCCAGTGTTCTGTTGGAGTTACTGCCAACAGTCTATGTTTGTCAGGGTTGCCTGACCCCCGCTAAAATGTACATCAACAGCTGAAATCCCTGCTGGGGATAATGTCAAGGTTGCTTGATCTTTGTTGACGTGTGCATCAATGACTGAAATCATCTGACGGCTTCTAATGCTTCGTTGGATTTACTTTCCAACGGCTGAAGTGACGTTATGGTTGCTTGACCTTCGTTGAAATGTGCTTCAATGACTGAAATGTATAGAGTTTCCGCTGGGGAGAAGTATTTTGGAGTGATGACCCCAAACTGATGGCATTGGACCTTCGTAAGGTATTACCGAATGTAGTTTGCAACACTTGTGATCATTGATATAGTAATTCGATATCTGGGCGAATACCAATGATTGCCACGTAGACCTGTAATTTGGTCTCTGAAAACCAGGATTTTAGGCTAGTCCGCTCAATCGTGTAGCCTCTTTTTTTATGATCTGGCCTTTTCAGCTTGTGAGAACTCCTTTACAACTCAAACTGGACCGATCTGGAGGGGTGGGTGTTCTAGTTTGGGACCTAAGAGTTGAATCCTACATTAGAGGAGTACGAGCGGTTGACGGCTTTGCCCTTAGATAGGCCTTGCACTCGGATGGTTGTCGAAGATATACGCCGGTAGTTATTGACCCTCACCGGGTTACGGCATAGAGTAGTACAGGATGAGATTACATCTGGCCATGTATTGTCCCAACGTTTCCTGATAGACAGATTCGGCTCATTGGACAGCTACACACAGCACTCTGGGGATTTTACCACACCATAGGATCAGTGGCATTTGGCTAGAGTGGATGTACTCGTGATGTGTATAGTACCATATGTGTACATGCCACGGTATATGGATGACATTGACATAGATGTCATCATGGCAGTGAGAGCTCTCAGGGAGGGTCATACCATCATCTCGATGATTGTGATGGAGACGTTGAGGTCGACCACGTTTTCCAGCACCTACCCTGTAGGGGTATTTACAGGTAGCTCGGTCATGTTATATGTGTGGTTTATATCACACTTGAGACTGATTGGCACTTTCAGACGACACGTGTATTGCTTTACCCATGATATAGCTATGTCTTACTCCTTTCAGCCATCAGAGTGTATAGACGCTATGTCTTGGTCAGTATTCTTGGCAGGGATCGGAGATCCGTTAGGCATCCTGTCACGTACAGGTCTTAGTTCACACTATAGCTTCATTACTGACGCTCCGAGCATGGGTTATCTCCCACTGGCTGGTTTGAGGGGCATGACTACTTACCACCCACTGGCTGTGATGTCACAGTTTGACCAGTTCCAGGACTACTATCCTTTTGAGGGGCGTTAGGTCACCGTGTGGCTTCTCGCCATTTATCAGCAGAGGACCAATTTCGTGTGTATGCCTGTTGGGATCAGTGTGAGAGTGCTAAGTTTTTAGTTAGTCATCTAGGCAGTTCGTCAGAGTATTCTGCGTGGATAGAGACAGAGACTGCATCGGCTGCGGTAGTATCCACAATGCCGGGTATTGATTCAGATGGTGGGGAGCCCATAGATGACATTGATTCTCCCACCGAGGGGGAGCCATTCACTGGATTGCCAGCAGCTCTTTTAGATTCTCCCATTATGAGTGCTACTGTGATCCAACATTCAGCACAGTATTTCGAGCAGAGTCTCCATCTGATGACCTTCAAGAGAGATCAGGCTAGGGCCTTGATGTTGACAGCTCTTGATGGGAGAGATGTCGCTCTGTTAGAGAGAGATAATGCCTTAGCTCATGTAGATACCGCTATTATTGAGCGGGATAAGGCTAGATCAGCCAGAGATACAGTGATAGTCGAGAGGGATAGTGCCATATCTGCCCAGGATGTAGCCATTACAGACAGTACCACAGTGAGGTCCCTTACTACTGGCATCATTGCAGCGATGAGCACGTATATTGATGAGCATAGTGCCACTATGCAGATGGCTATAGATCTATTAGCTCGTGTAGAGACCCTTGTATAGTACATCACATCGCTACCTCCTTCTTCTGAGAGGGATGCCATATTAAACTTGATAGTGCATATACACTGATTTGTAGATGGGCTTGCATTTTTCGTCACAAACTAGCTTAGCCATTTTGTCATGTACAGTTCATATTTTATATATCAAATATCATTATATATAGTAGGAAAATATATTTTGATCACTCCCCTTTGAGTTATGCCTTGTTACTTGCTTGATATTTGCTTATTTCTCCAGGGCTTGTGATCTTGATGTATTCTGAACTCCTCCTTGATGGAAGAATATGGAGCTGTCTCAGGATCTTTCATAATGGATCATTGATCTGTGTGTATTCCCTACCATCTTTGGTGTCTTCGGACTGGTTTCTGTATGTAGATGTGGAGAGGAATGTGGCTTTCCTCTCTGAGGTTGACCGCACCATAGATGGTCGCCAGTACTCCTTTAATTTATATGGGGGAGCCCAGTTAGTTCCATCTCTTATGGATTGGTATTTCTCTTTAAGGAATCAACCGCAGCTTAAATGGTCGCCGAATCTCCCATTTACATGGGAAGGTCAGGTAGTTCCATCCCTTTGGTCTGAAGCCAATGAAATGTGGTGGATTGAAGGATGATCCCAGTACCGTTGACAAGTTTTTATGTTTTGGTAGGGGGTTAGACCGAACCATGAATGGTTGCCTACGTACTCCTGTTAAAGAGGAGATCAGGTCTGCGTAGTTCGAACCTGGTGTGGAGGTTCAATGTTGTATGGTGGCGAAGGGGTGTAAAGATGTGTTTATTTTTATTTTTGTAGTGAGAAGGGTGTAGAAATGTTTTTGTTGTTTTTGTTTTATTGCTACCGAATCAAATAAAATATGGCTGCCTACGTACTCTCGTGTATCAAAGAGATCAGGTCGGCGTAGTTCGCCCCATGTTCAGGATGGTTTGCAGCCAATGAATAGTTTGATCCCATGTTCAGGACAAACTGCGGGGGAGAAAGTTTAATCCCATGTACAGGACAAACTACAGGTGTTAAAAGTCTTATCCCTAGTGGGATAAAACTGTGGGTGTGACAGGTTCAATCCCTGGTGGGATAACCGGAGTTGAGTAAAGGTTCAAAACCAAGTTGAGAAAAGGATCTGGCGATCCAAAACCAGGCTGCTGGTTAGAAAAGTGTGTTTGTCCCTGATGGGGAAGATGAGTATGAATAGAAGTTGTATGTAGTGAAGGGTTAGAAAACCTGAAATGATTAGGGATCTGGTGATCCAAAACGAGGATGTTTGCTTGATGGTAACCTCAGGCATAATACCGTTTCACGGTGTCTGAGTTGATGAGCTGTGGAAATTCATCGCCGTCCATTTCTTGTAATCTGAGAGCACCTCCTATCAATACCTCTTTGACAATAAACGGGCCTTCCCAGTTCGGGGCGAATTTTCCCTTAGACTGATCTTGGTTGTCAATGATCTTCTTCAAAACCAAGTCGTGTTGTTTAAACTGCTATAGCAAGACTTTTCTGTTGTAGGATTTAGCGATCCTCTGTTGGTATAACTGACCATAGAAAATAGCATCACTTCGCCTTTCGGCAATTAGAGACAATTGGTGATACATGTCATGTAACCATTGGTCTTCATCCAGCTGAGCGTCTATCAATACTCTGAGGGATTCCATTTCCACCTTTATGGGGAGTACTGCTTCCATCCCATAGATTAATGAGTGGGGGGTTTCCCCAGTGGAAGTGCATATTTATGTTCTTTAGGCTAACAGAGTCAGAGGTAATAAGTCAGGTCATCCTTTGTGGTTGGCGGACATCTTTTGCATGATCTTTTTGATGTTTTTGTTAGCCGCTTCAACAACATCATTCATGTTTGGACAGTAGATGATGGAGTTGAGATGTTTGATGTGGAATTTATTGTACAATTCCTCTATCATTTTATTGTTGAGGTTCTTAGCATTGTCTGATACAATTATCTCTGCTTGTCCATATTGACAAATGACATTATTTCTGATGAAAGCAATGATGACTTCTTTGGTAACCTTGGGGAAGGAGGCTGCTTCTACCCACTTGGTGAAATAGTCGATCATGGTGAAGATAAACCGATTCCCATTACTGGCTTTGGGCTCGATGGGCTCGATCACATCCATTCCTCACATTGAGAAGGGCCAGGGCAAACTCATATTGTGGAGTTCCCTTGGAGGGGCGTGGATAGCATTCCCATGAATTTGGCATTGGTAACATCTCTTGACATAATCATCACAGTCAGCTTTGAGAGAGAGCCAATAATGTCCTGTTCTGAGGATCTTTTTTACAAGTAGAGGGCCGCTCATGTGTGGGCCACATACTCTACCATGGATTTCATCCATGAGCATTTGAGCTTGGTCCTTGTCCAGACATCTGAGGAGACCTAGTCCTGCATCTCTTTTATAGAGTGCATCTCCGCTCAGGTAGAACTTCATAGCCAGTCGATGAATCCGCCTTTTTCACTCAGGCTCACCTCAGCGGGTGTAGATCCATCTTGTAAGTACTCCTTGACATGCTGATACCAAGGGTGTTGGATGGGAGGTAGCTCATCCGATACTTCTCTAATGTAATTCCTATATGCTGGAGCTTTTTGTTTGGCAAATGTGATGGTTGGCATGTTTTCCTTGTCAAGTATGTTGATCAAGGAGGCCAAGGTTGCTAGCGCATCCGTAAAGTCATTCCTGTTCTGAGGAATGTGGGGGAAGGATATTTCTTCAAACTCTGAAGCCATCTGTAGAACTTGTCGATAGTAAGGCAGCAAGTGTAGACCTTTGGTGTGATAGATTCCTGTGGTTTGTCTGATTACCAACTCAAAATCTCCAAAGACAGTTAACCATTTGATGCCCATTGATTAAGCAAGTTTTAGCCCCATGATACAGCCTTCATACTCAGCTGTGTTGTTGGTGTTGGCGAACTGCAATTTGATGGCAACGGGATACTTATCCCTCATAACGGATACTAGAACTGCTCCAGCCCTAGAACCTTCCATGTTTACAGGTCCATCAAAATACATCTTCCATGATTGATGTGTATTGTACAAACGGTGTTGCTGAACTGTCATTACCCCTTCATCGGGGAAGTATGTTTCCAACGGTTTGAAGTCCCCTGAAGGTGCGACGGCCAATTGATCTGCAATTCCTTGACCTTTAATGGAATTTTACGTCACGTAGACGATGTCAAACTGTTGTAGGATCAACTGCCATCTGGACAGTCGGCAATTCAACATGGGTTTACTAATCACGTACCTGAGAGGATCCACGCGAGATATGAGATGGGTCGTGTGACCATGGACGTAATGTTGTAACCTCATGGAAGCCCATGCTAAAGTATAACAAGTCTTCTCAATCAGAGTGTACTTGTGTTCACTGCTGCTGAATCTTTTGCTGAGGTAGTAGATAGCTCGCTCTTGTCCTCTATCATCTTTTTGTCCCAGCATGCAGCCCATGGCATCGTCACTTATGGACAGGTACATGAACAAGGGAACATCATCCCTGGGTGGTACCAACACAGGAGCTTTGACTAGCTGCTCTTTTATTGTAAGGAAGGCCTTCTGGAACTCATCATTCCATTTCATGGAAGAGTTCTTCCTTAACAACTTCAAAATAGGCTCATAGGTTGCTTTGAGTTAAGATATGAATCTGCTAATGATGTTGATTCTTCCCAAAAATTCCCGTATTTCCTTCTCTATTTGAGGAATGGGCATTTCCGTGATGGCCTGGATTTTGGTGGGATCCAGCTCAATCCCCTTGTGGTTGACTAGGAAACCTAGCAACTTGCCTGGCTTAACGCCAAAGGCGCACTTGGCTGGATTCAACTTCAAGGTGTACTCACGTAACCTGTTGAAGAGCTTTCTGAGATGGTCTAAGTGGTCTTCCTCCCTTCGGGACTTGATAATGATGTCATCCACGTAGATCTCTATCTCCTTGTGCATTAAATCATGGAAAAGAGCCATCATGGCCCGCTGATAGGTAGCTCCGACATTGATGAGGCTGAAAGAAAACCGTCTATAGCAAAAGGTTCCCCAAGGCGTGATGAATGCAGTTTTCTCACGATCCTCTTCAGCAACCATAATCTGATGGTACCCCGCGAAGCAATCAACGAAGGAGTACATGTCGTATTGAGCATTATTGTCAATGAGAATGTGGATAAATGGCACGGGAAAGCTGTCTTTCAGGCAAGCTTTATTCAGATCCCGGTAATCTACGCAAACGCGTACCTTTCCTCCTGGTTTAGGTATGGGGACTATGTTTGATTGCCATTCAAGGTATGTAGACACCATGATATTACCTGCTTGAAATTGTTTCACAATTTCTTCTTTAACCTTTAAACTCCACTCAGGTTTTAATAGCCTGAGCTTCTGCCTGACTGCCTTGAATCCCTCTTTGATGGGGAGGCAATGAATGAAAATGTCAGTGGACAAACCCACCATGTCTTCATGAGACCATACAAACACATCCTGGAATTGGGTTAATAGTGTAACCATGTCATTCCTTTGGTTTGGAGTGAGGTCGGTACCAATCTGGATTAGTTTCGGGCTTTCTAAGGTTCCGAGATTGAATGAAGTGGTTTGATCAAGGTTTGGTTTTGGTTTGTCTTTGACCCATCCTTTGATCTCCTGAGGTATCTCAATGTCCTCTTGTATCTCCATCAAGTTTGAGTCTAACTTTTCATCAAAGTTAGAATCCTTATGGAGAAAAGGCACCTCATCAGCAAGTATAGGCACATCTAACTTTAGAGTCCTGAAAAAAATGCTTTCACTTATTATATATGAACCTGTTCAATCATACAAAGTGTTAGCATGTACTGACAAAACAACAGCTAATACTGTACAGAAAAGTAAGCAGTTATTGCTATCTATAGGGAAGAGGGATTTTCTGCCCGTTTTACCCTTGTCGGCCAATGAAAGGAGTGTTGCTCCAATTGTCAAGGGTGAAGTCCTGATTGTGATAACCCGGGATTTTGAATAATCCGAATTTTACGAATATTTTTTATTTATTTAATATTAATATGGATTATCAATTTTGTGTTGTGTATCTGTGATACGAGTCACGAAAAGTGGTCAATTTTGGTATTAACTAAGAAAATAAGAGTAAAGTTGTGCTTAACATATTTAGAAACTCTAACCCTAAGTCCGGAAAGGAATTAGATAGAAAATACAATTAAAATAATTGTATTGATGAGTACGTGTTTGTACTGTTTAGAATTATTGATCAATGATTGATCAGGTAGGGTATAAATTTAGTAAACCCTAATAAGGTATTAGAAACCTTAATCTCAAGATTAGAAACTCTAACGCGTAATTTGGAAACCCTAATCCTAATTAGCAAGACTAATGTGATTAGTAACCTTTAATATAATTAGGAAACCCTAACTATACTTTAGAAATAATAATTTCTATTTAAAACACTAATTATATTTTTGAAATCTTAATTTTTTATTTTAAAACCCTTATTTAGAAAATCCTAGAAGCTAAGGTTGTAAAACCTAAGGGTTAAAACCTTAGAGATTAAGGTTTAGACAATGTCAAGTATGCCATTAAAATAATAATGCAAATATCCAAAATGCCCTTTTTGCATTTTTTTTATTATTAGTTAGCTTACAAATCTTGCTATATTTGTAGTTGTTCACCAACTAAAGGCAGCCATTTGACTTTTACCTCAGCCAAACCAGATCCAAATCGCCACCTAGCATGTTGGGATTCATTGAATAAAATATTTAGGTGATAAAGAGAGACAAAGTCACAAAACTTGGCTTATTTTCTTACAAGCTCTCAACAACTCTCTCTCTCTCCCAAACCTCCGAATTATTCAAGTGATTTAGTCACTAGTTCAGCCCTTAGCAAACATAATATCAGATTGGAGATCAAGGATCAAAGATTGGACTAGAGAAAGGTATAAAGCCTAGGCCCTTTTGATCTTAAATGCTAAGAAAAAATTTGTATTTATGTGTTTATATTTGTGTTAGAGGATGTTTTATGATGATCCATCATAGATTTATAGCATCAAAGTGGGTAAAAATTTAAAGTTTTCAAAAACTGTTCTTGAGCCTAGAAGTGGTCTGACAACCATATGTTAGTGGCTCCAGATCGTTCCCTGTTAATGTTTGGTGTTGTTTTATTGTTTAGATTCATAGTATGACATGTTGTCTTTGATCTGGAAGTCGAATCAGAGTTATTCCATGTTCAGAGTTCAAGATATATTGGGTCAAAACCCGTTGACCGGACATGACCAGACGAATTCTGGGTAACCTAAAAATCAAATATCAGCGTCTGACAACTTTTTGCAAGGCCCGGATCTGTCAGGTGTTATGTTGTTTAATGTTGTGTTTGTAACCAAGTTGTAGCCTACTAGATCTACTATAAATATATGTCCTTACATCCTTCAAACCATCAACGTAGCGAATGGAGTGGCTAGTCAAACTAGCCTACTCGACATGAATGTCTGTTTTCTAGAATTTCCAGAAAACGTATGAACTAAGTTTTTGTCAGAGTTTGACCGAGTCATAATTTCTTATTCTGTTAGTGTTGGACTGAGATCATGTTATGTAGTTGTTCTGTGTCATGTGTACTATAGGGTATGGACCATAATAACACTTATGTGATGACCAGAACTAGAAGCAAATCGAACCACAAAGTAGGCAGTCAAATCTGTTTGTGTTTCTGGGTAACCCAGAAAGCCCATAAGCTTCTGATAGCTACATTGGGGCTTCGGATCTTGCATCTGAGATGTGATATGACCAAGTTGATGATTGATAGTTGTATTACTACATGTGTACTACAAGATTGAACCCTAAGTTAGCCCAAAAATAAATTTAACAGAGAATTGCAAGTGGTCAAACCTAGCATGTTACTATCTGAACTGTCAGTGTTCTTGAGCTCAAGAACACCAACAGCGACAGAAAGTGTCGCTATAGCCTATAGCGACGGTTTATTTAATTTTATTTTCGTATTTTCCAGAAAATGACTAAAAATAGAAAATAAATTCTAAAAATTACCAAAAATGGTTTTAAAAATTATTTTTAATTATGAAAAATAATTTTTGAGAATCTGGAATATTTTTCATTAGTAATTATAATTATTTGAATAATAATGATATTTAATTTATATAATCAATATATTAAATAAAATAGAGAAAAATAATTTTAATATTATAAAAATTATTTTAAATAAGAATAAAGTGTTTAAAAATATTTTGAGTTATAAAATGTAACTTTTAATATTTTTGGAGAATTTTCATTAATAATTTAATATTAATGATATTAGATTTATTTAATTATAATATTAAATAAATGAATTAAAATTGGTTTTATTGATTTAAAAATCATTTAAAATGAGAAAACTAGTTTAAAAATATTTTAAGTTATAATTAATGACTTTTAATATTTTGATAAGAATTTCATTAATATTTAAATATTAATGGCAATGGTTTAAAAATAATTTTAATTATCATTTAAATAGAATATTAGTGATTTAAAAATATTTTAAGCTATTATTAATAACTTTAATATTTTGACAAGTATGTCATTAATATTTTAATATTATTAAATATTAATGATGATGGGATTATTTGATAATTAAATCATTTAAAAATAATTTCACTATTTGAAAAATTATTATAAATTATAATAATTGTTTTTAAATTATTAAAAGTGTCTGAAAAATATTATAAATGATATATGACTTATCTAACATAATATTGGAGCTTTGAGACCGAGTTTAAGTGACAATATAAGTGTTAATTGTTGGATAAGGTGACCAGTACACCGAGAATAGACTGAAGTCCAACCAGACCGAACTAGTTAGACTTGATAAGTGTTTATATATGTTATAAACACTAATGTGGCTATGTAATAATGTGCCTAGGAGAAAGACTGACTGTAAATTATAGTGATACGTGTTATAAATTATTCTGCTAATTGTAAGACCAATATTATTGATTATAGGTCTTACAAACGCAGATATGTATATTGTGTAGCAGTAATCAACGCGAAAGGAAAAATTCCTTAACTCAACCTTGAGTTATGTCTTTTCAAATATTAATTATGGATAATTATTGTTGATTAGGCCACGTCTGAGAATTATTGTTGATTATTCGTAGTTAGTGCATGTTTATAAATTCAAATTGAATTATTAATTTTGAGAATATGATTGGGGAATAACTGTTATTGGTTATTCACATCCGTAGAAGTTATTATTGATTGTAAATAGTACAGTTGATTTATGTCTATTGTAGAATCGTGTTGAGCAATATCTTAGCTAATTATTCTAGCTAGACAAACATTTGTTAGAACTTGATATGTTAGAGAAGAGAATTCAATTATTATTAACAGATCAATGCCAATTATTTCGGCTAGATCGAGAAGTGATTAAAAATTGAAATCATAGTATTTCGTTGTTAAATTAAATTTTGATTCAAAGACTGAGAAGAACAACCTTTAATACAAAGGGAACATTTTTGGTCGTATATTCAGCCTTTACGCGCATGTATGTATTATGCATAATATAGGGTACAAGGAGTTGGCCGCTCTAAGTACTTGTAAAGGGGTATGACTTAATCTTTATAGTTATCTGATACACCTCGGTATATCAAAGTATATCCTTGGTAGTTACTCGAGAAGAGAAGTTCAAGATCCACTGTGATCACTCAGCATAACTCTGGAAAATATTTCCATCCTGTTATTTGGGTATATCAAAGTAAATCTTTGATAGTTACTCGAGAAGATCATTTGAAATCATTCAGCTTAAACTTTGGAGAATATTTCTAAATTGTTATTCAATTGAATATCGTAGAAACTTTGAAAGTGTTGTACCCTTTCATTATTGAACTACTGTGTTGCATAGATTGTGAGAAGATTGGTTAGCGAAGAACAAATTGTTCAGATATTTCAAAGTTTTCCGAACTTTGGTGTTATTCTATCAAAATAGATAATCTATTATTCTTGATTCTTATACAGTCATTGTATGTCTTAACTTGCGGGGCAAATTTATTGCTCGCCCTTGCTAAATAAAACTTTTCAGCTAGGGATGAAGTGGCAGGAGGTGCTGTGATGGACAAAGGAAAAGGCATAGTGATAGCGTAGTTATAATGAACAATATTATTATCTTATGTTTGTAAACCCTTTTTCTATAACTAATGGGTATGTTGGTAATGTTAAAGTTAGAGAACATGGGGTAATGTATTAACTATATCAGTTAATAAAGTGTATGTTTCTATTTATAATTAAATGGGTAGTTAAATGTTATTTATGTTGTGGATCGTGAGCACCAAACTCGGGGGTCAGGTAACCCGGATTTGGGGGTGTCACTAGTTGGTATCAAAGTTGTAGGTTATAAACCTTAAGTGGGGTGGGGGAAAACCTAGGATTATAACCATAAGCGAGATCTAGAATATTCATTTAGAGTACTAAGTGAGGGATTGCCGAAGTGCATCAATAGTGAGATATGTAGACACATAGTGTGAGAAGTTTTACTAATGAAGTACTAATCAAGTTATTTAAACTGATTATAGGATTTCAGGAGAAGAAGAAAGGAGTGCGGAGATGCTAGCGGCTGTTGCACCAGTGCCAGTAGCTGAGGTGCCAGCACAAAGCGAGTCGGTTGAAGAAGTGGAAAAAGATGAATGATCAATTTGGGGAGTGATCATGACGATTATCCTGAGATGTATCTAAGTGGAGATGAGGAGGCAGAGTCCGAAGAAGATAAGATAGAGAAAGAGAATAAGACCAAAGTTGGAGAGAAAGATCAAGAATCTGGAGAAGTCCAAGAAATCCGGAGTAAAGTGTTTCTCTTGGAGAAGTTATGAAAGACGGAGCGAGCGTTACGCGAAATGACTGAAGAAAGGAATGAGTTGAAGGCGCAAGTGGAAAGGATGAAGACTGAAGGTGGTGGATCGTCTGGAGGAACAATCAAGCAGAAGAAAGATAAGAAAAAGAGAAAGATGGACAACGACAGCGATAATTCTAAAAATTCAAACCCGAAGAAGAAGCAAGTCTGTAGGAAGTGTGGAAAGACTCACACGGGAGAATGCATGGTAAGGAAGAACGTGTGCTTCAATTGTAAGCAGGAAGGACATATTTCTCTACATTGTCCTAAGCCGAATATGAGGAAGTGTTTTTCATGTTGGAGAACGGGTCACGGATTCAACAAGTGTCCCAACAAGAAGAAGACTGGTGAAGAGAGTGGACGGTAGACAACTTATATATAAGCGGTGGTATCTTTTGGTAGTAGGTTATGATATTAATGGTTATAATATCGAGAACGATGTGTGAACATATGTAAATATAAACATGTTTGTATGAATGAAATCTTTATTTTCTATATGATTTTAAGATTGAGATTAATGTGTGTGTTCTTAAACTCATACTTATGCTAAGTGCATGACTCATAATTATATAAAATGGTTTGAACCCCTCAGCGAATGGACGCCAAAGGTCTGACTAGGATAAGTTCATACACTCATATAATTGTGACAATTTCCTAAACTCATAAGTGTAGAAAGTTTGACGAACTGGGAATAACTATGTGTGAATGGAGAATTATAACTTTTTGTGTAAAGTTAGAGAATTGCAACTTTTTGTGTAAAGTTGTATTGTTAATCCTGATATTATTTAAAAAGAGATAGTAATATATGTTAAGTACTAAATGTACTATGTTCTATTTAAATAAATATGTGATTATATGAGAAATATGTGTTAAATTCTTATTGTGTTAAGGATTTGTGTAGAGAAAGAGAATTAATGTAAGATTTTTTATTTAAATCAGATAATGCCGCCTAGACGACAGAATCGAAATCAAAGAGAAGAACAGTCAGTGAATAATGAAGGAGGTCAAACTGAACCAATGTAAAATTTTGTGGATATGCTAGCCCAAGCTATGGGAAATAGAGCTCCAGCAGCAAGAGCAAAAAATTAGCCAGCAAATAGATTGGCTAACTTCAAAGACTTTAAAGCGATAGGACCGCTAGAATTCAAGGGAACCACGAATCCGATTGAAGCCCAAATTTGGGTGTAGGAGATGTAGAAAGCATTCATTATTGCGAGGGTGGCGGAAGAGCAAAAGATAGCTTTTGCAACATATTTGATGAAGGGAGAAGCCAATTACTGGTGGGAGACTAATCAGGCGAGAGTTGGTACAGCTATGGTAACTTGGACAAGATTCAAGGAGTTGTTCTTTGAGAACTACTTTTCATCGAATATGCAAGCCCGGATGGAGGTTAAGTTTTTGGAACTAAAGCAGGAGAAAATGTCGGTGTCTGAATACGCTGTCAAATTCAACAAATTAGCGAGATTTGCACCTCATCAAGTGGATTCAAAATTACAGAAGGCAAGAAGGTATAAAAATGGATTGAAGTCGGGTATTTACAACAAAGTTACAGTATTATAGATCAATACGTTAAGCATTAATTGATGAAGGAGGGAGCGAAGCTGCATCTCGATTTCATCAAGAGAAGAAGAAGAAGACAAATGATGGAGGAAGCAGTGGTAGTAGTAATCCAAATAAGAGAAAGTGGAGCAAAAATACCCAATCAGGTAAAAAGACAGAAGATAATAGGAAAGGGAGGGAGACATGTGCAACTTCTGGGAAGAACCATTCAGGAGTTTGTTACAACTGTGGACAAGAGGGGCACATATCGCCCAATTGTCCTAGTCCAAAGAAAATACTAGGTTATTTTGCTTGTGGATCGACTGATCATCTAGTTCGGAACTGTCCGAAGAGAAATGTGGAGAAGGAAAGTGTCAACAAGGGATCTGGTAGTGGAACCTTAGCAATTCGAGGAACTGCACAACCAGGAAGACCAACGGCCCGTACATTCAACATGATGGCGCAAGATGCAGGGGTTGTCCAGGAGGTGGCGACAGGTAATGATTTCGATTAATACTTAAATTACACGAGAAATATTGGATAAATATCGCTATGAATTATTTTCTTTTATAGATTCAAGTCACAAGTTAGAATATGAAACATAAATGAATATTGTGTTGATAAAAATGAATTGATCATACAACTTTAAAAGATTGTAGAGAATAAGAAAGTGGAGATTTCGAGGACGGAATCCTTTTAAGGAGGGGTGAATGTGATAACCTGGGATTTTGAATAATCCGAATTTTATGAATATTTTATTTTTTTATTTAATATTAATATGGATTATCAATTTTGTGTTATGTATCTGTGATACGAGTCACAAAAAGTGGTCAATTTGTGTATTGACTGAGAAAATAAGAGTAGAGTTGTGCTTAACATATTTAGAAACCCTAACCCTAATTCTGAAAGGGATTCAATAGAAAATACAATTAAAATAATTGTATTGATGAGTACGTATTTATACTATTTAGAATTATTGATCAATGATTGGTCGGGTAGGGTATAAATTTAGTAAACCCTGATAAGGGATTAGAAACCCTAAACTCAAGATTAGAAACTCTAACGTGTAATTAGAAAATCTTAATCCTAATTAGCAAGACTAATGTGATTAGTAACCTTTAATATAATTAGGAAACCCTAATTATACTTTAGAAATATTAATTTTTATTTAAAACACTAATTATATTTTTGAAATCTTAATTTTCTATTTTAAAGTCCTAATTTAGAAAATCCTAGAAGCTAAGGTTGTAAAACTTAAGGGTTAGAACCTTAGGGTTAAACCCTAAGGGTTTAGACAATATCAAGTATGCTATTAAAATAATAATGCAAATGTCCAAAATGCCCTTTTTGCATTTTTTATTATGAGTTAACTTGCAAATCTTGTTATATTTGTAGTTGTTCACCAACTAAAGGCAGCCATTTGACTTTTACCTCAACCAAACCAGATCCAAATCGCCCCCTAGCATGTTGGGATTCATTGAATCAAATATTTAGGTGATAAAGAGAGACAAAGTCACAAAACTTGGCTTATTTTCTTACAAGCTCTCAACAACTCTTTCTCTCTCCCAAACCTCCGAATTATTCAAGTGATTCAGTCACTAGTTCAGCCCTTAGCAAACATAATATCAGATTGGAGATCAAGGATCAAAGATTGGACTAGAGAAAGGTATAAAGCCTAGGCCCTTTTGATCTTAAATGCTAAGAAAAAATTTGTATTTATGTGTTTATATTTGTGTTAGAGGATGTTTTATGATGATCCATCATAGATCTATAACATCAAAGTGGGTAAAAATTTAAAGTTTTCAAAAACTGTTCTTGAGCCTAGAAGTGGTCTGACAACCATATGTTAGTGGCTCCAGATCGTTCCCTGTTAATGTTTGGTGTTGTTTTATTGTTTAGATTCATAGTATGACATGTGCTCTTTGATTTGGAAGTCGAATCAGAGTTATTCCATGTTCAGAGTTCAAGATATAGTGGGTCAAAACCCGTTGACCGTACATGACCAGACGAATTCTGGGTAACCCAGAAATCAAATATCAGCGTCTGACAACTTTTTGCAAGGCCCGGATCTGTCAGGTGTTATGTTGTTTAATGTTGTGTTTGTAACCAAGTTGTAGCCTGCTAGATCTACTATAAATATATGTCCTTACATCCTTCAAACCATCAACGTAGCGAATGGAGTGGCTAGTCAAACTAGCCTACTCGGCATGAATGTCTGTTTTCTAGAATTTCCAGAAAACGTATGAACTAAGTTTTTGTCATAGTTTGACCGAGTCATAAATTCTTTTTCTGTTAGTGTTCGACTGAGATCATGTTATGTAGTTGTTCCTTGTCATGTGTACTACAGGGTATGGACCATAATAACACTTATGTGATGACCAGAACTAGAAGCAAATCAAACCACAAAGTAGGCAGTCGAATCTGTCTGGGTTTCTAGGTAACCCGGAAAGCCCAGAAGCTTCTGACAGCTACTTTGGGCCTTCGGATCTTGCATCTGAGATGTGATATGACTGTGACGCCCCCAAAATTAGGTATACATCACCCATCTTGGGTCGTCAGATACATAGTACAAAATACAAATACAACTTACTAATACAACTGTCGTGTACAATACGACAAAACATAAACTGTGAGTTTGAATACAAATATTATCTTGTAGAAAGTATTCATACTCAAAAGGAGTCCTCATTACATTTATTAACACACCATTACATAGAATAGTGAGGACTACTAACTAATACTATCATTCGGACCATCACTCCGTTCCCCGACTTGCCCCAGCTACGTTCTCATTTTCTGAAGAGAACAGTGAAAGAAAGGGTGAGCTCAACTAGCCCAGTAAGAAATATTATGACTAAGATAATGCAGAATAAATTATTATTAGCCTTCAACAATGTTAAACTGATAAAATATAATAGACATCAAGTTTAACTGCAGCGGAACAAGCAATCCATTAAAAGAGTCAAGTAGAAAATAAACTCTACTATCTTTTATGATTTAAAAGATTTTCCAACACTGTGATCGCTGAGACTCAGCTTAATAAAATAATTCACATCATCGAATCACCCCTGCACTACGGCCAAGGATATTCGTATATTCATTAATGGTCATGATCATGCCAACAACTGTCCATCAATGCACTACGGGCCAATGAGGACTTTTACCACATCATTTGTAACATTACGGTCATGATTATAACGAATAATCCCTGGTCATAATCATACCAAGTCCATCTATGCACTACAGGCCACAGATGACTTTCAACATTTTATAAACATGAGGATGATGACAATGATATAAGAATTCAATAAAACAAGTTCAAGAATTAATTTATCCAAGAATTAACAACGTCCAAATTGTCAACATGATACTGCTTTGTGGAGTAAAATTCAAGAATGCTTAGAAGAATATTTTCATGTAAAGATACTGGATGAAACGCAATTATCAAGGATATTCCACAAATTTTATGGAGTATAGAAGTCAAAACTTAACCAACTGAGTATAATAAAGAATGGAATAACAAAAGAAATCACCATGCATGCGATAGACCGCACAGACAGGTTATTCCAGCAGAATAATAAATAATGGAACCAGGTCTGGCGTAAACGCACAGACAGGATATTCCGACAGAATAATAATAAGACGGAACCAGGTCCGGTGTAAAACACACAGACAGGATGTTCTAACAGAATAATAATAAAAACGGAACCAGGTCCGGTGTAAAACACACAGATAGGATGTTCCAACAGAATAATAGAAGAATGTCACCAAGTATAGGGTAGATCCGCGTATACAGGTTATTCCAACAGAATAATAAGAAATGGAATAACAACAGTTCTCTTCATGAATAAGAAAGAATAACACCCCTTACCGTTTTAAAGACGAGCTGAAATAAGGAAGTAGTTAAGTAGCAGAATACTCTTCTTCTCTCTCTCTATAGTTTCTCTCTATAGTTTCTCTCTCTAGAGTTCAGGGAATTCGTAAGAAATAATGAAGGAATGAGCTGCTATTTATAGAAAAATAGAATGCATAGTAACTAATCCATGAACGGTCCAGATTGATTACTTTAATCTGACGGTCCATATTTAAAGAAAAATCTTTTAAATAAAATATAATATATTCTATTTATAGAATAACTTTAATAAAGTATTCTGTTTTATATAAAAAGATGTTTCTGTTTTATTACGTTAATAATACGAATAAAACAAAACGTCATTATCGCTAAATAATTCATATTATTAACTGACAATAATTGAATCAAACTGAGTGACTTCTCACATAAGCATTAATAATCAATACTGTGTGCTACTATGCAACCACACGTATTACTGTACTTTTACTACCGAGTAGTTCAACAGTAACAATGGTAAAATTTCCGCCGTTATTTTTAATAAAATATTTTTGTCGTTTTCTCAATCCGACAATAATTCCGTTGTGGGGTCCACCAATGATTGTGTCGTTGTACGAATATTCCCTGTTAAACGAATATTCCCCGACCAATCGAATATTATATAACAACTTGCGTACTTTGCAAAATTTATAAATATTACCCACAACTATAACATTATATAAAATTAACTCCATAATATTCAAAAATGATATTTATAAAAAATTCATCTTTATTTATAAAAGTTGGGGTCTTACAATGACCAAGTTGATGATTGATAGTTGTAGTACTACATGTGTACTACAAGATTGAACCCTGAGTTAGCCCAAAAACAAATTTAACAGAGAATTGCAAGTGGTCAAACCTAGCATGTTGCTATCAGAACTGTCAGTGTTCTTGAGCTCAAGAACACCAACAGCGACAGAAAGTGTCGCTATAGCCTATAACGACGGTTTATTTAATTTTATTTTCATATTTTCCAAAAAATGACTAAAAATAGAAAATAAATTCTAAAAATTACAAAAAATGCTTATAAAAATTATTTTAAATTACGAAAAATAATTTTTGAGAATTTGGAATATTTTTCATTAATAATTATAATTATTTGAATAATAGTGATATTCAATTTATTTAATTAGTACATTAAATAAATTAGAGAAAAATGAATTTAATATTATAAAAATTATTTTAAATAAGAATAAAGTGTTTAAAAATATTTTGAGTTATAAAATGTAACTTTTAATATTTTTGGAGAATTTTTATTAATAATTTAATATTAGTGATATTAGATTTATTTAATTATAATATTAAAAAGATGAATTAAAAATGGTTTTATTGATTTAAAAATGAGAAAAATGGTTTAAAAATATTTTAAGTTATAATTAATGACTTTTAATATTTTGATAAGAATTTCATTAATATTTAAATATTAATGGCGATGGTTTAAAAATAATTTTAATTAATTTAAACATCATTTAAATAGAATATTAGTGATTTAAAAATATTTTAAGTTATTATTAATAACTTTAATATTTTGACAAGTATGTCATTAATATTTTAATATTATTAAATATTAATGATGATGGGATTATTTAATAATTAAATCATTTAAAAATGATTTCAGCGTTTGAAAAATTATTATAAGTTATAATAATTGTTTTTAAATTATTAAAAGCTTCTAAAATTTATTATAAATGATATATGACTTGTCAAATATAATATTGGAGCTTTGAGACCGAGTTTAAGTGACAATATAAGTGTTAATTGTCGGATAAGGTGACCAGTACACCGAGAATAGACTGAAGTCCAACCAAACCGAACTAGTTAGACTTGATAAGTGTTTATATATGTTATAAACACTAATATGGCTATATGGTAATGTGCCTAAGAGAAAGACTGACTGTAAATTACAGTGATACGTGTTATAAATTATTGTGATAATTGTAAGACCAATATTGTTGATTATAGATCTTACGAACACAGATAAGTATATTGTGTAGTAGTAATCAATGCGGAAGGCAAGTTTCCTTAACTCAACCTTGAGTTATATCTTTTCAAATATTAATTGTGGTTAATTATTGTTGATTAGGCCACGTCTGAGAATTATTGTTGATTATTCATAGTTAGTGCATGTTTATAAATTCAAATTGAATTATTGATTTTGAGAATATGATTGGGAAATAACTATTATTGGTTATTTACATCCGCAGAAGTTATTATTGATTGTAAATAGTACAGTTGATTTTTGTCTATTGTAGAATTGTGTTGAGCAATTTCTTAGCTAATTATTCTGGCTAGATAAACATTTGTTAGAACTTGATAGGTTAGAGAAGAGAATTCAATTATTATTGACAGATCAATGCCAGTTATTTTGGCTAGATCGAGAAGTGATTAGAAATTGAAATCATAGTATTTCGTTGTTAAATCAAATTCTGATTCAAAGACTGAGAAGAACAACCTTTTATATAAAGGGAACATTTTTGGTCGTATATTCGGCCTTTGCGCGCGTGTAAGTATTATGAATAATATAGGGTACAAGAAGTTCGTCGCTCTAAGTACTTGCAGAGGGGTATGACTTAATCTTTATGGTAATCTGATACACCTGAGTATATAAAAGTATATCTTTGATAGTTACTCGAGAAGAGAAATTCAAGATCCATTGTGATCACTCAGCATAACTTTGGAAAATATTTATATCCTGTTATTTGGGTATATCAAAGTAAATCTTTGATAGTTACTCGAGAAGATAATTTCAAGATCATTTGAAATCATTCAGCTTAAACTTTGGAGAATATTTCTAAATTGTTATTCAATTGAATATCGTAAAAACATCGAAAGTGTTGTACCCTTTCATTATTGAACTATTGTGTTGCATAGATTGCGAGAAGATTGGTTAGCGAAGAACAAATTGTTCAGATATTTCAAAGTTTTTCGAACTTTGGTGTTATTTTATCAAAATAGATAATCTATTATTCTTGATTCTTATACATTCATTGTATGTCTTAACTTGCAGGGCAAATTTATTGCTCACCCTTGCTAAATAAAACTTTTTAGCTAGGGACGAAGTGGCAGGAGGTGCTGTGAAGGGCAAAGGCAAAGGCATAGTGATAACGTAGTTATAATGAACAATATTATTATGTTATGTTTGCACCTTTTTGTATAACTAAAGGGTATGTTGGTAATGTTAAGGTTAGAGAACCTGGGGTAATGTATTAACTATATCAGTTAATGAAGAGTATGTTTCTATTTATAATTAAATGGATAATTAAATGTTATTTATGTTGTGGATCGTGAGCACCAAACTCGGGGGTCGAATAACTCGGATTTGGGGGTGTCACACTGATGGACTGCAATGATGAAGGGGCTATCATCGTCCTCCTTTTGTCAAATGATGACCATTATAGCTGGACAATCATCGTCTGCGGTGTATCTATTTGTATGCTCATCATGAACAATGATGCGTATATTTGACATCATCCTGACGATGTCTTGTTTACGTCTCCGTTCCTCTTCTTCCACTTTGGGATTTGGAACCATGACTTTTTTTCCCTTGACCGGTATCGGTTTAGGAAATAACATGGCCATTATATGGGCAGGCACCTTTACCGGAGACTGTACAGGCTCAGGAATTGTAGGCGGAGATAATTGACGTATGGCTGAAGCTGAAGGAATCTGTTTATGCTTATGAGGATTCCTGCGACTGGAACTAGTAGTATAGCCTAGTCCAGTTGTCCCTGTTTGATTGGGAACTTGAATTGGATGCTTAATGCCCTGATGATCTTTGCCCAGCCCTTGACCAGGTTGATAACCAAATGTTATCATTTCTTGAGTGGTCGACATTACTTCGATAGAAATTTGGGGTATGAGAGGTGGCTGAAAGTAGTATGCATACAAGTCAATCATGTTTGATGATAAAGCATATACTTTATAACAATCTTATTCATTTATTAATAAAAAGTATTAATTTATTAAAAACTTTTAATTATCTACATGATGCTGCTTTATAATATGTAATAAACCCATAATTTTAAGCAATGATTTTAGAATAATGATGATGATCATTCTAATGAGATCTAAATTCTTAGAAAGCTTAAAACAAAAATAGTTCCTAATCGTTGGATTACTAAATTGGGAATTAGTGAATCCGGATAGATTGGTACATACATTACTTACTCATTGGATGAGGATGATTGATCTCATGATCATTTGTGTGGAGGCACTAAAGCAAGTATGTAGGTGCTTATTAGAGAATAAGTTCACTGAACGTGGCTTGCTAAGGAATACCTAATGGAGTTTTACTTGTCTGTCAATAGGAATTCCTGTAGTGATAGTAGTACAAGTGATCCTTGGACTTGAGATCATCATAGTATCTTATGTATGATGAGTTATACTTTGACTTATTCCTTAAGACTCTTAGGGTATATCAAAGGGTATGCTTGGGTATAATAAGTTGTACATGGAGATAATGTATGATCAATAAAGAATCTACCGCTTCTAGTAAAAGAAGATAAATGTCCTATGTGATTCGATAAATGACAACCCAGTAGTCATTGGCCAAGACAGAATGAAATTAGAAAGGAGTTTCTAATTTGTATTATTTGGAGTTGTGCATTTAAGAGTCGAAATATATATAATTAAATAAAATAAGACTTGATAGTAATTTCATGTCTTATATTTAATTGGGACATTGTATGGTGGAATGATTGAATTGTATGGTAACTATTTACTTAAAAGTTCTTTTATGATTAATGTTGAAATCTATATTATCTGAAAAGTCGTTAATCGCTAGGGAGGCTTATCCCTATTGTAGAATAAATATTATTTATTTAAATAAATTAATAGTTTAATTTATTTATTTTAATAAGATTAGAATTGTTCTAATTGATTTATTCACAACCGGTTTAATATGGAGAACCTAAAGGGTCATATCATAAAAGGAAGAATAATTATTTAAGAAGTTAATAGCATAATCATAATAATAAGTTAAGTATATTTAATTTAATCTACGATAACAGAATAAATTAAATAGCTTAATATTTATTATTTAATATTTTAGAAATATTAAATATAAATTAATAAGAGGAATATTCTTATTATTATTATTATTATTATTATTATTATTATTATTATTATTATTATTATTATTATTATTATTATTATTATTATTATTATTATTATTATTTAATTCCTAAAGGAGTTTGGGAATTAATTAATAAAAGTACTCTCATATATCCTAATAAGATTAGAAAGCTAATTAATTAAAAGAGTTTAATTAATTATTCCTAATAAGATTGGGAGCCTAATTAATTAAAGGAGTTTAATTATTTACAATAAAATTCAATTCCTTAATTGTTAAGGAGGGTTACCCACATATATAAATAATAGGAGTCTTATTATGGGTGAAGTTGGTTGACACTTTTATAAAATACGTGAATACGTAATTTTAGTAGTTGGGAGAATACACCCCTTTTTCTATAGAGATAAAAAAACTTAGGGTTTTTGTCAAACATCTATCTTCTTGAATCTTTCTTTTTTCTTGGTGGATCACCTCTAGAGGCCAAACACTTGGGTGGCTAACATTGATCAAAGGAAGAATCAAACCCGGTGTATTCATGTTGAACGCGAAAAGATTGGAGATGAACTTGTACCTGAGGAAGCTCGAATCTTCAAGGGTATAATTCTTGTTCTTCATATTTTCGTTTAATTAATAATTGTGCATAAAGGATGATCCGGGTATATGGTTTGTAAAATTTTAAAACTATATTTTATCAAGTTTTCGCTTATTTTGTGCAATTTGATTGCGTTCATAAATATTACAAACCTAACAGTGGTATCAGAGCCAGACCTTTATGCGAATTATTAATTATTTTAATTTGATATGTATATTGATATGTGTTTAGAACAATTTAATTGGACATAATTTATTGTATAAAATTAAAAAAAAGAAGGAAAAAGCCGAAATCAATTCGCTAAACCTGTTATTAAATCACGAAGTGTAATCTCGTTATTAAACGGTTTATATTATATTATATATAATTAATAGATAACAGTGGATTGTTTATTCAAAAGCATGATCCAGGATTTGAGTGATTCACGTTAACTAATATATATGGTAACTATTATAATAGTTATATATTATCTATTATACATCCTGATCACATGAATCACCTGTAGCAGGAATGTTTTAATATTTTGATATAATAGATAACAAGGTGTTTGATTATGTCACGTGAATATTAATATATATATATATATATATATATATATATATATATATATATATATATATATATATATATATCTTATTAACCGTTCCACAAAGCTAAGCACGTCCGCAACAGGATTATATTTTTAATTATTTTATAATTAAAATAAAAGTTTATTTTAATGTTAAAATAAAATATTTATTTTAATGTTAAAATAAAATATTTATTTTAATCTTAAAATAAAAGGTTTATTTTAATTTTAAAATTGTATTTCATGCTAACTAATTAGAGTTGGAATTTGATTCCATGATAACTAATTGGAGTTGAAATTGGATTCCATGTTTTCTTAAATAAAGGAGTTTATTTAGATATGAAATAAGATTTCATATTATTCAAAATAAAGGAGTTTATTTGTGAATAGGAAAGAGAATCCATATTTCCTTAAATAAAAGTGTTTATTTAGATATGAAATAAGATTTCATATTATTCAAAATAAAGGTGTTTATTTGTGAATAGAAAAGTGAATCCGTATTTCCTTAAATAAAGGAGTTTATTTAAATATGAAATAAGATTTCATATTATTCAAAATAAAAGAGTTTATTTGTGAAAATGAAAGAGAATCTGTGTTTCTTTTAGAAAGAAGTTTTTTTTTCTTCTTAAAATTGGATTCCATAATTAATTAAAATAAATGAGTTTATTTTGATTAAAGAATTTGATTAAAATAAAATAGTTTATTTTATTCAAAATTGGATAAATTAAAATAAAATGGTTTATTTTGATTTAAATTTGGATTAAAATAAAAGGAGTTTATTTTGATTCAAAATTAGATTTTATGCTAACTAAATTTGCCCATTAAATGATATATATATATATATATATATATATATATATATATATATATATATATATATATATTGAATGTTTATTATTCATGAGATGAATTATTTATTGATGTTTATGTAGATGTGTATGATAATAAATGAGATTGATTATGGACTATTGACAAATGTGATTAAATTTTATTTTAGTTGGATGCATGAATGTATGTGTTTTATTAAATGGGGTCTGCGTACCTCGTTTTCTCTAATTTTTTCTTAATGTAAATTCTATTTCCCTCCTATGTACTTCCCCTTGACTGTTGATCAAGGTTTCTATTTATATTAAATAGTTTTGTAATAGGAATAGTTAGAATTAATTTGAAGAATTGGAGATCAAGGAGCAAGGAGTGCTTGAAGACCCGTTTGTAATGGAGCCCAGAATTTAAATGTAATAGTTAGATTTAAATTTAATTCTTGCACTCTAGGTTTGTTCTTTTGGTTCACTTAGTGGCTCTAGTGAACCAAACTAGAACAAAGTCCATAATCAATCGGAGTAGAATATAGTATTATATATGTGCATGCTTGTACTATATACATATATATTATATATTTTGCAAACATGCTTCGCATGTTTATTAATATGACGCTTATTTTATATATATATGCATGTGCACTAAACAAGATGAGACAAATTAATAACAAAACCACTCAAATATTTTATATTAAGTCCTAAGCATTCAAAGATATTTGGAATATCGAACGTCGCCTTCTTGCATGATAAAAATAATAGAGTATCAATTAATTATTATAAGTTTGTTGTGTCACCACAAGGCTTATCTTAATTCTTTGAGATGTTAATTTTATCACATGTGATGCTTATAAAGAAAATTGAACAATGTTATTTTGTTGTGTCACCACAAGGACAATATTTTTCTTTTTTGAATATATGGAGTTCTAGGTTGGACTTAACTTGGATAGTTTTGATTCGGATGTGCCACCACTTGATCAAAATAATCTAAAAGGCAAAATACAAGGAGTTGCATAGTTAATGTAATTGACAAGAGTTGTCTACGTATTTATTTATATATAGTTTGGTGTCTCACCACAAGGCTATATACATTTGAAATGGGATCCTTATTCTCACTAGCAAATATTTAATTAAATTTTGTCGAACTATATAAGTGAGGGTAATATAGTTTGAAAAAAATAGTGGGAAATACCAATTTAAAACAAGACCTAAATTATTTTGGTAATTAATATAAGAATGTATGATATAATATTGTTAAATTATAAATTCATTTATAGAATTTTACAATGTCTAAAATTACTATCACTACGTAGCATATTAGATGCTAAATTAACCGGACCGAATTAAATGGAATGGTAAAAGAATTTGAGAATAGTTCTCATGACTGAAAAGCTATCTTATGTCCTTAATACGCCTATCCCTGCAATGGTTGCAGACAATACCTCTGAGGAAGAGATTGCTACTTTTAGAAAGTGGCAAGATGATGCACAGTTGGCTCAATGTATCATGCTCGCATCCATGAGTAACGAGCTTCAGTGTCAGCATGAAACTATGGATGCTCTTACTATATTCTTACACATCAAGTAGTTGATGGTGAGGAAAGTAAGACTGATAGATATTAGATATCTAATGAGCTCTTCCGATCTAGAATGACCGATGACACCACGGTACATATAAAAGTCCTTAACATTATCAATTTGATTGATCAATTAGGACAATAGATTTTGTCATGGATAGAAAGTTGTGCCAAGATTTGATCTTGCACTCACTCCTGGACTCCTTTCACAATTGTTGTGAATTTTTCATATGAACAAGCTAGATATCAGCTTCGCTGATTTGCTTAACATGTTGAAAAAGAGCTGAGAGTCACTTTCCAACTAAGAAAGACCAAGTCTTACTGGTAGGGGCCAAATGATCTTCTGAAAAGAAGAACTATTCAAAGAAGGTAAATAGAAAGACAAAAACAAAGGATAATAAGAACAAAACTGATACGGATAGCAAAGGAGTTTACTTCCATTGTAAAAAGCCTGGACACTGGAAAAGAAACTACGATAAGTATCTTGTGGAGGCTAACCAGAAGAAGCTTAGTGAAGTTTCGGTTACAAATATTATTTTGTTCATGATTTCAAATAAATTATTCTTTAAGTCAAGGTTCTACTTAGGTATTGGATACCGACTTTGGTTATCATAAATATAGATTTATGAAGGGACCAAGCAGAAGTAGAAAGCTAAACAAAGATAAGTAATCCTATGTGTGGAAAATGAATCAAAGGTTGCTACATTAGCCATAGAAACTTATTGTTTAGCAATGCCTACGGGCAAATCTATTAAGTCAATAAGTTGTTATTGTATTCCAGTTCTCGTGGGAAAAATTATTTCTATTTTGTTGTTGGACAACAAAAACTTTTGGTTATATTTAAGAACAATTGTTGTTCTATTTATAATAATATTGTTTTATATAGAACTAGAATATTACTTAATGAATTTTGTATACTTGACTTACGTAAAAAATTATTTTGTAAATAGAACAAACTAGTATAAGAAAAGGAGATAATCATTCAAAGACTTGAATGTTTGTATTTGATGAAATACAAGTGTGAATTATTTGAAAGGTTCAAAGAATTCAAAGGTGAAACCAATTGAAAAGTAATAGAATTCTTTGATTAGATTGAGGAATGAATGCTTGTGCAATGAGTTTCTAGATCATCTCAAATGGTTTTCTCACAATGGACTCCTCCTGATACGCAATAATTGATTGTTGTATCTGAAAGAAAAAATCGTACCTTCTTGGACATGGTGCGGTCTATAATGATTTTACCGATATTCCAGTATCTCTCTGGGGTCATGCCCTAGAAATGGCTGCATATCTACGAAAGAAAGCCTCAAAATCAGTCCCCAAGACTCCATAAAAGTTATGAACATGAAGGATTCCTAATTTTAAGTATGTTAAGGTAATGGGTTGTCCAACTTATGTGAAAAAGTTTTAAAGGATAAGCTTAGGACAAGATTTGACAAGTACAGATTTGTGGGATATCCTAAAGTAAGTTTAAGGTATATATTATGTAATCCTACTTAACAAAAGGTGTTTGTTGTGAAACACGCTGCCTTCTAAGATAAAAATGTTTATCATTGAAGGGGCTAGTGGGAGGATAATAGATCTTGAAGAGTTTAAGAACCACAACACACTATAAGTCAAATAAGAGGAACCTGTAGATAGACCTATTGTACCATAACCGAATCGTAAATCTGGAATAGTACCGAAGATACCTGAGAGGTATGGATTCATCATGGATGATGATGATGAGGTACACATCATAAAGATGATGATCCAGTTACATACGATGAGGTAAGAGTTGTACACACTCAGAGAAATGGATTGAAGCAAGCTTCTCAATAATGGAACATTCGTTTTGATGAAACAATTAAAAGAGTTTGATCTTATCAAAAACAAGATTGAACCTAGTGTGTAAAAAAGTGTGACGCTCCCAAAATAGGTCCACACGACCCATTCTGAGTCGCCAGATATCACACTATAGAAATCAAATACAAACTTCATTTATACAACTGTTGAACTATCGTGCAGAGTACGATAACACATATGTTGTGTATACCAACTTTAACTCTCATCCCTTAGCTTGGATAGCATCTCACAGCGATACCTTACAAAGATACCTTACATAAAGGTACAATCAACAACTGTTTTAGAAATTAAAATCTTTAGAAAATGCTCAAGAAAACCTTCGTACATGGGAGGCCATGCATCTAGGTTATGATAGATATTATATGTCCACAGAATTATTCTTGGTTGACCCAATAGTTCCCAAAGAAAAATGGGAAGATTGTTATCAAGTTCTTTCCAATGGTGAGTCTTCTCTTGACATATAATTATCTCTATTGTCTCTAATTGAGAATTATATTTCAACTAAACTCCAAAATTATATAGGTAGTGCTCGTAGATATACTCAGCAAGTGGATGTACACAACCTTGTCTTATGATAACACGAAGTCGTAGGTCATTAGAGATCTTGTATGATAGTGGCAAAACACCCTTCCAAAGTTGGGTTCACCTCACCCTATTCGGTTCACCAAAATCAACGGTTAAATGACGTATAAAAATACGACACAGTTATCTAAAATTTTCACTAAAATTATTTCCATACTGTTTAGGGAGAACCTCAATAGCTATAGACCACAGTTCTAATCCTCTATTAACCCCGTTCGACCCAGCTACACTCTTATTACCTGAAAGGAATTATGGAGCAAAAGGGTGAGCACAACTAGCCCAGTAAAGAATATCATGACTAAAGATAATTAAATTATCAATAGCCTTCGTCAGTGATAAATCAGAGATTTAAAACATATGGTAGATAATAAAACTTTTCAATCATAGTTGCAGCGGAACGATCAATCCATTAGAAGAGTCAAATAGACCATAAAGTCTATTATCTTCTCCATGTTAAAAGTTCACCAATAATGTTTTATCCCTGTAACATCAATCAAAAATTTATGTCCACAATCATGTGAATAACTCATAATCATAATTATGATTCTAAATTCCTTATCGCACCCAGGACAAAGATAATTTTCATCACCTGTATTTACCTGAAACATCAAAGATCATGGTTATACCAAATCAAAGTTCCTGTTCATAATCATACTAATAAAATCATCTTTGTACTACTGGCCAAAGATATTCATTAACAGTTCATCTTTGCACTATAGGTCAAAGACATACAAATATATTTTAGAAGAGTCAAGTAGAGCACGATATCTACTATATTCTACGAATTAAAAGTTTATTATCAATATTTTATTGCTGAGACTCAGCTAAATACATCACCGAGTTATCCATGCCCTACGGCTAATGATATTCGTTAGTATCACATCCATGAATTATCCATGCACTACGGCTAAGGAAATTCATTAGTATCACGACCACGAATTATCCATGCACTACAGGCCAAGGATATTCGTGTTTTCACCAATGGTCATGATTATACCAAATAATCCCTGGTCATAATCATACAAACAACTGTCCATCAATGCACTATAGGCCAATGAGGACTTTTACCACATCATTTGTAACATTACGGTCATGATTATATCGAATAATTCTTGGTCATAATCGTACCAAGTCCATCTATGCACGTAAGCCACAGATGACTTTTATTACAATATAAGCATAAGGAGGATGACAATGATATAAGTATTAATCAAACGAAATCAAGGATAAATATTAAAGACTTTAAATTTATCCAGAGTTTAAAAATATCTAAATTGTCAACATGATACTGGTTTGTGGAGTAAAATTTAAGAATAATATTCATGTATCAAAAATAATTTGGACAGAAAAGAAATATATTTTTTGGGTGAATAGTATCTCGTAAATAGTAACTCGTGAATAGTAATTCATGAATAGTAACTCGTGAATAGTAACCCGTGAATAGTAACTCATAAATAGTAACTCGTGAATAGTACTCCGTATTCATAAATAGTGTTGTATACGTAAATAGTACAGTATACGTGAATAATAATCCGTGAATAGTACTTTATGAATAGTACCCTGTGAATAGTATCGTATAAATGAATACTACTCATGGACAGTACTCCGACATGAAAAGTTTAAAATTTAATAAGAATGTGTAGAAAATATCCTTGTGAAACGATACTAGATGAATCGCAAATTTCAAGGATATTCTACTAATTTCACGGAGTATAAAAATAATACTTTAACAAAATGAGGGTATAATCAGGAATACGAGACGAAATAATATTACTCACATACTACAGAGTATGGAAGCAAATATTATTCCTTATGAATATTGAACAAAAATAATATCCCTTACAACTGTTGAACGAAAATAATATTCCAACGAA
Organism: Panax notoginseng; assembly: GCA_016801055.1. Classification (NCBI taxonomy): domain Eukaryota; kingdom Viridiplantae; phylum Streptophyta; class Magnoliopsida; order Apiales; family Araliaceae; genus Panax; species Panax notoginseng. The sequence continues at coordinate 136,616,327 of CM029016.1, forward strand.
TATTTAACAAATATAATATTCCTATGAATATTGAACGAAGATAATACTCTTTATGAATATTGAACGAAAATAGTATTCATACGAATACGAAAAATAATATCTCTTCAAAATATGAAATAAATAATACCCCTTACCTCAGAAGAAGACTGGATACTGAAATAGTAAAGTAGCAAACATCTCTTGTTCTTTCTCTCTATAGCTTCTCTCTCTATAATTGCTCTTGTGAGTCTTAGTGAATTGGTGAGAATGAAGGAAGAATGAGCTTCTATTTATAGAAAACCATAGTTTCAATAATTGCACATTTTGGGGCTCAAAATATTACAATATAATACATTCATCTTTTCCTTCATTTTTAATTTTGTCCTGTAAGTATTATCAAACTTGCACCACCTCCCATAATAGTACATCATGTGAATCAATAGTACAATCATGTGAATCAATAGTAAAATCATGTGAATAAAATAATTACAGTATAGTACCTTCATCCATACCTCTATTTTTAATTTAGTCATGCAAGTATTATCAATCTTGCACCACCTTCTCTAATAGTACATGCACGTGAATCAATAATACACACATGTGAATAAATAGTTGTAAGCATGTGAATTAATAGCAATTAATTGCTCATTTATCCAATTAATTACCTGATTGGTCAATATAACCTCCAAAAATCAATTATTATCGAAATAACTGTCGATTCCTGCAAACACTAATAATTCTAACACAATGAAAATATCAATTTTATCTTTAATCAACACAAACTTATTCATCATTAATATTATAATTCACAATATTTAACAACCATATCATTCCCAGGAAAAAGGGGGCTTTCCGATAAGGATTTCTCCCTATTGGCGCACAATTAGGTGACCAAACCTCTCATCGACAGAACTTTCTAGACATCATCAATATTGCAAATAATAATATGAATAACTTTGTCGTCTCAATTATTGATTTAATAATATAAAATATTATGCAGATGATAATGTGACAATAATTGAATCAATAATATGAGAGATATTATGCAGCAACTACTGTAGCAATAATTAAATAAACTGAGTGGCTTCTTACGTAAGCATCAATAATCAATATTGTGTACTACTATGCAACCACGCGTATTACTGTTCTTTTACTACCGGGTAGTTCAACAGTTTAACGGTAAAACTTTCGTCGTTATTTTTATAACAAGATAATTCTGTTGTTTTCTAACTACAATAATACTTCTGTTATGGGGTCCACTAATGATGGTGTCGTCGTATAAATATTCTCTGACAAAAAAAATATTCCTCGACCAAACGAATATTTCCCGACATAACGAATATTTTATAATAACTTGCTTACTTTGCAAAATTTTCAAATGTCACTCTTAACTTTAACCCTTTTATCAATTTAACCATTAAATAGAATAATAATTATAAAAAATTGAATACTTTCATTTCATAAAATTTGGGGTCTTACAATCTCCCCTTCTTATGAAATTTTGCCCTCAAAATTTACGTACCTAGTTGTTAGAAGAGATGAAAATACCTTGTTTTCTTTTCGGATTATACCTTCCCGGTTATTTCTTCTGTATCATGATTTTCTCATTGCTCATCTCCTGTATTTCAGATATCATTCTAGAATACATCTTCAAAACAAAGGTTAATTGACATGCCACATATTATCCCTATATTCTGATAGACCAATTAAATAACACATTAGCTTAGGTAGGTCATACTAGCGTAGGTTTAACCAGTCTCTCCCCTCCTAATTTTTGTCTCATATCTCAGCCAGGGATTATATCCTTAAGCTCTAATACCATTTGTGACGCCCCCAAAATAGGTCTACACGACCCATTCTGAGTCGCCAGATATCACACTACAGAAATTAAATACAAACTTCATTTATACAACTGTTGAACTGTCGTGTAGAGTACGACAATACATATGTTATGTATACTAACTGTGAGGGCCCCGAATCCAGGTCCTAAATCACCTCGGATCCGGTTCGATCATTCTATTCAAATATTACTATTTACAGAAGATATAAACATAAATTGTTTATACAATACATTACACAATATTCCCCAAGGTCGAGTAACCTTAACTTAATACACATTACATAACTTGCTTAACACATAACCTTAAAATACAACACTTATACAATTTAGCTGCACACATATCCTTACGCTGGAACTGTCTTTAACATTTCCTTGTGTCCGACGCATTCGTCTTAATCTGCAATGTTTTATCATGATATAGCAAGGGTGAGCATAAGGATTGCCCAGTAAGTTTAAGTTCAATAATATAACGATATATCATGATTGAAAGAATCTGAATATGAGCTGGCTATAATTCAACAATATAATTGTGAACTAGCAGGAACAAATTTATGACTGAACAAGTATTAAACATGAATAAATATATCTGAACCAACGGGTAATGAAGGTGATCAGCCTTTCATACCTGACTTATACATGCAATATGTACAGAGTACAAATGATGGCAACCAGCAATGATTAACCATAAGCTTATCTGAATGAAACACTCTTAGTAGAGTTAAGTAAAAACAAACTTGCCTGAACTATTGATTACCGCAACGCAATTTATAACGCTTTATCCGAAGACCTAATATTAGTAATATAGATCTCCAATATTAGAATAATATTATCACAATATAATACTATAATATATATATACACAGAATAACCTAAACACATAACACATAACCCTATCATTCTATAACACACATAGGACTCGGTATCAAGTCAAACTTTTGCAGTCTGAGTTGAACCTGACACAAAACTGACATCCCGACGGTCAAGTCGGACTTTTATCGAGCCTAAGTTCAATTAAACTCTTCCTAACACTTAACAATTATCTCATATACTTTTAATATCAATCAAAATATTTTTCATAAGCTCGTAATAATTTTTAAATAAGTATTACTATTTATCTTGATTTTTCAATCATTAAAAACATATTTAAATAAATTAAATACCACATAATTCTTTTATCATTAATATTTATTTATTATCAAATATTAATGAAATACTCAACATAATATTATAATATATTTATAATATATCAAAGTATTTTTAATACTTTAAAATCACCTTTATATGATTTTTAAACAATTAAATTCATTATTCGATAATTGCTTTTAATATTAAAATATTAATATTTTCATGACTAAATATCAAAAGTTATATTTTATAACTTAAAATATTTTTATAATACTTAAATCATTTTCATATGATTTTTAATCATTTATTCTATTTTTCTATAATTTATTTAATATACTTATTAAATAAACTAATTACCATTAATATTTATTATTAATGAATTTCATCACAAAATATCAAAAGTTATTGGAAATAGCTTAAAATATTTTCTAATACCATAATATTATTTTTCATGATTTTTCATGTATTAAAACTATTTTTAAATAATTTATTTAATATTATAATTAAATAAATTAAATACCATTTATATTCCAAAAATATTAAATATTTATGAAATATACTCAAAATACTTAAAAACTATTTTTCAGACTTTAAAGTAATTTTTCAGGATTTATTTTGTATTTTTAATAACAAAAATCTATTTTTTTCTATTTTTAATTAATTTCAGAAAAATTAGAAAATAAATTAAATAGAAACCGTCGCTAAAGGGCCCTATAGCGACAGACCCGTCGCTATAGGTGTTCTTGGTGTTCTTGGGCCAAGCCTAGATCTTCAAAGTCTACTACCAGGGTACCATGTTTGACTGCAATTAGATCTAAGTTCCTGATGATATCTGGGCTTGTAAATGTGCTAATGTTGTAGTATACTTGCAGTACTACAACTACATACTAAGTTCATGATCATTCTACAACATATCAGCTAGATCTGGGCTCCAGAAATTATTGTCAGAAGCTGTTCTTCATTTCTGGGTTTTCAAGAATAATATTCATGTATCAAAAATAATTTGGACAGAAAAGAAATATATTTTTTTGGGTGAATAGTACCCCGTCAATAGTAACTCGTGAAGAGTAACTCATGAATAGTAACTCGTGAATAGTAACCCATGAATAGTAACTAATGAATAGTAACTAGTGAATAGTACTCTGTATTCGTGAATAGTGATGTATACGTGAATAGTGTCGTATACATGAATCGTGTCGTATATATGAATAGTAACCCGTGAATAGTACTTTATGAATAATATCCCGTGAATAGTACCATATAAATGAATACTACTCATGGACAATACTCCGGCATGAAAAGCTTAAAATTTATCAAGAATGTGTAGAAAATATCCTTGTGAAACGATACTAGATGAAGCGTAAATTTTAAGGATATTCTACTAATTTTACGGAGTATAAAAACAATATTTTAACAAAATGAGGGTATAATCAGGAATACGAGACAAAAAAATATTACTCACATACTACAGAGTATGGAAGCAAATATTATTCCTTATGAATACTGAACAAAAATAATATCCCTTACAACTGTTGAACGAAAATAATATTCCAACGAATATTTAACAAAGATAATATTCCTACGAATATTGAACGAAGATAATACTCTTTATGAATATTGAACAAAAATTATATTCATACGAATACGAAAAATAATATCTCTTCAAAATATGAAATAAATAATACCCCTTACCTCAGAAGAAGACTGGATACTGGAATAGTGAAGTAGTAGACGTCTCTTCTTCTTTCTCTCTATAGCTTATCTCTCTATAATTGCTCTTGTGAGTCTTAGTGAATTGGTGAGAATGAAGGAAGAATGAGCATCTATTTATAGGAAAACATAGTTTCGATAATTGCACGTTTTGGGGCTCGAAATATTACAGTATAATACCTTCATCTTTTCCTTAATTTTTAATTTAGTCCTACAACTATTACCAAACTTGCACCACCTCCCCTAATAGTACATCATGTGAATCAATAGTACAATCATGTGAATCAATAGTAAAATCATGTGAATAAAATAATTACAGTATAGTACCTTCATCTATACCTCCATTTTTAATTTAGTCGTGCAAGTATTATCAATCTTGCACCACCTCCCCTAATATTACATGCATGTGAATCAATAGTACACACATATGAACAAATAGTTATAAGCATGTGAATTAATAGCAATTAATTACTCATTTATCTAATTAATTACCCAATTGGTCAATATAAACTCTATAAATCAATTATTATCGAAATAACTGTCGATTCCCACAAACACTAATAATCCCAACACAATGAAAATATCAATTTCATCTTTAATCAACACGAACTTATTCATCATTAATATTATAACTCACAATATTTAACAACTAGATCATTCCTAGGAAAGAGTAGGCTTTCCGATAAGAATTTCTCCCTATTAACGCGTAATTAGGTGACCAAACCTTTCCTCGATAGAACTTTCTAGACATCGTCAATATTGAAAATAATAATATGAATAACTTTGTCGTCTCAATTATTGATTTAATAATATAAAATATTATGCAGATGATAATGTGACAATAATTGAATCAATAATATGAGAGATATTATGCAGCAACTACTGTAGCAATAATTGAATAAACTCAGTGGCTTCTTACGTAAGCATAAATAATCAATACCGTGTACTACTATGTAACCACGCGTATTACTGTTCTTTTACTACCGGGTAATTCAACTGTTTAATGGTAAAACTTTCTTCGTTATTTTTATAACAAGATAATTCTGTCATTTTCTAACTACGACAATACTTCCGTTGTGGGGTCCACCAATGATGGTGTCGTCGTACAAATATTATCCGACAAAAAGAAAATTTCTCGACCAAACGAATATTTTCCGACACAATGAATATTTTATAATAACTTGCTTACTTTGCAAAATTTTTAAATGTCACTCTTAACTTTAACTCTTTATCAATTTAACCATTAAATAGAATAATAATTATAAGAAAATTAAAAACTTTTATTTCATAAAATTCAGGGTCTTACAAAAAGGGTCAGTGGGAGCGTCATGACATTCCTAGTATTATATGTTGATATACTATGGATAAGGAATGACATACTAATACTACAATCAATAAAGATAAAGTTATCTAAATATTCCTCTATGAATGATTTGGTAAGAGTATCTTAATTGGAGATACAAATCTATATAGATAGATTTAAGAGGATGCTCCACTTAAACCAAAGAACGTATATTCATTTGATGCTAAAGTCGTTTAGCATGGCAAACTCCATGGGATGTCTCATGTTGATGAGCCCTGGAGTGTATCTCTCTTAATAATTCCCATAGACTCCTAAAAGAGAGATCGCATGAGTAACTATCATGTATGCAATGAAATGTACGAGACTTGATGTTGATCAGTATTATTCTGGAGAAGTTCACTATGAGACAGTGAAAAATATCTTAAAGTATTTAACTGGAACTAAGGATGTGATCATATCCATGGTGGGTCTAAATTAAAACTAGAGGGCTTAATAAACTCAAGTTTTTTCAGACAGACCAAGACGACAAAATCCATTTTAAGGTAAAGGGATACCTTGAAAAGTGGTGCAGTGAATTGGAAAGGTTCCAAACAGCAAAGAGTTACTGGTTTTGTGATAAACTCAAAGTATATAGCTATAAATGAAGCTGCAAGTTGATTATTTGGATGAAAAGTTCATTACGGGACTATGAATAATTCCTAAGTTTCATCTTGGATCTAAACATGTGTTGCGGCACTTTCATTTGATTTAAAGGAATCATTGAAAGATGGGAAATCACTATAGAGGTAGTGAACTCTCAAGAGAAACATTACATATCCATTAACTAAAGCTTATCCAATAGCAGGATAATCGTCACTTATAGAAGAAGGGTATGAGATACCATGGCGATTGGCTTTAGTGCAAGTGGGAGATTAAAAGTAGTGTGCATACAAGCCAATCATGTTTGATGATAAAGTATATACTTTGTAACAATCTTATTCATTTATTAATAAAAAGTATTAATTTATTAAAGGCTTTTAATTATCTACATGATGCTACTTTATAATATGTGATAAGCACATAGTTTTAAGCAATGCTTTTAGAATAATAATGATGATAATTCTAATGAGATCTAAATTCCTAGAAAGCTTAAAACTAAAATAGTTCCCAATCGTTGGATTACTAAATTGGGGATTAGAGAATTCGGATAGATTGGTACATACGTTGCTTGCTCATTGGATGAGGATGATTGATCTCATGATCATTTATGTGGAGACACTAAAGCAAGTATGTTGGTGCTTATTAGAGAATAAGTTCACTGAACGTGGCTCGCTAAGGAATACCTAATGGAGTTTTACTTGTCTGTCAATAGGAATTCATGTAGTGACAGTAGTACAAGTGATCCTTGGACTTGAGATCATCATAGTATCTTGTGTATGATGACTTATACTTTGACTTATTCCTTAAGACCCTTAGGATATATCAAAGGGTATGCTTGGTTATAATAAGTTGTACATGGAGATAATGTATGATCAATAAAGAATCTACCGCTTCTAGTAAAAGAAGAGAAATGTCCTATGTGATTCGATAAATGAAAACCCAGTAGTCCTTGGCCAATACAGAATGAAATTAGAAAGGAGTTTCTAATTTGCATTATTTGGAGTTGTGCATTTAAGAGTCGAAATACATATAATTAAATAAAATAAGACTTGACAGTAATTCCATATCTTATATTTAATTTGAACATTATATGGTAAAAGGATTGAATTGTACGGTAACTATTTACTCAAATATTCTTTTATGATTAATGTTTAAATCTATATTATCTGAAAAGTCGTTAATCGCTAGGGAGGCTTATCTCTATTTTAGAATAAATATTATTTATTTAAATAAATTAATAGTTTAATTTATTTATTTAAATAAGAATAGAATTGTTCTAATTTATTTATTCACAACCGGTTTAATATGAAGAACCTAAAGGGTCACACTATAAAAGAAAGAATAATTATTTAAGAAGTTAATGGCATAATCATAATAATAAGTTAAGTATATTTAATTTAATCTACGGTGATAGAATAAATTAAATAGCTTAATATTTATTATTTAATATTTTAGAAATATTAAATATAAATTAATTAGAGGAGTCTTGTTGTTGTTATTATTATTATTATTATTATTATTATTATTATTATTATTAATATTATTATTATTATTATTATTTAATTTCTAAAACAGTTTGGGAATTAATTAATAAAAGTACTCTCATATATCCTAATAAAATTAGGAAGCTAATTAATTAAAAGAGTTTAATTAATTATTCTTAATAAGATTGGGAGCCTAATTAATTAAAATAGAATCCAATTCCTTAATTGTTAAGGAAGGTTACCCACATCTATAAATAAATGGAGTCCTATTATGGGTGAAGTTGATTGACAGTTTCACAAAATACGTGAATACGTAATTCTAATAGTTGGGAGAGTACACCCCTTTTTTTTATAGAGATAGAAAAATTAGGATTTTTGTCAAACACCCATCTTCTTGAATCTTTCTTTTTCCTTGTTGGATCACCTCTAGAGGCCAAACACTTGGGTGGCTAACATTGATCAAATGAAGGAATCAAACCCGGTGGATTCAAGTTGAACGCGAAAAGATTGGAGGTGAACTTGTACCTGAGGAAGCTCGAATCGTCAAGGGTATGATTCTTGTTCTTTATATTTTTATTTAATTAATAATTATGCATAAAGGATGATCCAGGTATACGGTTTTTAAAATTTTAAAACTCTATTTTATCACGTTTTTGCTTATTTTGTGCAATTTGATTGCGTTCATGAATATTACAAACCTAACAACGGCGCCCCAACATTATGGTAATGAGTGTTGCTCACCTCCAGGGCATGGAAACTGACCGGCTCAACTTCTGAATTGAAGCTGATGAGTGGTATGTCACCTTGTTCAGGACATTCCAGTTCAACATCGATAGTGACTATGTTATTGTTGATAATGTATTTAAGTTGCTGGTGAAGGGTGGAGGGGACGACTCCGGTTATATGAATCCACGATCTTCCCTGGATCAGGTTATAACCTGTATCTATTTTGAGCACGTGAAAAGACACGCTGAATGTATGTGGACCAATTTCCATTGGCAGTTCAATCTGTCGGACAGAGTTTCGTCGGGATCCGTCAAAAGCTTTGATAATCGTATGACTGCTTCAAATTCTGTTGAGATTGATCTTCATCTTCACCAAAGTGGCATAAGGAAAAATATTTAAAGATGACCCTCCATCTATCAAAACTCCTCCCACCATATATCCGAAAGACAAAACCGCTATGTGCAATGGCTTGTAATGACCAGTCCCTTCGGGAGGTATATCATCGTCAGTAAAAGATAGCACATTGTTGTTAAAAATGTGATCCACCAGATGCTGGAATTTCACAACATCTATTGACTTAGGCAGTTGGGCTTCTTCCAAAACCCTGAGCAATACCTTCCTGTGATCTTCAGAAGAGAAAACCAAGTCCAGTATGGAAATTTGATGTGGAACTTCTCTTAAGCTTATAACCATCTTGGCCTCTTTCATTACAAATAATGATAAATACATTATTCATTTCATCTTACAAGAGTGACTTTTATCCACCACCAAGGATACATAACAGGTCATTAAACTAGTCTCTAGTTCAATTTCATCTTTCTACATTACAAGTCTTCACTTTATCTTCTCGCTCATTCACAATTGAATGACACTTCATCTGGATACCGTCAACTTAATCTTTACGGGATCCTTAAGTTCTTCTAACATCGTTCGCTTATGCACAGCTACAGCTTAGAGTTTACGCTAATTGCTCATTCCAATTCCTATATAACACATAAGGAAAATAACATGTACCAATTAGCTACATATTTGACTTACACAATGGTTTATTTAACTTTACTTCTTAGGGTTCGCGTTCTTGCAATATAAATTTACGCGACTAACTTTCATTACTGGTTTACGGCTTCATGACATACGGAGATGTCTTACTCATACGTTCATCATCTTTGATGATTTACATTCTCATCTTCTTCTTATAACTTCTATAGGACTCAACACACATCGCTTCTCTACTAGTAGTCCATATGGTACTCTGAGTGGTTTCCCACAAACAACCAATAAATAAGTTCCCGTCTCGTCTACACTGTTTTTCATAGTGAGTTATATCGGTCGCCAGTTTCGTATATACCTCCGCTCTCTAAAGAAATTATTTAGCCCAGCTCCCATATGTCAACCATCAAAGGTTACACACAAGCCAATCATGTTTGATGATAAAGCATATATTTTGTAACAATCTTATTCATTTATTAATAAAAAATATTAATTTATTAAAGGCTTTTAATTATCTACATGATGTTATTTTATAATATGTGATAGACCCATAGTTTTAAGCAATACTTTTAAAATAATGATGATGATCATTCTAATGAGATCTAAATTCTTAGAAAGCTTAAAACTAAATTAGTTCCCAATCGTTGGATTACTAAATTGGGGATTAGTGAATCCGGATAGATTGGTACATACGTTGCTTGCTCATTAGATGAGGATGATTGATCTCATTATCATTTGTGTGGAGACACTAAAACAAGTATGTAGGTGCTTATTAGAGAATAAGTTCACTGGACGTGGCTTGCTAAGGAATACCTAATGGAGTTTTACTTGCCTGTCAATAGGAATTCCTGTAGTGATAGTAGTACAAGTGATCCTTGGACTTGAGATCATCATAGTATCTTGTGTATGATGAGTTTTACTTTGACTTATTACTTAAGACCCTTAGGGTATATCAAAGGGTATGCTTGGGTATAATAAGTTGTACATGGAGATAATGTATGATCAATAAAGAATCTACCGCTTCTACTAAAAGAAGAGAAATGTCCTATGTGATTCGATAAATGACAACCCAGTAGTCCTTGGCCAAGGCAGAATAAAATTAGAAAGGAGTTTCTAATTTGCATTATTTGGAGTTGTGCATTTAAGAATCAAAGTACATATAATTAAATAAAATAAGACTTGACAGCAATTCCATGTATTATATTTAATTGCGACATTGTATGGTGGAAGGATTGAATTGTACGGTAACTATTTACTGAAAGGTTCTTTTATGATTAATGTTAAAATCTATATTATCTGAAAAGTCGTTGATCGCTAGGGAGGCTTATCCCTATTGTAGAATAAATATTATTTATTTAAATAAATTAATAGCTTAATATATTTATTTAAATAAGATTAGAATTATTCTAATTGATTTATTCACAACCGATTTAATATGGAGAACCTAAATGGTCACACCATAAAAGGAAGAATAATTATTTAAGAAGCAAATGGCATAATCGTAATAATAAGTTAAGTATATTTAATTTAATCTATGGTGATATAATAAATTAAATAGCTTAATATTTATTATTTAATATTTTAAAAATATTAAATATAAATTAATAAGAGGAGTCTTATTATTATTATTACTATTATTATTATTTAATTCCTAAAGGAGTTTGGGAATTAATTAATAAAAGTACTCTCATTTATTCCTAATAAGATTAGGAGGCAAATTAATTAAAAGATTTTAATTAATTATTCCTAATCAGATTGGGAGCCTAATTAATTAAAGAATTTTAATTAATTAAAATAAAATCCAATTTCTTAATTGTTAAGGAGGGTTGCCCACATCTATAAATAAGAGGAGACTTATTATGGCTGGGGTGGTTGATGTTTTCAAAGAATACGTAATTTCAATAGTTGGGATAGTACACCCTTTTTATGAGAGATAGAAAAACTAGGATTTTGTCAAATACCCTTCTTCTTGAATATTTTTTCTTCCTTGGTGGATCACCTCTAGAGGCCAAACGTTTGGGTGGCTAACGTTGATCAAAGGAAGGAACCAAATCCGGTGGATTCAAGTTGAACGCGAAAAAGATTGGAAATGAACTTGTACTTGAGGAAGCTCGAATCTTCAAGGGTATGAATCTTCAAGCTCATATTTTTGTTTAATTAATAAATATGTATAAAGGGTGATCCGGGTATATGGTTTGTAAAATTTTAAAACTCTATTTTTTCACGTTTTCGCTTATTTTGTGCAATTTGATTGCGTTCATGAATATTACAAACCTAACAGTGTGGTTCCTCCACCAGGAGGCTATCCTGTCGGTGTTTGATTACTGAACTCGTAGGAAGACTAATTTCAATGAGGCTCAGGATAGGCACCACCCAAATTCGCTCCAATTAAAAGACCAGATTAACTTCCTGTTGAGTAAAATGCAATGATTTGGGAACCTTCATGCCAAAAAGCCGCAAGAGAAACCTAAGATAGGTCAGCTTCTGATAAACTAAACGCGGAGGAAAGTCTCTTCATACTTTCTCATTTCAAACTACTCGTAAAGTTCATTACTTATAATTTACATTCCATATTCATCTCCATGTAATGAGAAATATGAAGAAATATGTGCATGTACATATTTAAATAAACATGATATCCTGTATTACAAACCGCTAACATCTGTTTTGCAGGATAATAATCCTAAAACGAATACATCATGTAGCATGTAAACATTTACACAATCCCTAAAACTAAACTATGTAAGTTTTGTCGCAGGGAAGCATTCGGACCTATTATCCGGTCAAAATCTAAAAAGGCCGCAGGCCTACAGCTAATCATGTCTTCATCTGACCATTCTAATCCAGTTTCTCGCAAAGAATTTAACGAATTAAATAAACAAATTACAGATTTGGTTGTTCTGCTTAAAGAACTACATCAATCTACTCAAGGTACGAAGATACCCATACATGTTGAATCCTCTGCACAAGGAGGAACCCAAGGTTCTGACAAAGTTAGTACAGTACCTGAGCTCTAGTTGGATACAACCAACAAAATTCATGATATCACCCATCTCAAAAGAGATCTAGACACCGGTGACATCAAGAAAAAGGTCCTTCAAATGGAAGAAACCCTTCGTTCTATCAAAGGAATTGGAGCACATGAGAGTGTCTCCTATGCTGATCATTGTATATTCCCTGGTGTTCATTATCCAGAGAAGTTCAAAACTCCCGACTTTGAAAAGGATGATGGGTTAGGAGATCCTTACACCCATTTGAAGTTGTTCATTGGAGAACTTGGATCTTATGCAGAGGACGAGAAGCTCAGAATGCAGCTGTTCTAAAAGAGTCTGACTGGAGAAGCCCATTCGTGGTATACCAGATTAGACAATTCAAAGATCCATAGTTGGGAAGAACTAGCTCATACCTTCCTCACACAATACAGCTTCCAGTCTTAGATGGTTCCTGACCGGTATCAGATTACCAAGGTCAAGAAACAGTCCAATGAGTCTTTTAAAGAATATACTCAAAGGTGGAGGCGCCTTGCTGCTCAGGTGAATCCTTCTATGACAGAGTCAGAGATGGTCATGACCTTTATCGATATACAAGAAGCTCATTTCTATGAAAGAGTCTTAGCTGGCATTGGTAAACCATTTTTTGAAATGATCAAACATGGAGAGATGGCTGAGATGGAGAGATCACTCAAGAATATTTTCAATCTTCTGACCACTCAGAAGAAAATCACGCATCTTCTTCCACCATCCAATCCTAATGGGAGGGGTTTCAATGCTGTTCGAAAATGTGCTTATCATGCCGGGGCACCTGGACATGATACTCAAGATTGTTGGGCCTTAAAACACAAGATCCAAGATTTAATAGACAACGGTGAGATCGTGGTCACCAAACCAGATCAACCTCACGTGAAAGACAACCTTTTTCCTCCACACAAAGAGGAAGAGGTCAACATGATTAATTAGAGCAGTGGACAAAGTTCCAATTTTAACTGTGAAGCATCCCAAATCATCAAAGATGGTGTTGATAAATGGGATTATTCAAAGTTCCAGTTTACGATGGAACGGAAGATTAAAGCTATGTGTAAACAAATTGAGCAATTGGCCGAACTGGTGACCTATCATCATCAAGTTACACGCCAATTAGTCAGCCAGGAGCATGCTAGTCTCCTCCCCTTGGTTATGAATACTCCATCATCACCTTCAAAATATAAAACATCGGAGGACAAAGTGACGAAGAGAGCAACTGCCAAAGCCCGTCGGGATTTTGCCAATAGAAGGGAATTTACATACCTGGGCCAACCTATGGAGGAGATACTTCAGATGCTAATCAATGAAGGAAGAATCACATCCCTTCTACCTCCAATTGATCCCCGTTCAGGATGGTTCAATCCTGATGGAGTATGTCAATATCACTCCCACTCTCGCGGTCACAACACGGAAGAATGCTGGGCACTCCGCCACCTTATTCAGAATCTAATTGATAGCGGTGTCCTGCAACTGGCAGACAACGATATTGTGCTATTTGAGAGTGAAAATACCTATCCCACTAAATGGAAGGGACTGGTAGCAGTTATATCCTCTGAGGCTGATGAGACTGTTAAACCATTCATAATTCAACTCAAAGGAGTTAACAAACCTTTGAAAGTGGCCGCTCTAGAGCCAATCATTTTCCCATTCGGACCACAATATCCTGTTGTCAGCTTACAGAAAGTTCCCTAGAATTATGAAGAAGCTGAAGGATCCATATTTCATACAACTGCTGCAGTATCGAAGGAAAATCCATTGTTTCTTCCCCAACGGGTGATGAAGCCTGTTATCAAATCAAAGGGGAAAATTTCCATGGAGAAAATTAAAAAATTCATCCGTGCTATGGGTCATAATGAAGCCAAGGTGGTTTTAAGCTTAAGAGAAACTCCACATCAAATTTTAATATTAGACTTGGTTTTAACTTCCGAAGATCACAGGAAGATTCTACTGAAGGTTTTGGAAGAAGCCTACTTGCCGAAATCAGTGGATGTAGAAAAATTTCAACATCTGGTTGATCACATTTTTAACAACAATGTGATCTCTTTCATTGATGATGACCTACCTCCCGAAGGGACCGGTCATTGCAAAGCGTTACACATTACGGTTTTGTCCTCCGAATACATGTTAGCTGAAGTTTTGATAGATGGAGGTTCGTCTCTAAACATCTTTCCTTACGCTACGTTGCTGAAGATGAATGTCAATCTCAAGCGAATCCGAAGTAGCCATACGATCATCAAAGCTTTTGATGGATCCCACCAAAATTCAGTCGGAGAGATTAAGCTGCCAATTGAGATTGGTCCCCATACATTTTGTATATCTTTTCACGTGCTCAAAATAGATACAGGATACAACCTACTTCTAGGGAAACCGTGGATTCATATAGCCGGGACAGTACCCTCCACTCTTCATCAGTAACTTAAATATATTATCAACAATAGTCTAGTCACTGTAATAACCCGCTATTTCTAAATAATTAAATCAGAAATTTTACATATAAATTTTTTTTTATAAAGGAGGAAATATGTGCTAGATAATTTATATATATATATATATATATATATATATGTGTGTGTGTGTGTGTGTGTGTGTGTGTGTGTGTGTGTGTGTGATAAATAAAATTTATTTATTACATTAATTATTGCAAATAATTTTATTTTAGAATTATTGATTCTTATAAATTATATTCTTATAATAATTAATTTTATAGTAGAAATATTTTTATTAATTATTTTGCATGAAAATATGATTATATATTATTTCAATAATATATAAATGATTATTAGAATTATTATAAGAATTATTTTATTATATGAATTTATTTCGGATTAATTAAGTTAATTATTTTAACTTAATAATGGTATGTATATGAAAGATAAATCAGATATGGAATCCAAACTCTAATTCTGGTTTTGGAATAAGGAAAGAGAATATTAATATAATGTTAATTATATTTCGGTACTATAAATATGTAATGTATATGTGTAGACTGTTAATGGTTGGTCAATTATGATACATTATTACAAAACCCTGGTATTATTTTAATAAACCCTAATTCAATAGTCAAATAAAACTGTAAGATTTTCAAGTAATTACGTTAGGTTATGAATGTCATGTGTTATTGATTTTAACCCTAATTATGGAAAACTTTAATTAATTGAGAACCCTAATTACTAAATTAGGAAACCTAATTTCTAAATTTGAAAACCCTAATTTTTTTGAAAACTTAAATAGTAATTAGTAACCCTAATTGCTAAATGGGTAACTCTAATTGCTAATTATAAGTCCTAATGCTAATTATTAAATTATAAAACTTAATTTGTGGGTCTAAGTATTTAGAAAGCCCAAACTAATCAATAAATCAGAAATTGCATTTTTAGAAACTAATTTTTTGTTATTTTAAACCCTAATTAGAAATCCTAAAATTTTTGTGCTAAATCTTAGGGTTAAACCCTTAGGGTCAAACCCTAAGGGTCAAACCCTAAGGGTTTGTCATGTTACACGTTTGCCATTAAAATCATAAGGCTAATGACAATTATATCCCTCTTGTATTATTTGAGCTTACTTACAAATCTGGCTAAAATAAGAGTTGGTCACCAACTCTAACCAACCCATGTGACTAAAATTATCAGCAATCAGCTACTTCTTGACATCTATACCAGCAACATGCATTGCATCAAGTGAATATATATAGAATTAGAAAGAGAAAATGTCACATTTAAGCCTCTTTTGCTCACAATACTCATCCTTGACTCTCTCTCTCTCCCTAAAATCTCCGAACTTCATTGCTAGATCAATCATAAAATCAAGCCCCACAAATTCCTCTATCAGATCATAAGCCCTGAATCAAGGATTTGATCAAGAAAGGTATAACTTCAAAACCAAAAATCTGATCTTTAATCTTGTGTTAGATGTTAAGTTTGTTGTGTTAAATATTTTGTATGGAGTCTAACTAAGTAATCTGGGTTGATAGATGTTAGATCCATAACATCTATAGGCTCGGATTTGATGTTTACAAGAATTTGGAAAAAAATTTAAAAGTGGTCTGACAACGAATGTCAGACCTTGTAAATCTCATTCTGTTATGTATTTTTGTTGTTTAAATGTTTGAAGTTGTAGTATGTCATGAGTTCTTTGATATGGAACTTGAATCAGGTCCATATCTGTTATAGATTAAAAGTTATAAGTGGTCAAACAGGGTTGACCGGTCACGAAAATGAAATTCTGGGAAACCTAGATTTTTCCAGAAACGGTCTCACAAGATGTTTAGGGCTGCTGATCGTACAACTGTTTATGATTTTGGCTATGTTCTTGTTTTGATGTCGTAGACTGGTATATGTACAGCATATAAAAGTCATTAGAACACTTAGATCATGCATATAATAAAAGATATTGCTGGTCAAAGTAGAGTTGACCAGCTATTTTGTTTCAAATTTGGAAAACCTAGATTTCTTCATGAGTCATTTTTCTGACAAGGTTTGACGAGCCTTGATCGGTCAATTGTGTTGTTGTTATGATGATATGATGATATTTGATTGTACCCGGACATGTAATCTACAAGTATGAACCATTAGATGTCACAAACTAGAACCAGAACGTAAGCTAGAAGGATCTAAATATAGTACCATCAACTATTCTTCATTTTCTGGAAAACCCAGAAATGAAGAACAGCTTTGTCAGACTTTTTGGAGGCCTATAATTATCTGATCTGTTGTTCTATGACCATGAAACCTGTTTGTGTATGTAGTATTACACGTGTACTATATATGTAATAACATTAGATACCCAGAAAACATTAAGAACATGTATAAAATGATGGTCAAAGTAGCTCACTCGTTCGCTGACAATGATGTTCTTGGTTTGATGAAAAACATGAAGAACACCTATAGTGACGGTTCTGTCACTATAGGCAGACTTTAGCGATAATTAATTTCTGAAATTATTATTTTTATTAAATAAATAGAAAAAAATAGTTTTTAATTATTAAAAATACAAAATAAATTACTAAAAAATTATTTTAAAGTCTAAAAAAATTAGTTTTTAATAATTTTGAATATTTTTCATAAATATTTAATATTTTTGGAATATTAAAGATATTTAGTTTATTTAATTGATATATTAAATAAATTATTTAAAAATAATTTTTAATACTTGAAAAATTATTTAAAATTATGTTATGGTATAAGAAAATATTTTAAGTTATTTTTAATGACTTTTAATATTTTGTGATGAATTTCATTAATAAATTAATATTAATGATAATTAAATTATTTAATAAATGTATTAAATAAATTATAAAAAAAATAGAATTAATGATTTAAAAATCATATAAAAATGATTTAAAGGTTATAAAAATATTTTAAGTTATAAAATATAACTTCTGATATTTTGTCATGAAAAAATATTAATATTTTAATATTAATAATATTAGATTTATTTAAGATTTATATTAAATAAATTAGTTTAAAAATAATTTTAATATTAGAAAAATCATTTTAAATGAAAATAAATAGTTTAAAAATATTTTAAGTTATAAGATATAACTTTCAATATTTAAAGGTAAATTAAATTAATTATTTACTATTAATGATATTAGAGTTATTTAATAATTATATTAAATAAATTAGTTTAAAAATAATTTTAATATTATAAAAATCATTTTAAATGAAACTAAGGTGTTTAAAAATATTTTAAGTTATAAAATATACCTTTTAATATTTAAAGGTAAATTTCATTAATAATTTAATATTAAATGATATTTGATTTATTTAATAATTATATTAAATAAATAGTTTTAAAATGGTTTTATGAATTTAAAAATCATTTAAAAAGGATATAAATGAAATAAAAATATTTTTAGTTATACTTAATGACTTTTAATATTTTGATAAATAGTACATTAATATTTAAATATTAATGGTAATTATTTAAAAATAATTTTAATTCTTTTAAAAATCATTTAAGGGTAATATTAGTACTTTAAAAGTATTTTAAGTTATTATAAATAACTTTAATATTTTGACAATGGTTTTATTAATAGTTTAATATTAATTAAATATTAATGATAATAGAATTATTTAATATTTAAATCATTTTATAATGATTTCGGTGTTTGAAAAATCATGATAAATTATGATAGTTATTTAAAAGTTATTATAAGTCATTTAAAAATAATATGATTGATGTTTACAGTTATTAAACTTCAAGGTAGAGTCTTAGACTCGTTAATTACCCGATAAAGTTGTCGGTACACCGACATGTTTCAGAAATTGATCTAGACTTAGATAATTTGACTAGTTACGTGTCTGTTTGTGATTCAATGACTGTTAAATATATGTGACAATGTGATTAGGTTATGTGCTAACTGCAATAAGCAGTATTATGTGTTACGATATGTTATTCTAATCAATAAAATGATCTTATTATTGATAGGTTACTATATAAAAGATAAAACTAAGTTGCGTACTGTAAGTAGCAGACCAGGCAAGTATCCTTCCTTTGCATTTTCTTTATGCAATGGACATAAGTAAGAAAGTTTCATAATTATATTATTATTATTGTGCCAGAATAATAACCATATTGTTATCGAGTATGTATCTGATCATTATTTATTAGTACAATATTATTGTATAATTCAGATATTTATTCTGTAAGTTAATTTCTAAATATGGTTATATAAGTGTCCTCACTTGGATAATCATTGTATTTAATCACATGTTGATACATACATATTTATTTCTATTATGTATACCTTAATTAAAAGTTGTCTAAGCTATTTGACCTATCTTGACACAGATTTAGAAATATCGTTGAATATGATAAAACTTTATTGTATCCAATCAAATTGCTTTGATTCGGATTTCCGACTAAGTATGAACATCCCGAATATGAAAAAACTTTTATACGCTTAAGTCAGAAAAGATAGATGATAATATAGTTCTTGCATATAGTATTGATCAATACAGGGCCCATGGGATGTACACCCTCGCGCCCATAAGTTATGACGGTTTACGGATGAAGTTCTGCTAAACCTTATCGAAAATTTAAAACAATATTCATAGTCTGTCGACTAATACCCATTTATAGTCAGTACGTAGTTTAAAAATTTTGATATAGAATTGTTATGTTATTATTATTGGTTCAGCTTACTTCACAACTGTTAATTAGTTGTAGAAGTGTCGTACAAAGAAAACATTTAATCCTTTTAGCTAATATTTATAATTTTTATTACTTGCTGGGCACTCAAATGCTCATCTTTGCTTAATTTAAATATTTTTAGCTAAGTGTGAACTGAAAATAATATGCACACAAACCAATCATGTTTGATGATAAAGCATATACTTTGTAACAATCTTATTCATTTATTAATAAAAAGTATTAATTTATTAAAGGTTTTTAATTATCTACATGATGATGTTTTATAATATGTGATAAACCCATAGTTTTAAGCAATGCTTTTAAAATAATGATGATGATCATTCTAATGAGATCTAAATTCTTAAAAAGCTTAAAACTAAAATAGTTCCCAATCATTGGATTACTAAATTGGGGATTAGTGAATCCGAATAGATTAGTACATACGTTGCTTGCTCATTGGATGAGGATGATTGATCTCATGATCATTTGTGTGGAGACATTAAAGCAAGTATGTAGGTACTTATTAGAGAATAAGTTCACTAAATGTGGCTCGCTAAGGAATGCCTAATGGAGTTTTACTTGCCTATCAATAGAAATTCCTATAGTGATAGTAATACAAGTGATCGTCGAACTTGAGATCATCATAGTATCTTGTGTATGATGAGTTATACTTTAACTTATTCCTTAAGACCCTTAGGGTATATCAAAGGGTATGTTTGGATTTAATAAGTTGTACATGGAGATAATATATAATCAATAAAGAATCTATCACTTTTTGTAAAAGAAGAGAAATGTCCTATGTGATTCGATAAATGACAACCGAGTAGTCTTTGGTCAAGGTAGAATGAAATTAGAAAGGAGTTTCTAATTTGCATTATTTGGTTTTGTGAATTTAAGAGTCGAAATACATATAATTAAATAAAATAAAACTTGACAGTAATTCCATGTCTTATATTTAATTGGGACATTGTATGGTGGAAGGATTGAATTGTACGGTAACTATTTACTCAAAGGTTCTTTTACGATTAATGTTGAAATCTATATTATCTGGAAAGTCGTTGATCGCTAGGGAGGCTTATCCCTATTGTAGAATAAATATTATTTATTTAAATAAATTAATAATTTAATTTATTTATTTAAATAAGATTAAAATTGTTCTAATTGATTTATTCGCAACCGGTTTAATATGGAGAACCTAAAGGGTCACACCATAAAGGAAAGAATAATTATTTAAGAAGTTAATGGCATAATCGTAATAATAAGTTTAGTATATTTAATTTAATCTATGGTGATAGAATAAATTAAATAGCTTAATATTTATTATTTAATATTTTAGAAATATTAAATAAAAATTAATAAGAGGAGTCTTATTATTATTATTACTATTACTATTATTTAATTCCTAAAGGAGTTTGAGAATTAATTAATAAAAGTACTCTCATATATTCCTAATAATATTAGGAGACTAATTAATTATTCCTAATAAGATTAGGAGCCTAATTAATTAAAGGAGTTTAATTAATTAAAATAAAATTTAATTCCTTAATTGTTAAGGAGGGTTGCCTACATTTATAAATAAGAGGAGTCTTATTATGGGTGTAGAGTTGTTGATGACTTTTTCACAACATACGTGATTCCAATAGTTGGGAGAGTACACTTTTTTCTATGAGAGATAGAAAAACTAGGATTTTGCCAAATACCCTTCTTCTTGAATATTTCTTCTTCCTTGGTGGATCACCTCTAGATGCCAAACACTTGGGTGGCTAACGTTGATCAAAGGAAGGAACCCAACCCGGTGGATTCAAGTTGAACACGAAAAATATTTGGTGGTAAACTTGTACATGAGTAAGCTCGAATCTTCAAAGGAATGATTCTTGTTTTTATCTTTTCGTTTAATTAATAATTATGCATAAAGGATGATCCGGGTATATGGTTTATAAAATTTTAAAACTCTGATTTTCCACGTTTCTGCTAATTTTGTGCAATTTAATTGCGTTTATGAATATTACAAACCTAACAGTGGCATCAGAGACAAACCTTTATGCGAATTATTAATTATTTTAATTTAATATGTATATTGATATGTGTTTAGAATAATTTAATTGGGCATAATTTGTTGTATAAAATTTATTTAAAAAAATTTTAAAAAAAACCTAAATCAGTTGGCGTTTTTTTTATAAAATTTTTTTTTGATTTCGGTAAGTTGTGCCTTACGCGTGGTTAGTTAGCATGGTAAATAGTGATTCACGTGGTTTGCATGGTCCTGAATCATGATGCTTAACAGGATGCAGAAGCTTGGTTATTATATATATACTAGTAATTGCTCGTGCCTGAAGGCACGACGTAACGAAAAATTAGATTTAAATTAAAAAATTATTACATTACCTAAAGACTCTTTGCTACCTAAAATAACTTAACATAACAATTATCAGAATTCATCATATCATCATAATAATTAATACATACTCAATCATCAACACATCCAACCACCAAAACATCAAGCTAGTCGCTACTAATTTCAAGAAATTTCGGCAAAATTTATTTTAAAAATAGACATCCAAAAAATTCTAAACCTGTCTACAAAACTTACATCATCAATACATATCCAAACCACCAAAACAATCATAATTTCATACCCAAAATCAACATAACCATCATGTATAATTAGTTAACTTTACAAAAGACGAAACACAAAAAATACACACATGCAGGAAATAGAGAAACAATTTCGTATTCTTTACAGTTTACACCAAGTATCAAATATGTTTGTATGTAGTGGGGGGGAATGATTTACATTGATATAAGTAAGAATTTAGAAATAATGTAACAATTTATCAATTTATTTAGGAAAAGGCATGGATGAATGTAGACTTACAATCAAATAAGGTTTTCTTAGTACGAAGTTGGTATAGTTTAGATTGATATAAGTAAGAATTTAGAAAGATTGTAACAAATATTGTCCATTATTGGGCATCCAACGTTCAACTCCAATTTAAACACGAAGAGCTTTTCTTACTACTACCCTGACATATTGACTTACATTCGCAAAATTATATATTTTGGCTATTAGTTTTCTCATTTTGCAAGTACTTTGACACTCTATACACAACAGTTCCCATTTTTCTGGTAGGAAACCTGTACTCCTACCTGTAAAAGTGCAGTAATTTATACATTACAATTCCAAGTAAAACAAATCAAACCTGTCAGATATAAAACAAATTCTAATCCTTGATGTGGATTGAGGAATATTGCTAGATTTGGGATTATCGTTGCAAAGAGCAATTAAATTATACAAACACATATTATTTGCGAAATTCCATATCATAATTTATGAACTAACAAAAAAATACATCGAATAATTACCTCATTAAATTTTAATATCTTTGCAAGTATAAAATCAAAGGTCAGAAAAGGCTACTGATTATACACCTTATACTGCAAGAAAGAAGAATTCCCTGAACAAAAATAATAGAACCAAGCCTTAACCAAGTAAGAAGAAAAGCACTCTCAAAAGATTTTATCAAACTAAAAGGCTTTATTTCAAGCCATATGTAATTGGAACAATATAGGATTGAATTCATAATTCAAGTATGTTGATAGAATAACAAATTTTGAACATGTTATGACAATTTTGATCTCAGTATCAATAATTATTTCAATTGCTCAAACTTTACCATACAATTACATATCATCAAGGATAAATTGACCATAAAAGATCCATAGACCGTGAGGCAGATTAAAATCAGAGGGAAAAAAATCCCTTGACTAGAAAAAATCAACCACCAAAGTAAAAACAACTAATAAATACATAATTGCTACGCAGAACCCCAAGCTAATTCAAATAAATAGAAAGTTGTTTACATAGTTGAACTCTATAATAATCTTGGTCCAACTAAAAAATCATAAAAAAAATTTAATTAGAAAAAAAAGAGAGAAAAAGTGCATGTACCTGTGTAATTAAGGCAAAAGAGAGTTGGGCTCAAACTTTGGCATAATAGCCCATGGCATATCTTGTTCATTTCCCCTCTTAAAAATCTTCAGCCCCCTTTTTTATTTCCCTTTCTTGTTCCAAATGAAGCTTAAGTACCACAATATGCAATCTACTCAAAATCAACTCCTCTTAAAACAAATGCTACTTCTAACGATTACTGAAGCTAATTAACAATTAATTAGAAATCCATCAAACTCTGGGATAAATTTTGATATATAGCTACTTCTAACATTTACTGAAATTAACTAATAATTAATTAGAAATCCATCAAACCCAGGGATGAATTTTGATATATAGCTAAAATTTAAGAACTGAAACCTTTGAAAGAACTCATTACTTATCCTGAATTAGCAACCCCTCTTTGGAACAACTCAGTAGATAACATCTATATCAAATATACTCTTTTTCACATTAAGAGTCTTTATAGCACTTCCTCAAAATTAACTACCAGTTCACCAGAACAGAGATTCTATTTATAGAGATACTTAGAAAAAAATTGAAGATATGAAACTCAATTAAAAAAAAGAAAAATTAAACCTTGAACAACACCCATTTCTTGGAAAGCTGGTATTTCTTGGAGAGCTGCAACTTCCTCTTCCATCTCTTTCAATCTTTTTTTCATCTCATGCAATTCCTTCAACACAAACAAACACATTCATCAAATCATATACTTGATTAGGGATATTACATTAGAATCTAACACTTGGGATCAATGATGACGTAAACAATGCTCAATCTTGACTTTTATTAAATTTAATCAACAAATCACTTACTACTATAAACAGATAAACAAAACAGAAATTTCGACAAATGGGTTAATAATAAATCAAAACAACAATAGTAATGAAAGTTAATTCATAAAGAACAAATGAAAATCATAAAATTGAATATAAAGAACTTACAGAAAATATGAGCGCGACCTATTAAAACAAAGTAAAACGCTCGAATTTTTTTGTCTGATTCCTTCTTTCTCAGTTCAATACTCAATAAATTTCTAGAAAAGTAAATTTTCCACTCCTCTCAAAGAAGATGTTGACATACAAATTCATGCATGTATATAATCAAGAAGTTATTTGATTTGTAAAAAATCACAGGAGCGCATTTGTAGAATTAATGCATTTTGGATGGGGAAATATGAGGAAGGAAATAGATCATTTTTCCTTGAAAGTTCAGAACACTCTAACTCAAATACTTTTGAAAGTAAATCCAAAGAAAGTAAACAAAAACAAAAACAAAAGATAAGAACCATAAAAGGTCATCTTCTTTTTCCAGTTTCTAACTTCACAATATGTTACATCAGTAATGAATGCATAAACAACATAAAGCAAAATATTTAATCCAAATCAATGAATTAGTGAAGAAGCAATTTTCATCTAACCTTCGCAAACGAACTGATCCGCAATTAAGATAAGTTGAATTTAATACAAAAGTTAAGGATATATAAAACCAAATAATTGGGTTATGATTTACCTTTCTTTTTCTTTTCCAAGAATTAGATTGTATCCCAATTCCAAATAGTATCCTTAAAAGGAGGGAAAGGGGGAAAGGGATAATCTGGTACGTAGTAATTTTAAGTTGATAGTACACAAATTACAGTAACTCAATCAGATAATAATCTGTATTTATGTAGACAAACAAATACAAAGTTAGCAGCCTAGCAAGCCTCATCATGGTTCTCTCAAATTCTGATTTTAATTGGCAAAGTGAACCTTCCTGAAATAAATTCACCTCACAAAATTAACACAAAACACAACCATGAAGCTAAATAAGACATAATTCGCCCAAATTGAGAGAATACACCAGAAGCCCTAACTTGAAAAACACAAAAAGCTCCAACTTAAAAATACCAGAATTCAATCAATTTCACCAAAAGACACAAAGTAACATAAAATTAGACAATACCTATTAACCCAATTCACACCAACAAACAACAATGAAGCTCATAAATAAAATCAACTCGAAACAGCAAGTAGTATAAAATTTCAAAAAATATGAGCATTTATACATGTAAAGGGATAAGAGAGAGATAAAGAAACCTTTTTGGTCCTGCAGGGAGCTCCAAGGAGAAAACTTCTTCCTTCTTCTTAACTGAGCTCGCCATTTCCCAACTATCCGAAAAGAAATAAATTAAAACCTGAAGTTAAAAATAATAATAACACAACGGGACCAACCTACTATGAATGTAATACGTTATATATCTAACTTTCTATCTTCATCGACAACAAAAATTAATCGATCCACAAACTCCACAGTTCGCAATCTCTATTTGCTCCACCCAAAGCCCCAAATCGAATTTATGTGGGAGGAGGGAGAGATACAAAACAAAAAAAATGAGGGGGAAACGATTTCGCGAGGAAGGAAGAATGTGAGCCTTTAAATTAAGTAGGAAGAATTGAATTAAATGTGAATGAATCTGAACTGTCATTGTGCTTTCTCAAATTTAAAGACGAACAAAAAATAAGATAATGAAAAGAACCTACTCAAATTGCCATTAAACTTTGCACAAAGGCAATTCTAATGCACAGGTGCTTGTTATATATAGAACTGATATAACCAACAACACAGGTCTTGTTAACAAAATCAAAAGAGAGAGTACAACAAAACCAAAGCAAAATAATAAAAATAATAATATAAAAAAAATAGCATTGAGATATCACAATAAAAATTCTTAAGAAATTGCAGGTTGTAATGGATATGCTCATGTAATAAAATAATCATTGGCCAAGCAACTTGTGCATTTTGCTAATTTTAAGCTATAATATATTATAGCTTATTTGTAACCTGCAGTAACCACCTATTTTAAGATATGAGCTACAATCTTAAGCATATAAGCTGCAATAAATGTCGCTATCATAATTAGCATAACAAACATCATTACCATGATTAAAATTATTAGCGATAAACTATATTTTTTTTCCAATATAACAACATCATTTTTACATCACTTCAATTTAACAATTATCAAACCGAGAAGAGAAAAAGGAAGAAAAAAATGTAGATAAATCTTCAACTAAGTCCATACTGAACAAACATGCAAAATAAAATATAATTATTCATTATTTTAACAATAAGTTAATCTGAGTAACAGATACTGAAATCATCAAAAAATTTCATGTTACTATACTCATATTTTAATAATGGTAAGATGAAATGACACACTAACATAACAAATAAATATATCATATATATATATATATATAATTAATATATTGTTAATAGGCTTATCATATATACAGTTGTGGAGAAATTTACCTCAAGATACTGCTCAATGATTTTATCAGTTACATGAACTAGATTATTACGCATTAAATTTCCAAGAAAACCTCATCCCTTCTTCCATTAGGAATGTCCACATTATCACCTTTTTTAAAACATGAAAAGTTAAGGCTTTCTCTGCAAAAGGCAGAGTATACTTCAGGTCTACATAAACATAGGCACCATGTGTGTTGAACTGTCTAATAAAGTTTTTTAGTAAAATTCATGAACATCATAATGACATTATGTCATGCATTTCACTACCATTACACTCCAACACTTCAGGTCCTCAACAATTAGATGTCTCCTTTTGCAAAAACAAAAATGAAAAGATTGCAAAACTAATATGACCCTTAGTCATGGAATAGGAAGAAAAAATGACACAACAAAATCAACAAACGTATCATTTTAAGTTTTAAACTACTCTTTCAACCTAATAGACGTTACTTACTGGAGGCTCAAATGAGACTTTCTTTAACAAAATCTGTTCAAATAGTTTTCCAATTTCCTCCTTGCCCTGCAAAAAAAATTACAAAAAGATCAATTATGCGACTTCATGGAAGGTTAGTGTAGAACTAATTAATTCATTGTTATCTCGAGGAACCCTAACCTGGCTGTTTGTTGATAAACCAAAATATGTAACTTTTAATATAGAGGCAAGGTTGAGCACTGGATTGGGGTTTTGATTTTGGGGAAATCGGGAAGAGAAAGGGAGTGAGGTAGAGTTGGGGTTTTGATTTTGGGGAAGAAAGGAACAGAGAAGTAGATTTGGAATGGGGAGAACAGGAGATAGAGTTTATTTGGGCGGGATCTTTTGTTTGTGAGATGAGATGTGAACCGCTGGATTAAGTTAGAAGATTTGAGATTAAATCTGAGCCGTTATTGTGGTTTGTCAATTTTTAAAGTGGGAATAAATTCAAATTTGGTTGTGTTTTATTATATAGATAATTGACATATATATTAAATATGTGTATTGATTCACTTGATTTAGTAAGCAGATTTTTTTTATACGGTTACTATATATATTATATATATATTACCGTTGTACTGCACATGATCATGTGAATTATCCAGTTTATATATATATATATATATATATATATATATATATATATTTAATATTTTAATTATTTTAAAATAAAAAGTTTATTTTAATTTTAAAATAAAAGGTTTATTTTAATCTTAAAATAAAAAGGTTTATTTTAATTTTAAATTTAGAATTTCATGCTAACTAATTAGAGTTGGAATTAGATTCTATGATAACTAATTAGAGTTGTAATTGGATTCCATGATAACTAATTGGAGTTGAAATTGGATTCCATATTTTTTTCTAAAATAAAGGAGTTTATTTGTGAATAGAAGAGTGAATCCATCTTTTCTTAAATAAAGGAGTTTATTTAAATATGGAATAATATTTCATATTATTCAAAATAAAGGAGTTTATTTGTGAATAAAAAAAAATACGTGCTTCCTTTAATAAAGATTTTTTTTTACTTGGAATTGGATTCCATAATTAATTAAAATAAAGGAGTTTATTTTGATTAAAATAAAATAGTTTATTTTATTCAAAATATGATAAATTAAAATAAAAGAGGTTTATTTTGATTTAAATTTGGATTAAAAGAAAGGAGTTTATTTTGATTCAAAATTAGATTTTATGCAAACTAAATTTGCCAATTAAATGATATCAATATATATATTGAATATTTATTATTCAGGAGATGAATGTTATTTATTGATGTATATGGTGATGTGTATGATAATAAATGGGATTGATTATGGACTATTGACCAATGTGATTAGATTTTATTTTAGTTGGATGCTTGATTGTATGGATTTTATTAAATGGGGTCTACGTACCTCGTCTTCTCTAATTTTTTTCTTAATGTAAATTCTAACTCATTCCTATGTACTTCCCCTTGACTGCTGATCAAGGTTTCTGTGAGGGCCCCGAATCCAGGTCCTAAATCACCTCGGATCCGGTTCGATCATTCTATACAACTATTACTATTTGCAAAAAATATAAACATAAATTGTTTATACAATACATATACTCACTATTCTCCAAGGTCGAGTAACCTTAACTTAATACACATTCATAACTTTTCTAACATATAACAACATTATTATCATACAATACTTATACAATTTAGCTGCACGCATATCCTAACGCTGGAACTGTCTTTAACCTTTCCTTGTATCCGACGCATTCGCCTTAGTCTGCAATGTTTTATCATGATATAGCAAGGGTGAGCATAAGGATTGCCCAACAAGTTTAAATTCAATAATATAACGATATATCATGATTGAAGAGTTTGAATAATAAGCTGGCTATAATTCAACAATATAATTATGAACTAGCAGGAACAAGTTTATGACTGAACAAGTATATATCATGAACAAATATTTCTGAACCGAAGGGTAATGAAGGTGATCAGCCTTTCATACCTGACTTATACATGTAATATGTAAAGAGTATAATTATACATGGCAATCAACAATGATTAACCATAAGCTTATCCGAACAACACACTCTTAGTAGAGTTAAATAAATACAAAC
Source organism: Panax notoginseng (assembly GCA_016801055.1). Classification (NCBI taxonomy): domain Eukaryota; kingdom Viridiplantae; phylum Streptophyta; class Magnoliopsida; order Apiales; family Araliaceae; genus Panax; species Panax notoginseng. The sequence continues at coordinate 136,646,083 of CM029016.1, forward strand.
TTGCCTGAACCGTTGATTACCGCAATGCAATATATAACGCTTTATCCGAACACCTAATATTAGTAATATAGATATCCAATATTAGAATAATATCATAACAATAATAATACTATTATATATATAGACATATGTAGAATAACCTAAACACATAGCACATAACCCTATCAGTCTATTCAGCACATAAAACTTAGTATCAAGTCAGACTATTTAAGTCCGAGTTGAAATCGACACAATTCTAACATCCCGACGGTCTAGTCGGACTTTTATTGAGTCTAAATTCAATTAAACTCTGACTTAACACTTAACATTTAACTCAGATAATTTTATTAACAGTCGAAATAATTTTCTAAGTCTCATAACAATTTTCACATAATTATTGTCATTTATCATGAATTTTAAATCATTAAAAACGTATTTAAATAAATTAAATACCACATAATTCCTTTATCATTAATATTTATTTATTTTCAAATATTAATGAAAATCATCACTTAATATTATAATATCACAAAGTATTTTTAATACCTTAAAATCATTTAAATATGATTTTTAAACACTTAAATTTATTATCCGATAATTGCTATTAATATTAAATTATTAATATTTTCATGACAAAATATCAAAAGTTATATTTTATAACTTAAAATATTTTTCTAACACATAAATCACTTTTATATAATTTATAAAGCATTAATTCTATTTTTCCATAATTTATTTAATATATTTATTAAATAAACTAATTATCATTAAAATCGATTAATTAATGAATTTCATCACAAAATATTAAAAGTTATCAAAAATAACTTAAAATATTTTCTAATATCATAATATAATTTTTCATGATTTTTCATGTATTAAAAATATTTTTAAATAATTTATTTAATATTATAATTAAATAAATTAAATACCATTTATATTCCAAAAATATTAAATATTTATGAAATATACTCAAAATAATTAAAAACTATTTTTCAAAATTCAAAATAAATTTTCCAAAATTTTTAAGTATTTTTAGTAATTAAAATTTATTTATTTCATTTAATTTAATAATTTCCAGAAATTAGAAATTAAAATTGTCACTAAAGGTCCCTATAGCGACAGAACCGTCGCTATAGGTGTTCTTGGCATGTTCTTCACCAAGCCCGGAAATGCATCGGCAGTTTCAAGGTACACACTTTGACCACACTTTTAACTTTGATCGTGTTGCTATCTGAGCTGGTTATGGTTCTAAGGTTGTAGTGTTCGTGTAATACTCCAATTAGAATCAAATTTCAAGGCCATTACACAACATCACCGATAGATCTAAGATAGCAAAATGTCTGACAACGTTGTTCTTCATATTCTGGGTTTTCCAGAAAATAAAGAACAGACGTAGGTACTACTTTGGTCCTTTTAATCTACACGTCTCCAGCTTGTTTAAGGTGTTTGATTGATTCATTACTGTAGTATTAATGGCAGTGTACAAGTTTATAACACTAAATCATAATAAAAACATTACCCAAGACAGATTTGAGCCGCTCAAACTCTGACAAAAATACACTTTCATGAAGATCTGGGTTTCCCAGATTCTACTTCCGGCCAGTTGGTCAACGTAAGTTTGACTGCTGATTACTACGATTCAGCTACGGTTCTGGTTGATCTAAAACCTTTAGTATGCAGCTTACCCAATAGACTACAAATATCAAACAACGAAATGGACTAAACACTAACACACAGTAAGATCAAGGCCCTGCAAAGTGGCTGTAAGACTTTTCTGGGCAAACTGGGTTACCCAGAAACAGTCAGTCGAGATATAAAACGAAATCCAGACATGCTATGACCCTGTTTTCAATTTAAGATCGTAGACCACATGGCATAGAACAGATCTAAAGCATAAAACACATAAAATATATAACACATAGAGATTTAGAGGCTCTGACATTTGACTGTCAGACCATTTTTTTCCAAATTTCCAGATTTCTAAAAATGCTTGATTTGTGCCTCTAAGTGTTATAGATCCATGATCTATCAACCCAGATCACTTATAGACACCCTATTACACATATCTAACCAATAAATTACAACAACTAACATCAGATCATAAGATTTTAAAAATTAGGGTTCTTTACCACTTTGAGCTTTGATTCATGATTTCTGACTTCATGATCTTTTCTTGGTGTTTTGATACATGATCTTGGCTTGTTTTCTCACACTCTCTCACTCTAAGATCCGAAAATATAGAGAGAGAAGGGACTTGGACAAAAATAAAAATGGAAAGTGAGACTTTTTTCTTAATTTTAATCTATATAAATGATAATGCAATGCATATGGCTGTTAATGTGGTTGAATTGCTGTCATTTAAGGCACATGGAGTAGGTGTAGTTGCTCACCAACCAAATATATGGCAAGATTTACAAGAAACCTTCAATTATACAACAAAGGGCAATTTTGTCATTTCCATTTTTAATTTAATGGCATTATGGACATTAGATCAAACCCTTAGGGTTTGGGGTTTAGAACAATTTAGTGCTTAGGGTTTGAAACCCTTAGGATTTAAAATTTATTTTTTTAAAATTTCCAATTTAGGTTTTAAAAATAGAAAATTAATATTTCTAAATTATAATTAGGATTTTCTAATTATATTAAAATTTCTTAATCACAAATTAAGCTTGCTAATTAGGATTAACATTTCTTAATTAAAATCGCTAATTTAGCAATTAGGGTCAAAATCAAGGATTAGGGTTTATAATCCACTAATTAGGGTTTCTAATAGAAAAAATAAATTTTTTAATTTAGAAATTACATATTGTAATTAGATTAAGGTTTTCTAATTACATAACTTGAAATTAGAATTAATATATCCTAATTAACATTAAAAGTATTAAATTAACACTTACGTTTTTCCGAATTATAAAATTAGGGTTTCTAACCTAGAAATTAGGATTTTCAAAATGTGAAATTAGGGTTTGCTAATAGTTAAGCTTTTCCCTAATTAATATTATAATAAATAACACTTATGCAATATAATAATCATTTAAATTCCCAGATTAGGATTTCATGCACCGAATCAGGGTTTTGGATTCCCGAAACTGAAATTAGGGTTTTCAGAACCGATTTTAGGGTTTCTTATTAAACATCAGGGTTTTCTAACCGAACGTTGACGTTCTTAATATATACTTAGGGTTTGTTATAGATATCAATTATCTGGTCAACCCTTGACCCTTAACCACATATTGTACACATATACACAGAACATGTTCACATATTACCTAATCCTGAATAATTCACTTAAATCCTTCACAGAATTTTGAAATCCTCAAAATTCCATCTTAAAAATATCAAACGCATACACTTATTTTCTATCTAGGTTCTAATTTTGAACCTTAAATCAAATAATAAAAATTTTAAAAAAATCAAAATTCTCGGGTTGTCACAGTTTCTATTTATTTTAAATAGTTTGTAATAGGAATAATTAGAATTAATTTTGAAGAATTGGAGAACAAGGAGCGCTTGAAGACCCGTTTGTAATAGAGCCCGGGTTTAAATGTAATAGTTATATTTAAATATTAATTCTTGCACCCCTAGGGTTTGACCTTTTGGTTCACTTGGTGGCTCTAGTGAACCAAACTAGAATAAAAGTTCATAATCAATCCAGGTAGAATATAGTATTCTATATGTGCATGATTATACTATATATATTATGCAAACATGCTTCGCATGTTAATTAATATCGCGTATTATATATATATATATATATATATATATATATATATATATATATGTGTGTGTGTGTGTGTGTGTGTGTGTGTGTGTGTGTGTGTGTGTGTGTGTGTGTGTGCATGCGTGCTAAACAAGATGAGACAAATTAATAACAAACCCCTCAATTTTTTTATATTAAGTTCTAAGCGTTCAAAGATATTTGGAATATCGAACGTCGCCTTCTAGCATGATAAAAATAATATAGTATCAATTAATTATTATAAATTTGTTGTGTCACCACAAGGCTTATATTAATTCTTTGAGATGTTAATTTTATCACATTTGATGCTTATAAAAAAAATTGAACAATGTTGTTTTGTTGTGTCACCACAAGGACTATTTTTTTTTTTGAATATATGAAGTGCTAGGTTGGACTTAACTTGGATAATTTTGATTCGGATGTGCCATCACTTGATCAAAATAATCTAAGAGGCAAAATACAAGGAGTTGCATAGTTGATGTAATTGACAAGAGTTGTCTACCTATTTATTTATATATAGTTTGTTGTGTCACCACAAGGCTATATACATTTGAAATGAGATCCTTATTCCCACTAGCAAATCTTTAATTAGATTCTGCCGAACTATATATATTGAGGGTAATATAGTTTAAAGAAAATAGTGGGAGATACCAATTTAAAACAAGACCTAATTTATTTTGGTAATTAATAAAAGAATGTATGCTAAAATATTGTTAATTACAAATTTATTTAAAGAATTTTACAATGTCTAAATTACTATCACTGTAAAGCATATTAGATGCTATTTGACCGGACCGAATTAAACAGATTGGTTAAGAAAAATTGAGAATTGTTCTCACGGCTGAAAAGCTATCTTATGTCCTTAATACGCCTATCCCTACAATGGTTGCAGACAATGCCTCTGAGGAAGAGATTACTACTTTTAGAAAGTGACAAGATGATGCACAGTTGACTCAATGCATCATGCTCGCATCCATGAGTAACGAACTTCAGCGTCAGTATGAAACTATGGATGCTCTTACTATATTCCTGTACATCAAGTAGTTGATGGTGAGGAAAGTAGGACTGATAGATTTCAGATATCTAAGGACCTCTTCCGATCTAGAATGACCGATGACACTACAGTACAGACACATGTCCTAAACATGATCAATTTGATTGAACAATTAGGACAATGGGTTTTGTCATGGATGGAGAATTGAGCCAAGATTTGATCTTGCACTCACTCCCGGACTCCTTTCATAATTATTGTGATTTTTTCATATGGACAAGCTAGATATCAGCCTCGCTGATTTGCTTAACATGTTGAAAATGCTGAGTCACTTTCCACCAAGAAAGACCAAGTCTTACTAGTAGGGGCCAAAGGATCTTTTGAAAAGAAGAATAATTCTAAGAAGGTAAATGGAAAGACAAAAATAAAGGATAATAAAAATAAAACTGATACGGATAGTAAAGGAGTTTGCTTTCACTGCAATAAGCCTGGACACTGGAAAGAAACTGTAAGAAGCATCTTGCAGAGGCTAACCAGAAGAAGCTTGGTGAAGTTTCAGTTACAAATATAGTTTTGTTCGTGATTGAAATAATTTTTTCTTTAAGTCAAGGTTCTACTTGGGTATTGGATACCGGCCTTGGTTATCATAAATATAGATTTATGAAGGGACCAAGCAGAAGTAGAAAGTTAAACAAATGATAAGTAATCCTATGTCTGGAAATGAAGCAAAGGTTGTTACATTAGCCATAAAAACTTATAGTTTAGCAATGCCTATGGGTAAATCTATTAAGTCAATAAGTTGTTATTGTATTCCAGTTCTTGTTAGAAATATTATTTCTATTTTGTTGTTGGACAATGAAATCTTTGATATTATATTTAAGAACAATTGTCGTTTTATTTATTATAATAATGTTTTGTATAGAACTGAAATATTACTTAATGGATTTTGTGTACTTGACTTACGTAAAAATTAGTTTGCAAATTGAACAAGCTAGTATAAGAAAAGGAGATAATCATTCAAAGAGTTGAATGTGTGTATTTACTGAAATACAAGTGTGAATTATTTGAAAAGTTCAAAGAATTCAGAAGTGAAACAAATTGGCAAAGTATTAAGATTCTTTGACTAGATCAAGGAATAAATACTTGTGCAATAAGTTTCTAGATCATCTTAAATGGTTTTTTCAGAATGGACGACTCCTGATACCCAAAAATTGATTGATGTATCTGAATGGAAAAATTGTACCTTGTTGGACATGGTACGGTCTATAATGATTTTACCGACATTCCAGTATCCTTCTAGGGTCATGCCCTAGAAATGGTTGTATATCTACGAAAAAGGTAACCTCAAAATCCGGCCCCAAGACTCTATAAAAGTTATGAACAGGGAGGATTCCTAATCTTAAGTATGTTAAGATAAGGGGTTGTCCAACTTATGTGAGAAGGTTTCAAAGGATAAGCTTGAGACAAGATTTGACAAGTGTCGATTTGTGGGACATCCTAAAGTAAGTTTAGGGTATATGTTCTATAATCCTACTTAGCAAAAAGGTGTTTGTCGTGAAACACGCTACCTTCTAAGATAAAGGTGTTTATCATTGAAGGGGCTAGTGGGAGGATAATAGATCTTGAAGAGTTCAAGAACCACAAAGAACTATAAGCCAAATAAGAGGAACCTATAGATAGACCTATTGTACCACAATCGAATCGTAAATCTGGAATAGTACCGAAGATACCTAGGAGGTATGGATTAATCATAGATGATGATAATGAGGTACACATTATAGAAGATGATGATCCAGAGTTACATACGATGAGGTAAGAGTTCTAGTGTGTACAAAAAGGTCAGTGGGAGCGCCGTGACATTCCTAATATTATATGTTGATATACTATGGATAAGGAATGACATACTAATGTTATGATCAGTAAAGATAAAGTTGTCTAAACATTCTTCCATGAATGATTTAGGAAGAGTATCTTAATTGGAGATACAAATCCATATAGATAGATTTAAGAGGATGCTCGACTTAACCCAAGGAACGTATATTTATTTTATGCTAAAGTCGTTTAGCATGACAAACTCCAAGAGATGTCTCATGTTGATGAGCCATGGAGTGTATCTCTCTTTATAGTCCCCACAGACTCATTAAAGAGAGATCGCATGAGTAACTATCATGTATGCAATGAAATGTACGGGACCTGATGTTGATCAGTCATATTCTGGAGAAGTTCACTATGAGTCAGTGAAAAACATCTTAAAGTACCTAACCTACACTAAGAATGTGATCTTATTCATGGTGGGTCTAAATTAAAACTAGAGGGCTTAACAGACTCAAGTTTTTCAGACAAACCAAGATGACAGAAAATCTACTTTAAGGTTAAGCGTTATCTTGAACGGTGGTGCAGTGAATTGGAAAGGTTCTAAACAGCAAAGAGTTGCTGGTTTAGTGATAAAGACAAAGTATATAGCTGTAAATGAAGCTGCAAGTTGATTGTTTGGATGATAAGTTCATTACAGAACTAGGAATAGTTCCTAAGTCTCATATTGGATCTAAACATGTGTTGTGGCACTTTCATTTGATTATAGGAATCATTGAAAGATGGGAAATTACTATAGAGATAGTGGACTCTCAAGAATAAAATTACATATCCATTAACTAAAGCTTATCCAACAGCAGGATAATCGTCACTTAGAGAAGAAGGGTATGAGATACCATGACGATTGGCTTTAGTGCAAGTGGGAGATTGAAAGTAATATGCACACAAGTCAATCATGTTTGATGATAAAGTATATACTTTGTAACAATCTTATTCATTTATTAATAAAAAGTATTAATTTAGTAAAGGCTTTTAATTATCTACATGATGTTGTTTTATAATATGTGATAAATTCATAATTTTAAGCAATACTTTTAGAATAATGATGATGATCATTCTAATGAGATCTAAATTCTTAGAACGTTTAAAACTAAAATAGTTCCCAATCATTGGATTACTAAATCGGGAATTAGTGAATTCGGATAGATTGGTACATACGTTGCTTGCTCATTAGATGAGGATGATTGATCTCATGATCATTTGTGTGGAGACACTAAAGCAAGTATGTAGGTGCTTATTAGAGAATAAGTTCAATGAACGTGGCTCGCTAAGGAATACCTTATAGAGTTTTACTTTCCTGTCAATAGGAATTCCTATAGTGATAGTAGTACAAGTGATCCTTGGACTTGAGATCATCATAGTATCTTGTGTATGATGAGTTATACTTTGACTTATTCCTTAAGACCCTTAGGGTATATCAAAGGGTATGCTTGGGTATAATAAGTTGTACATGAAGATAACGTATGATCAATAAAGAATCTACCACTTCTAGTAAAAGAAGAGAAATGTCCTATGTGATTCGATAAATGACAACCGAGTAGTCCTTGACCAAGGCAGAATGAAATTAAAAAGGAGTTTCTAATTTGCATTATTTGGTGTTGTGCATTTAAGAGTCGAAATACATATAACTAAATAAAATAAGACTTGACAGTAATTCTATATCTTATATTTAATTGGGACATTGTATGGTGGAAGGATTGAATTGTACGATAACTATTTACTCAAAGGTTCTTTTATGATTAATGTTGAAATCTATATTATCTGGAAAGTCATTGATCGCTAGGGAGGCTTATCCCTATTGTAGAATAAATATTATTTATTTAAATAAATTAATAATTTAATTTATTTATTTAAATAAGATTAGAATTGTTCTAATTGATTTATTCACAACTAGTTTAATATGGAGAACCTAAAGGGTCACACCATAAAGGAAAGAATAATTATTTAAGAAGTTAATGTCATAATCGTAATAATAAGTTAAGTATATTTAATTTAATCTATGGTGATAGAATAAATTAAATAGCTTAATATTTATTATTTAATATTTTAGAAATATTAAATATAAATTAATAAGAGGAGTCTTATTATTATTATTATTATTATTATCTAATTCCTAAAGGAGTTTGAAAATTAATTAATAAAAGAACTCTCATATATTCCTAATAAAATTAGGAGACTAATTAATTAAAAGAGTTTAATTAATTATTCCTCATAAGATTAGGAGCTTAATTAATTAAAGGAGTTTAATTAATTAAAATAAAACTCAATTCCTTAATTGTTAAAGAGGGTTGCCTACATCTATAAATCAGAGGAGTCTTATTGTGGGTGTAGAGTTGTTGCTAACTTTTTCACAACATACGTGATTCCAATAGTTGGGAGAGTACACTCTTTTCTATGAGAGATAGAAAAACTATGGTTTTGCAAAATACCCTTCTTCTTGAATATTTTTTCTTCCTTGGTGGATCACCTCTAGAGACCAAACACTTGGGTGGCTAACGTTGATCAAAGGAAGGAACCCAACCCGGTGGATTCAAGTTGAACACGAAAAAGATTTGGAGGTGAACTTGTACCTGAGGAAGCTCGAATCTTCAAGGGTATGATTCTTGTTATTTATCTTTTCGTTTAATTAATAATTATGCATAAAGGATGATCCGGGTATATGGTTTGTAAAATTTTAAAACTCTGATTTTCCACGTTTCTGCTTATTTTGTGAAATTTGATTGTGTTCATGAATATTACAAACCTAACATGAATAACCAGAAGGTTCGGCCAAGAATAAGAGAAAAAGAAAGCAAATAGAATAAGTGTTATGGTATTCTATGTAATAGTATAACTTTATTAAGATCATGATATATATTATTATCATGTATTGTAATGAATGTAGCAAAGGTTGCATACTTAGGATTAGACTCTGATATATGTAAATTAAGTTTGATATTAATATTATCGTTATTATTATTAGTATTATTTCCGCTCATAGAAATGGTATCGTAAAGCTCTGAGTTCGGGTTTCAAGTACCTGAATTTGGGGGCATTACAATCACAGTCAACGTTGAACCGGAATGCCATCAACAGAGTGACATTCCACTCATCAATGTCAATTCTGATGTTGAGCCGGTCAGTTTCCACGCTTTGGAAGTGAGCAACATTCAATACCATTCTATTGGGTCGCCATTTCTCGTACCCAAAATTTCTGCCGAAGTGATGGTAGCTACTCAAGAAATGATGTCATTGGGACACCAGCCGGGACAAGGGCTGGGTAAAAATCATCATGGTATTAAGCACCCGATCCAAGTGTCCAGTCAAACTGGGACAGCCAGACTAGGTTATTCTGCCAGTTCCAGTTACAGGAATCCACATAAGCATAAGTTGATTCCTTCAACGTCAGCCACACGGTGATTATCTCCACCTGTAAATCCAGAGTCTGCACAATCTCCGGTAAAGGTGACAGCCAACGTAATGGCTATGTTATTTCCTAAACCGTTACCTGTAAAGGAGAAGGAAGTCTTTGTTCCAGATCCCAAGGTAGAAGAAGAGGAACGGAGAATTAAACAAGACATCGTCTGAATGATGCCAGGCATACGCATCATTGTCCATGACGAACATACAAACAGATACACCCCAGGCGATGATTGCCCAGACATAATGGTCATCATTCGGGAGAAGAAGGACGATGACAACCCCTCCATCACTGTAGTCCACCAGGACTTTGCCCTTTCTAATTGGAGCAGCACTCCTTGCATGGGTCGACAAGGGTAAAATGGGTAAGAACTCCTTCTGCCCTGTAGATATCATAACTGCTTACTTTTCTGTACAGTATTAGCAGTTGTTTTGTCCGTACATGATAACATTTTGTATGATTAAACAGTTTCATATATATTAAATGAAAGCATATTTTGTTTCAGGTCTCTGAACTTAGATGTGCATGTACTTGCTGATAAGATGCCTCTTCTCCACAACGATTGTAACTTTGATGAAAAGTTGGACTCAGACTTGACGGAAATACAAGAGGACATTGAGGTGCCTCCGGAGATCAAAGAATGGGTCGAAGACAAACCTAAACCTAACATTGATCAAACCACCTCCTTCAATCTTGGAACCTTAGAATGACCTAAGTTAATCCAGATTGGTTCAGACCTTACCCCAAACCAGAGGAATTACATGGTTACACTACTAACCCAATTCCAAGATGTGTTTGCATGGTCTCATGAAGACATGGTGGGTTTATCCACTGACATTGTCCTTCATCGCCTTCCCATCAAAGAGGAATTCAAGCCAGTCAAGAAGAAACTCGGGCGATTAAAACCTGAGTGGAGTTTAAAGGTGAAAGAAGAAATTGTAAAACAATTTCAAGCTGGTATTATCATGGTGTCCACATATCCTGAATGGATATCCAACATCATTCCCGTGCCTAAGACTGGAGGAAGGGTGCGAGTTTGCGTGGATTATCAGGACATGAATAAAGCTTACCTTAAAGATAGCTTTCCTGTGCCATTTATCCACATTCTCATTGACAATACTGCTCAATATGGCATGTACTCCTTCGTTGGTTGCTTCGTGGGGTACCATCAGATCATGGTTGTTGAGGAGGATCGTGAGAAAACTGCTTTCATCACGCCTTGGGGGACCTTTTGCTACAGACGTTTGTCTTTTGGCCTCATCAATACCGAAGCTACCTATCAGAGAGCTATGATGGCTTTTTTCCATGACTTAATGCACCAAGAGATAGAGATCTACATGGATGACATCATCGTCAAGTCCTTAAGGGAAGAAGACCACTTAGACCATCTCAAAAAGCTCTTCAACAGGTTGCGTAAGTACAACTTGAAGTTGAATCCAGCCAAGTGCACTTTTGGCGTTAAATCAGGTAATTTGCTAGGATTTCTAGTCAGCCATAAAGGGATTGAGATGGATCCCATCAAAATCCAGGCCATTACAGAAATGTCCATTCCTCAGACAGAGAAGGAAATAAGGGGATTTTTAGGAAGAGTCAACTTCATTAGTAGGTTCATTTCTCAACTCACAACAACCCGTGAGCCTATCTTCAAGCTGTTAAGGAAGAACTCCTCCATGAAATGGAATGATGAGTGCCAAAAGGCCTTTCTTACCATCAAAGAGAAGCTAGTCAAAGCTCTTATTTTGGTACCACCCGGGATGATGTTCCCCTATTCATGTACATATCCATAAGTGACAATGCTATGGGTTGCATGCTGGGTCAGAAAGACGATAGAGGCCAAGAATGAGCTATCTACTACCTTAGCAAAAGATTCAGCAGCAGTGAACACAAGTACACTCTGATTGAGAAGACTTGTTGTGCTTTAGCATGGGCTGCCATGAGGTTACAACATTACCCCCATGGGCACACAACCCATCTCATATCCCGCATGGATCCTTTCAAGTATGTGTTCAGTAAGCCCATACTAAATTGCCGGCTGTCCATATGGTAGTTGATTCTACAATAATTTGTCATCGTTTACGTGACGCAAAAGTCCATTAAAGGTCAAGAAATTGCAGATCAACTGGCCCCCGCACATTTAGGGGACTTCAAACCCTTGGAAACATACTTCTTCGATGAAGGGGTAATGACAATTCAGCAACACCATCAGTACGATACACGTCAAACATGGAACATATATTTTGATGGAGATGTTAATATGGAAGGTTCTGGAGCTGAAGCAGTTCTAGTATCCAGTACGGGGGAGCAGTATCCCGTCGCCGTCAAATTATAATTTGTCAGCACTAACAACACAACTGAGTATGAAGGTTGTATCATGGGGCTAAAACTTGTCCGTTCAATGGGCATCATGCGGTTAACTGTATTTGGGGATTCAGAGTTGGTAGTCAAACAATCCATGGGAATCTATCAAACCAAAGAGCTACGTTTGCTTCCTTACCATCGGTAAGTTTTACAGATGGCTTCGGAGTTCGAAGAGATCTCCTTTCTACATATTCCTCGTAATAGGAATGACTTCGCAGACGCATTAGCAACTTTGGCCTCCTTGATTCACATACCTAACAAGGAACACATGTCAAGCATCACATTAGCCCTGCAAAAGGCACTAGCCTATGGGAACTATGTTGGAGAAGTATCGGATGAGCTACCTCCCATCCAACAACCTTGGTATCAACTTATCAGGGAGTACTTGTGAGATGGATCTACACCCGCTGAGGCAAACCTGACTGAGCAAAGGTGGATTCATCGGCTAGCTATGAAATTTTACCTGAGTAGAGATGCACTCTACAAAAAAGATACAGGATTAGGTCTCCTCAGATGCCTGGACAAGGATCAAGCTTAGAGACTCATGGATGAGGTCCATGGTGGAGTATGTGGCCCACACATGAGCGACCCTTTACTTATAAGGAAGATCCTCAAAACAGGACATTACTGGCTCTCTCTCAAAGCTGACTGCAATGACCACATCAAGAGATGTTATCAATGCCAAATTCATGGGAATGCTATCCACACCCCTCCGAGGGAGCTCCACAATATGAGTTCGCCTTGGCCCTTGTCAATGTGGGGAATGGACATGATTGGGCCCATCGAGCCTAAAGCCAGTAATGGACATCACTTTATCTTCACCATGATCGACTATTTTACCAAGTGGGTAGAAGCAGCCTCTTTCCCCAGGGTTACCAAAGAAGTCATCATTGCTTTCATAAGAAATAATATCATTTGTCGATATGGACAACCAGAGGTAATTGTATTAGACAATGCTAAGAACATCAATAACAAAATGATGGAGGAGTTATGCAGTAAATTCCACATCAAACATCTTAACTCCGTCATCTACCATCCAAAGATGAATGGTGCTGTTGAAGCGGCTAACAAAAATATCAAGAAGATCATGCAAAAGATGTCCGCCAACCACAAAGGATGGTCTGACCTATTGCCTCTTACTCTGTTAGCCTACATAACATCAATGCGTACTTCAACTGGGGCAACCCCCTATGCATTAACCTATGGTATGGAAGTAGTACTCCCCATAGAAGTTGAAATGGAATCCCTCAGAGTGTTGATGGACTCTCAGCTGGATGAAGACCAATGGGTAAAAGACAGGTATCACTAATTGTCTCTAATAGACGAAAGGCGAACCGCGGCTATCTTCCACGGTCAGTTATATCAACAAAGGATCGCCAGATCCTACAATAGAAAAGTCCAACTACGGCAGTTTAAATAATATGACTTAGTTTTGAAGAAGATCATCGATAACCAAGATCAGTATAAGGGAAAATTCGCCCCTAATTGGAAAGGCCTGTTTATTGTCAATGAGGTATTGACAGGAGGTGCTCTCAGATTGCAGGAAATGGACGGCGATGAATTTCCGTAACTCATTAACTCGGACACCATGAAATGGTACTATGTCTGAAGTTACCATCAAACAAACATCCTGTTATTGGATCATCAGATCACCAGTTATTCTGGTTCTTTAACCCTTCATTACATACAACTCTTTTCCAAACTGTGCCCCTCAGGGAAACACACTTTTCAAGCCAGCAGCTTGGTTTTCGGATCATCAGATCCCTTCCTCTTGACTCAATTTTTAGCCCATACTCAACTTCGGTTATCCCACTAGGGATTGAACCTTTCACTTGTAGTTTGTCCCCAAACATGGGATCAAACTTTTCACACCTGCAGTTTATCCTGAACTTAAGATTAAACTTTTTTCCCCCGCAGTTTGACCTCCGCATAGGATCAAACTTTTTGTTGGCTACAAATCGTCCTGAGGGGCGAACTATGTCGACCTGATCTCCTTGATACACGGGAGTACGTAGGCAACCATTTTATATGGTTCGGTCGCAATAAAACAAAAATAACAAAAACACTTCTACACCCTTTTTACAAAAAAAAATAACAAAAAACAATCCTACACCCTTTCTACCACATACAGCGTTGAACCTCTTACACTAGGTTTGAACTACGCAGACTTGATCTCCTCTTCAACAGGAGTACGTCGGCAGCCATTTATAGTTCGGTCTAACCCCCAACCAAAACACAAATACTTGTTAACGGTACTGGGATCAAACTTCAATCCACCACATTTCATCGGCTTCAGACCAAAGGGATAGAACTACCTGACCTTCTCCTAAATAGGAGATTCGGCGACCATCTAAGCTGCGGTTGTTCCTTGAAGAGTAATACCAATCCATAAGAGATGGAATTAACTAGGCTCCTCCTAAATAGGAGTACTGGCGACCATCTGTGGTGTGGTCAATCTCAAAGAGGAGGGCCACACTCCTCTCCACATTTCCATACAGAAATCAGTCCCAATACACCAAAGATGGTAGGGATACACACAGATCTATGATCCATTCTAAACTATCCAGAGATAACTCAATGTCCATCCAGCAAGGAGGAAGTCAGAATACATCAAGATCACAAGCCCTGAAGAAGCAGGCAAATATCAAGCAAGTATTCAAGCATATCTAAAAGGGAAGTGATCAAAAATATATTTCCTTGCTATATATAATATTGTTTGATATACACAATGTAAACTGTACATGACAAAATTGCTAAGCTAGTATGTGCAAGAAAATACAAGGCTATATACAGATCGGTATGCATACGAGCTAGCAGATCTAACATAGCATCTCTCTCAGGAGAAGGAAGTAATGTTGTGGTCTCCTGTACAAGGATATCCACACGAGCCAGCAAGTCTGAGGCCATCTGCATGGTGACGCGATGCTCATCAATATATGTACTCATCTCAGCAAGCATGCCAGTGGTAAGTAACCTCACTGTAGTACTATCTGTGATGGCTACATCCCGGGCAGATATGACGCTATCCCACTCAATTATCACTGCATCTCTGGCTGATCTGGCCTCATCCCGCTCAACAACAGCGGCATCTCTACGAGCTAATGCCTCGTCTCTCTCTAACAGAGCTGCGTCTCTCCCATCAAAAGCTGTCAACATCAGGGCTCTAGCCTGAACTCTCTCAATGGTCATTAAATGAAGACTCTACTCAAAGTACTGTGCTGAATGCTGAATCACGACTGTGCTAGTACTTGGAAAATTTAAAAGAGCTGCTGGCAACCCAGTAAATGGCTCCTCCTCGATGTGAGAATCAATGTTCTCCATGGGCTCTCCACTATCTGAAGTAATGCTCAGCACTATGGATACTACCGCAGCCGACGAAGCCTCTGTCTCCATCCATGTCGAATACTCTGCAGAATAACCCGGATGGCTGACAGAAAAAGTAGCTATCTCACGCTGATCCCAATAGGCATACACCCTGGATCGGTCCTCTACTGACAAGTAGCGAGAAGCTAAGCGCTGACCTAACGCTCCATCAAAAGGATGGAAATCCTAAAACTGGTCAAACTGCGACATCACAGCCAATGGGTGGTAAGTAGTCATGCCCCTCAAACCAGCCAAAGGGAGATAATCCATGCCCGGAGCATGAGTAATGAAACTGTAGGGCGAACTGAGCCCTGAACACGAAAAGATAGCAAACGAATCTACAATCCCAGCTATGAAAGCGGACCAAGATGCAGGATCTGTACACTCTGTAGGCTGAAAGGAATACGACATAGCTATCTCATGGGTGAAACAATACCCGTGTCGTCTGAATGTGCCAATCGGTCTCAAGTGTGACATAAACCACACGTATAGCATGACCGAACAGCCTGTGAATACCCCTGTAGGGTAAGTACTGCAGAACGTGGTCGACCTTAGTGTCTCTGCCATGATCATCGAAATAATGTTATGACCCTCCCTGAGAGCTCTCGCCACCATAATACTGCTGATGTCCAACTCATCCATGTATTGTGGCATGTACACGTATGATAATGCACACAGCAGTAGTGCATCCACTCTGGCCAAATGCCACTGGTCCTCTGGTATGGTGAAATCCCCAGAATACCGAGCATAGCTGTCCTCATAGCCAAATCTGTCAATCAGAAAAAGCTGGGATATCACGTGGCCAGATGTGATCTCATCCTGTACAACTCTCCGCCTCAGCCCGGTGAGAGTCATAAACTGCCGGCTCATGTCACCAATGGCCATATGCATGCAAGGTCTGTCGAGTGGTAGCATCATAAAACGTACATACTCCTCTAGAGTCAGAGTCAACTCCTGGGTCCCAAGCCGAAAAATATGCCTCCCCGGTACCTAGTGCTCCAGCATGCCCTCTACGAATCCTGCGGGAACCTGAAACATCAAAAGGGTCATGGTATGCTGCAATAGCTGATCTACGGTCACCCTATCTGAGGTGACATACTATCATACCAATATCTCAGACGGGATGCTACCAATAATGGTGGGATGTGATCTATACGGCTGACTATCGAAGAAGAAATCTGTGTGGGCCGTATCATAATACCATCCAGGGGTCAATGCTGAATATCTCTGAACATACATACATATGCATAACATGATACATGCATAACAGATAATAGATGGCAATATGATGCAGGGAATAGAAGATAGCACATACATTCTTAAATACATCATCATCTATATACATCATCTCTGTACAGCTAAAAATACAGGGAAATGGGGCATAGACGCCCTACTACTAACAGAAGCCTATCAAAAGATATAGCGAGAATGGGGCATAGCCACCCAATATCTAACAAGAGACCTATCAAAAGAGATAACGAGAATACACATCAGAAGAAGACAATGGTGTCAATATCTACATCATCAATCCTGTCCACCTGATGTAACTCCTCCTGAGTCACGGATCTCTATCAACAGGGATGTTAGGCCTATACAAAGGAGGATCTACGCCGACAAAGCCAAATGGGTCATCTGAGGGGCCAGCTCCTGCGCTGGAAGGATTAAACAAATATGCCTCTGCCGGATCTCTACCCAAATGCTGGATAAAGAAATGTGCCCGGTCCAGTCGCTGGGTCAAGCTGTCACTCTGTGTCACATGAGTCGAATCTCAGACACAGGCTAGCCAATACGTCATCATCACGGATCCTGGAATCATATCCCACATGAACTGAGTGGCGCAGGTCTGGGCTCCAATAGTACGAGGGATCCACCAATGTTGGAATACATATTGAGTGAAAGGACCCTTTGACAATGCAAAACCATCAACACCCAACAATTGGATATCAATGACGGGTGACTGCGACACAGGCCAATAACGCCTGGCAGGAGGTAAGATCAATATACTGATCTCTCATGTGGTGCTCCTAATAGCACGGTCTCTTAAATAGAGCTCCCATCCTCCATCTGTGAAGAGAGGAACCCTACGGGTGGAAATCACGTACCCGACACTAGTCGGGTACCCATCCTCAAATCCAATGGCCAAATGCTCCCCAGAATATGGAATCCATGTGATGACATCCGCTGTCAACAACTCTAACTATAGGCGACAATTAGTGAAACCCTCAGCTACGGGGACCTCCGCCAGTATGGAATGATGCCATTGTCGTCCTCGTGGATAGGTATCCAACCCTAATACACTCACAGGATGTAAGCATGGGAGCCTCTCATAGGCCCAAAACTGCCAACACAAAGGCAAAACATCTGCTATCAGTTAATACTCTTAACATGTATATGGTAAATGATAAGAGAAATACTTACCAGCAGAAATGGATAAAATCCTAACCAAGCCTCGGTCAAGCCCTACGAGCACATACGCATGCCCCTGAGGAAATAGGCAAAGGTGTAGGAGCCCCAATCATACTCTCCAATACGGTCCACATATCGTGTGGCTCTAATCAAAGCGAACGAAACCATAGAAGAGTTATCTGCTATGAAGCAGCCCCTAATGATCATCAGGAATAATTGTCGAAGAATGTGATCCCTGACTCTGACTTCAACTGGTATGGGCTCACTTAATAGCCCACTTATAGCATCTACGCTCAAGGGACCCGCACGCACGGTCCTGCCCTTAAGCGCCCCGTTCAGAACTCCTAACAAGGATCTGATGACAGTGGGGGTGATATCCGTCGTGCAAGGCACTGGTGCCCCTCCAAACTCCATACCTGTGATAAACCGCCAATCCATCGACGTCATCATCACATCACAGTCCAGTAAATAGAGACACTGAGTCTGGTGAAACCAGCGCTCAGACAATGCCCTGAGACAACCCTAGGGACAGTGACGGGGAAGGATGGAAAAGAATACCCCAAATCTCCAATCATGCACAATCGCTATATAGTCAGGATGTAGAGCCTGGTACATAGAGTGAATGTTGAACCAGTTTCCTCGAGGCTGTATAAAGCCGGGAACCTATATAAAATACAGATCGACATCAGAATCATTTACTCCTCATCAATAGGAAAGAAGGAAGATTAATATCTAACTTTATACCTTGTTGGCGTGCAAATACATATAGGGATGTCGACTCAGATCACCTAGAAGCTCTGGGTTTGCCACCTGAATACTCGGGAGGTCCCTATAGGGAACATATGTAGCAGGAGCGGGGTCCACAATTGAAACATCCTCCTCCTCGTCCTCGATGTCTGGTACATCAACCCAAACTGGACGTATCATTGCCTCCACCAACCGACGAGGCTGTCTAACAGAACGGGGTTGAGGCACTTCAGAAGCCCTCCTCCGTACACCAGAAGTGGTCCTGCGGGAACTACTCGGCTGATCCGAATCCATAATATCTGGACAACAAGTCTCCAAATCACCTCAGAAAGGGTGTGGTATTTTCTAACTTGGAGCTTTTCAGAATGCATTTAAGGACTACATGCATGCATGCATTATTTTAACATACGTCTACAGTAGAGTTAAAAATGTATGACTACTCAATGCCTACATCTTGGAAAAAATTTGCCATAGTTCCCTCTATAAATAGTTCTATCGACATGCACATAGGCATGACTAGGTGGCCATTCAGTAGTACACCTGTCCACAGTCATATAAATACTATTTACATTAAAAATCAAAGTCATCAATCCATAAGGGTAGCCTAATTACCAGGATTACTTTGCTTTTACACCTTTGCTCATTTGTCCTCAAATAGGATAAGAAATAGCAGGAAAAAGGTGCCAATTTGACTGTTTCAAAAGTCAAATTTTTTCACATCATTATGTTCAGCATGGTTTAATACTAACATTTACTATGTTGAATATTTTTTATCAAGTCATTTGAGCATGTATATGCACTACTATGTGTCTAGATGCATTTCATGTGATAAGTCATTTTCCAACAGATAAAAATTGGAAAAGAGTACATACATACGTTACCAGGACAGTGTAGAACACTTGTACGGTGACAAAATTTGCAGAAAGAAGTCCAAACTCAACAAATCTGAAGAAGAGCTCTCAGATTTCTTTCACGGCGTAACTTGAAAATGACTTATAAAAGTAACCTGCAGACATTTAGTAGCCACGGCTGGCCGCAGGTCCACCTACGATTGCTACAGGTGTACCTGTGGCACCCCTACATGGGTCCCACCCCTCCGGCTCGGTCCAGTTCAAGTTGCAAAGGAGTTTTTACAAGCTAAAAAGGCCAAATCAGGGATAAAAACGCTACGCGATTGAGCGGAATAGCCTGAAATCCTGGTTTTTCTAGGCCCGGCTATGGCTTTCATATCATTCATTGGTATTCGTCCAAACATAGGGTATACTATATCGATGATCCCCATCGTTACAGAACATATTTGGCAATACCGCACAGAATTTCAATGCCGTCAATTCAGGGTCGTTACCCTAATCTTTTTAAACAGATCCCCGGCGGGGGTTACAACGCATGGTCATCTGTCGACAAATAGATCCCCGACGGTGGTTAAAACCCATATTATCCGTTAACACACACATCAGTGAGGATTAAACAGATCCCCATTGGGGGTTATAACGCATATTATCCGTTCACACACACATCAGCGAGGATTAAACAGATCCCCGGCGGGGTTACAATTCATATTATCCGTTGACGCACACGTAAGCGAGGATCAAACGGATGCAATGCATATTTTTCGTTGATATGCATGGCAACGAAGGTCAAGGAACCTTGACGTCAGTTCATCCATTGGTAAGTAAACCCAACGACGCATCGGAATCCATCTGATGATTGCAGCAGTTGATACACACATCAATAAAGGCCAGTCAGCCTTGGCATTTATCCCCAGCAGGGAGTTCATCCGTTGGTTCACATGTCAACGAAGGTTAGGCAGCCTTGACAACATCTACTGTTGGCAGTAAATCTGACAGAACATTATTATGGCCTGGCGATACAAACCAGGAAAGATCACCATCATCGAAGAGCATCAATGAGGGAATATGTTATACACATCCTCAAAACTTTATCCCCACAGATCTCTTATACACGAGAGGCACATCTTTGGAATAAAGTCTGTATCAAGGATTCAGGACTTTGGTGATAACCCCAATGTCAACATCCTAAGAAGTTTAGATCACACATCCAAGCTTACCGTCATTACCATCACCGGTAGAAGCAACAAGGAGCCGACAATCATCCCCAGCATGTGGGAAAGTAATTCATATGCATCATCCATTTGCATGATGTTTCAATGCATAGCATCATATTTATCTTGTTGTATTTCAAGTGTCTAGGATTTTTTATCCTATCCATGCCATTACATTGCATGAATATGATAAAGAGGGGCATCTGTAGACACTCAAAATTTTTTGCACACCTATTACTAACATTGCAGGAGGGCAGATTCGTCTTTCAAAAATAACCCTGGAAGACAGCTCACATCCAGTCCGGATACTACCGGAAGCTCAGTCCCAACCCCAGAACACACACCGGGAGTATCAGTTTCAACCTCGGAGATAACCTCAAGGCTTGCAGTTCCAATACCATAAATTCCACCGGAGAAGACTGATTCATCCCTGAGATAATCCCGAGATATTCTGTCTCAGTCCCAACACTGGGAGTAGCAGATTCCATCCTTGGAGATAACCCCAAGGAAGGCGGTTATAGTTCTGGAGATAACCCCGAAAATACTTGTTTCAAATGAAATTAGCTTTAACCTCGGCGCTTACATCGAGGCACTCAATATAAGGCCCGATGATAACACCAGGAAGACAGGCACACCTCAAAGATGACACTGAGGACCTTCAACACTTACAGCAGTCCAATCTCAGAGATAACCCTGAGCAACATCTGCTTTATCAGCCTAAATCGGAGATAACCCCGGTGAGGGGCAAAGTTGTCATCTTGCCACCTTGATGCCACATCACGCCGTCTCAACATTTTAGACAGACATTTTTACACAGCAATGTCCCACAAAAACCAAGGAAGTCCAATCCTGAGTGACTATTATGCAGGGTAACGGATAGAATTTGAAGCATGAAGACCGGAGGGCATAGTCCCATCTTCCTGACTTCATATAACCTTTAATCCCATGTCATTGCGTAACTCTCGACAATGGCGATCCAAAAATAGGTCTTATACACCTCAGTCGGATGCCCAAATTAAAGTTCTGAAAGTTTGAACGGACATCACATTGCACTCGTACACGTACTTTGAGATGGCGGGACCTGCGAAGCTCGGGGCACCCCGGGCAGCTGTAGGTACACCTGCGGCTAGCTATAGGTACACCTGCGGCTCCCCCCTCTATAAATAGAGGGCTTGGGGTGGCCATTTTAAGAAAGAAAAAGGCGAGAAAGTCTGTCCAATTTGCTCTGTACACACCCCAAACTGAGTGTTTTCTCATTTTAAACACTTGTAAGCTCATATATAGCTACTTTTTACCGGCGCGAGCCGAGTGTTCATCCACTTAAAGTTATAGAAGTCTTCTTTGGCAGCCCACTGTAAGCCTTCTTACATACTTTAAAGCCTTTCTCTTCATCTTTGCACACACTATTCTTCACGTTGAGAGTCGTGTTGCGTGTGTATGCCCGGACTTCGGTCCGTGGTTTTATTTCAGTTTGTATATATATATACTTATATATATATATATATATATGGACTAACATTATCTAGTTATGCCTCGAGTGAGCCTAGACTTGTGTCTGGAGCATTTAATTGCTTTCGTATATATATATATATATATATATATATATATATATATATATATATATATATGTGTGTGTGTGTGTGTGTGTGTGTGTGTGTGTGTGTGTGTGTGTGTGAACTGTGTGTCGAACTCTGTTCTCGAACTCTGTTCTTGAACTCTGTTCGATGAGCCTAGACTTACGTCTGGAGCGTTTAATTGTTTATATATATATATATATATATATATATATATATATATATACACTTACATATATAAACTGTGTGTCGAACTATATTCGATGAGCCTAGATTTTACATCAGGTGCGTTTACTGCTTTAATATATATATTTATATATATGAACTGTTGTCGGACTTGATTCGATGAGCCTGGATTTTATATTCGGTGCGTTTACATGCTTATATATATATATATATATATATATATATATATATATATATATATATATATATATATATATATTTCGTCCCGCCCGGAGTTTACTTTGTGGCGGTTGACCGTTTTTACTGCTTTCTGTACATTTCGTCCCGCCTGGAGTTTCCTCCGTGGCGGTTGATCGGTTTTACAGCTTTATTTACATTTCTGATCCCCCATGGAGGTGCTTCGTGGTGGTTGATCATGTCAATATATATATATATATATATATATATATATATATATATATATATATATATATATATATATATCGCTTTTATATATTTACATTTCTAATCCCCCATGGAGGTGTTTCGTGGTGGTTGATCATGTCTGTATATATATATTTACAACTTTTATATATATTTGCTTACAACTTTCATATAAACTGCGGTATCATGTGAGCCTAGGAATTATGTGATCACAGATTCAGTCTACTGAATCTAGATTCGATTCCCGTGATGGATATTTTCAGCTGTAAGCAGCTTGTAAATTTATTCACGGTGTTTGGATTTTCTCAAATGGTTTTCATACCCATGAGGAGTTTGGCACTGCTTTGTATATTATTTTCTCGAAGATGCTTCGCATCTCGAAAAAAAAAGCAATCAAGCCGAACATTTAATAAAATAGAAGTATCAAAGGCCTCAATTACTATTGAGCACAGGGTTTGAAAAACCTCTTTTAAAACATCACTGCTATATCTTGTTTAAAACTGAATTTTTACACAAATTCAAACCCTTTGTATATAGGTGCAAACGAGCCATAGCACTACTTCCAAATAACAGCACATTGACTCACACACACACACATTCATATAACAGTTTCTTGAAAAGTGGAAGTCACCGTGGCAACACAGATGTCGGGGGGTGCCTAACACCTTCCCTCCGCATAAGAAAGTCCCCGGACCCTAATGAATCTCGATTTCACAGACCCATTTAGCAGTGTCACATCACTGGGTCAATGTGCAAACCTTTTCACGGTTGTGTTGGTACAACCAGTTAAAAAACCAACTGGCGACTCTTAACAGTCCATCGTCGACATTATACATGTCGGACCTTTTTCACTTATTTTTTCAAACAAATCTCACCTAACATGAGAACACAAAAGAACAAGAATAGAAAAGGGACAGATAAAAATCCCGACGTCGACACCTGCTTTGGTACCACCCAGGGATGATGTTCCCCTGTTCATGTACATGTCCATAAGTGACAATGCCATGGGCTGCATGCTGGGATAGAAAGACGATAAAGGCCGAGAGCGAGCTATCTACTACCTCAGCAAAAGATTCAGTAGCAGTGAACACAAGTACACTCTGATTGAGAAGACTTGTTGTGCTTTAGCATGGGCTTCCATGAGGTTATAGCGTTACCTCCATGGTCACACAATCTATCTTATATCCTGCGTGGATCCTCTCAAGTACGTGTTCAGTAAACCCATGTTGAACTGTCGATTGACATCGTCTACGTGACGCAGAAGTCCATTAAAGGACAAGGAATTGCAGATCAACTGGCCACTGCACCTTCAGGAGATTTCAAACCCTTGGAAACATACTTCCCCGATGAAGGGGTAATGGCAATTCAGTAACACCATCAGTACGATGCACGCCAAACATGGAAGATGTATTTTGATGGAGCTATAAGCATGAAAGGTTTTGGAGCGGGAGCAGTTCTAGTATCCGTTACGGGGGAGCAGCATCCCGTCGCTGTCAAATTACAGTTTGCATACTCCAATAACACAACTGAGTATGAAGGTTGTATCACGGGGCTAAAACTTACCCAATCAATGGGCATCAGACGGTTAACTGTCTTTGGAGATTTCGAGTTGGTAATCAGACAAACCACAGGAATTCTATCACACCAAAGGTCTACATTTGATGCCTTACTATCGGCAGGTTCTACAGATGGCTTCGGAGTTTGAAAAATATCCTTCCTCCACATTCCTCAAAATAGGAATGATTTTGCAGATGCTCTAGCAACCTTTGCCTCCTTGATCAACATACATGACAAGGAAGACATGCCAACCCTCACATTTGCCCAACAAAAGGCTCCAGCCTATGGGAATTACATTGGAGAAGTATCGGATGAGCTACCTCCATCCAGCACCCTTGGTATCAACATATCAAGGAGTACTTACAAGATGGATCTACACCCGCTGAGGCGACCCCAACTGAAAGAAGGTGGATCCATCGACTGGCTATGAAATTCTACCTGAGCGGAGATGCACTCTACAAAAGTGATACAGTATTAGGTCTCCTCAGATGTCTAGACAAGGACCAAGCTCAAAGGCTCATGGATGAGATCCATGGAGGAGTATGTGGCCCACACATGAGCGGCCCCCTACTTGTAAAGAAAATCCTTAGAACAGGGCATTACTGGCTCTCTCTCAAGGCTGACTGTGAGGATCACGCCAAGAGATGTTATCAGTGCCAAATTCATGGGAATGCTATCCATGCCCCTCCGAGGGAGCTCCACAATATGAGTTCTCCTTGACCCTTCTCAATGTGGAGAATGGACGTGATCGGGCCCATCGAGCCCAAAGCCAGTAATGGGCATCGGTTTATCTTCACCATGATCGACTACTTCACCAAATGGGTAGAAGCAGCCTCCTTCCCTAGGGTTACCAATGAAGTCATCATTGCTTTCATCAGAAACAATGTCATTTTTTGATATGGACAACCAGAGGTAATTGTATCAGACAATGCTAAGAACCTCAACAATAGAATAATGGAGGAATTATGCAGTAAATTCCATATCAAACATCTTAACTCCGTCATCTACCATCCAAAGATGAATGGTGTTGTTGAAACGGCTAACAAAAACATCAAGAAGATCATGCAAAAGATGTCTGCCAACCACAAAGGATGGCCTGATTTATTTCCTCTGACTCTGTTAGCCTACAGAACATCCATGCACACTTCCATTGAGGCAACTCCCTACGCATTAACCTATGGGATGGAAGCAGTGCTCCCCATAGAGGTGGAAATGGAATCCCTCAAAGTATTGATAGACGCTCAGCTGGACGAAGACCAATGGGTACAAGATAGGTATCACCAATTGTCTCTGATAGACGAAAGGTGAAGTGATGTTATTTTTCATGGTCAGTTATACCAACAGAGGATCGCTAGGTCCTACAATAGAAAAGTCCAGCTACGACAGTTTAAACAACACGACTTGGTTTTGGAGAAGATCATTGACAACCAAGATCAATCTAAGGGAAAATTCACCCCGAACTGGAAAGGCCCGTTTATTGTCAAGGAGGTATTGACAGGAGGTGCTCTCAGATTACGGGAAATGGATGGCGATAAATTTCCACAGCTTATCAACGCAGACACCGTGAAATAGTGCTATGTCTAAGGTTACCATCAAGCAAATATTCTAGTTTTGGATCATCAGATCCCCCCAGTTATTTCAGG
This sequence comes from Panax notoginseng, assembly GCA_016801055.1. NCBI lineage: Eukaryota > Viridiplantae > Streptophyta > Magnoliopsida > Apiales > Araliaceae > Panax > Panax notoginseng. The sequence continues at coordinate 136,672,383 of CM029016.1, forward strand.
TTTTCTAACCCTCCACTACATACAACTTCTCTTCACACTCATCTGCCCCATTAGGGACAAACACACTTTTCTAACCAGTAGCCTAGTTTCGGATCGCCAGATCCTTTTTCTCCACTTGGTTTTAAACCCTTACTCAACTCCGGTTATCCCAATAGGGATTGAACCTTTCACACCCACAGTTTTACCCCACTAGGGATAAGACTTTTCACACCTGTAGTTTGTCCTGTACATGGGATTAAACTTTCTCACTAGCAGTTTGTCCTGAACATGGGATCAAACTTTTCATTGGCTACAAACCGTCCTGAACATGGGGCGAACTACGCCGACCTGATCTCCTTGATACACGGGAGTACGTAGGCAGCCATATTTTATATGGTCTGGTCGCAATAAAACAAAAATAACAAAAATATTTCTACACCCTTCTCATTACAAAAAATAAAAACAACAAAAACATTTCTATACACATACAGCGTTGAACCTCTTACACCAGGTTTGAACTACGCAGACCTGATCTCCCCTTCAATAGGAGTACATAGGCAACCATTCATGGTTCGGTCTCACCCCCTACCAAAATAAAAACACTTGTCAATGGTACTTGGATCATCATTCAATCCACCGCATTTCATTGGCTTCAGACCAAAGGGATGGAACTACCTGACCTCCCCATGTAAACGGGAGAATCGGCAACCATCTAAGTTGTGGTTGATCCACAAAGAGAAACACCAATCCATAAGAGATGGAACTAATTGGTCTCCCCCGTATAAGGGAGTACTGGCAACCATCTGTGGTGCGGTCAACCTCAGAGAGGAAAGCCACACTCCTCTCCACGTCAACATACAGAAACCAGTCCCAAGACACCAAAGATGGTAGGGAATACACACAGATCAACGATCCATTCTAAAAGATTCGGAGACATCTCAATGTTTATCCATCAAGGAAGAGTTTAGAATTCATCGAGATCACAAGCCATGAAGAAACAGGTAGATATCAAGCAAGCAACAAGGCATAACTAAAAGGGAAGTGATCAAAAATATATTTCCCTGCTATATATAATGTTGTTTGATATATACAATATGAACTGTACATGACAAAATGACTAAGCTAGTCTGTGCAGGAAAGTACAAGCCCATCTATAAATCAGTGTATATGCGAGCTATCAAGCCCAATATGGCATCCCTCTCAAAAGAAGGAGGTAACGTTGTGGTCTCCTGCACAAGGGTATCCACACGAGCTAACAGATCTACAGCCATCTGCATGGTGACACTGAACTAATCAATATATGCACTCATCTCTGCAATCATGCCAATAGTAAGGGACCTCACTCTGGTACTATCTATAACGGCTACATCCCGGGCAGATATAGCACCATCCCGCTCAACAATCACGCTATTTTCTGGCTGATCTGGCCTCATCCCGCTCCTCAATAGTGGCATCTCTATGTGCTAATGTCGCATCTCTCTCTAATAGAGCGGCATCTCTCCCATCACGAGCTGTCAACATCAGGGCTCTAGCATGATCCCTCTCAAAGGTCATCAGATGAAGACTCTGGTCGAAGTACTGTGCTGAATGCTGGATCACGACAGTGTTAGTACTGGGAGAATCTACAAGAGCTATTGGCAAACCAGTGAATGGCTCCTCCTCGGTGTGGAAATCAATGTCCTCTATAGGCTCTCCACCATCTGAATCAATACCCGGCACTATGGATACTTCCGCGGCCGATGAAGTCTCTGTCTCCATCCACGCATAATACTCTGGAAAATAGCCCGGATGGCTAACAGAAAACTCGACACTCTCACGCTGATCCAAACAAGCATACACCCGGGACCGGTCCTCTACTGATAAGTGGCGAGAAGCTAAACGCTGACCTAACGCCCCCTTAAAGGGATGGAAGTCCTGGAACTGGTCAAACTGTGACATCACAGCCAGTGGGTGGTAGGTAGTCATGCCCTTCAAACCAGCCAGAGGGAGATAATCCATACTCAGAGCGTGAGTAATGAAGCTATAGGGTGAGCTAAGCCCTGTGCACAGTAGAATGCCAAACGGATCTCTGATCCCTACCAAGAATACCAACCAAGACATAGCGTTTGTACACTCCGGTGGCTGAAAGGAGTAAGACATAGCTATATCATGGGTAAAGCAGTACCCGTGTCGATGAAAAGTACCAATCGATCTCAAGTGTGACATAAACCACACGTATAACATGACCGAGCTGCCTGTAAATACCCCTATAAGGTAGGTGCTGCAAAACATAACTAACCTCAACATCTCAACCACGATCATCGAGATGATGGTATGACCCTACCTGAGAGCTCTCACTACCATGATAACACCGATGTCCAACTCATCCATATACCGTGGCATGTATACATACGCCACTACGCACAGCACGAGTACATCCACTCTGGCCAAATGCCACTGATCCTCTGGTGTGGTAAAATCCCCGGAGTATCGAGCATAGCTGTCTACTAAGCCAAATCTGTCTATCAAGAAATGATGGGGCAGTACATGGCTGGATGTAATCTCATCCTCTACTACTCTACGCCATAACCAGGTGAGGGTCATGAACTGTCGGCGCATATCTCCGACAGCCATACAAACGCAAGGTTTATCTAAGGGCAAAGCCGTCAACCACTTGTACTCCTCCAATGTAGGAGTCAACTCCTGGGTACCAAACCGAAAAACATGTCTCTCCGGTATCCAATGCTCCAGCATACCCTCTACGAAGCCTGCGGGAACTTAAAACATCAAGAGGGTCATAGAATGTTGTAATAGCTGATCTAAAGTCACCCTATTTGTAGGTGACATACTATCATACCACGACCTCAGACAGGAAGCTATCAACACTGGTGGGGTGTGATCTATGCAGCTGACTGTCGAAGAAGACATCTGTGTAGGCCGTATCATAAGACCATCCAGGGATCAATGTTGAATATCTCTAGACATACATACATATACATAACATGATAAATGCATGACAGATAATAGATGGCAATATGATGTAGGAAATGGAAAACATTACATACATTCCTAAGTACATCATCATCTACATACATCATCTCTGTACAGCTAAAAATACAGGGAAATGGGGCACAAACGCCCTACTACTAACAGAGGCCTATCAAAAGATATAGCGAGAATGGGGCACAGCCACCCAATATCTAACAAAGGCCTATCAAAAGAGATAACGAGAATACATATCAGAAGAAGACAATGGTTTTAATATCTACATCATCAATCCTGTCCATCTGATGTGTGACGCCCCCAAAATTAGGTATACATCACCCATCTTGGGTTGTCAGATACATAGTACAGAATACAAATACAACTTACTAATACAACTGTCGTGTACAATACGACAAAATATAAACTGTGAGTTTGAATACAAATATTATCTTCTAGAGAGTATTCATACTCAAAAGGAGTCCTCATTACATTTATTAACACACCATTACATAGAATAGTGAGGACTACTAACTAATACTATCATTCGGACCATCACTCCGTTCCCCGACTTGCCCCAGCTACGTTCTCATTTCCTGAAGAGAACAGTGAAAGAAAGGGTGAGCTCAACTAGCCCAGTAAGAAATATTATGACTAAGATAATGCAGAATAAATTATCATTAGCCTTCAACAATGTTAAACTGATAAAATATAATAGACATCAAGTTTAACTGCAGCGGAACAAGCAATCCATTAAAAGAGTCAAGTAGAAAATAAACTCTACTATCTTTTATGATTTAAAAGATTTTCCAACACTGTGATCGCTGAGACTCAGCTTAATAAAATAATCCACATCATCGAATCACCCCTGCACTACTGCCAAGGATATTCGTATATTCATTAATGGTCATGATCATGCCAACAACTGTCCATCAACGCACTACGGGCCAGTGAGGACTTTTACCACATCATTTGTAACGTTACGGTCATGATTATACTGAATAATCCCTGGTCATAATCACACCAAGTCCATCTATGCACTACAGATCACAGATGACTTTTAACATTTTATAAACATGAGGATGATGACAATGATATAAGAATTCAATAAAACAAGTTCAAGAATTAATTTATCCAAGAATTAACAACGTCCAAATTGTCAACATGATACTACTTTATGGAGTAAAATTCAAGAATGATCAGGAGAATATTTTCATGAATAGATACTAGATGAAACGCAATTATCAAGGATATTTCACAAATTTCATGGAGTATAGAAGTCAAAACTTAACCAACTGAGTACAATAAAGAATGGAATAACAAAAGAAATCACCATGCATGCGATAGACCGCACAAACAGGTTATTCCAACAGAATAATAAATAATAGAACCAGATCCGGCGTAAACGCACAGACAGGATATTCCGACAGAATAATAAATAATGGAACCAGATCCGGTATAAAACACACGGACAGGATGTTCCAACAGAATAATAACTAGACAGAACCAGGTCCAGTGTAAAACACACAGACAGGATGTTCCAACAGAATAATAATAAAGACGAAACCAGGTCCGGTGTAAAACACACAGACAGGATGTTCCAACAGAATAATAATAATAATGGAACCAGGTCCGGTGTAAAACACACAGACAGGATGTTCCAACAGAATAATAGAAGAATGTCACCAAGTATAGGGTAGACCGCGTATACAGGTTATTCCAACAGAATAATAAGAAATAGAATACCAACAGTTCTCTTCATGAATAAGAAAGAATAACACCCCTTACCGTTTTAAAGACGAGCTGAAATAAGGAAGTAGTTAAGTAGCAGAATACTCTTCTTCTCTCTCTCTCTATAGTTTCTCTCTATAGTTTCTCTCTCTAGAGTTCAGTGAATTCGTAAGAAATAATGAAGGAATGAGCTGCTATTTATAAAAAAATAGAATGCATAGTAACTAATCCATGAACGGTCCAGATTGATTACTTTAATCTGACGGTCCATATTTAAAGAAAAATCTTTTAAATAAAATATAATATATTCTATTTATAGAATAACTTTAATAAAGTATTCTGTTTTATATAAAAAGATGTTTCTGTTTTATTACGTTAATAATACGAATAAAACAAAACGTCATTATCGCTAAATAATTCATATTATTAACTGACAATAATTGAATCAAACTGAGTGACTTCTCACATAAGCATTAATAATCAATACCGTGTGCTACTATGCAACCACGCGTATTACTGTACTTTTACTACCGGGTAGTTCAATAGTTTTAACGGTTTTAACGGTAACACTTCAGCCGTTATTTTTATAGAAAGATAATTTTGTCGACTATACTTCTGTTGTGGGGTCCACCAATGATTGTGCCGTCGTACGAATATTCCTCGACAAAAAGAATATTCCCCGACCAAACGAATATTTTATAACAACTTGCTTACTTTGCAAAATTTATAAATAATACCCACGACTATAATATTATATCAAATCCACACCATAATTATTTCGAGAAAATTAAATATTTATTCATAAAATCTGGGGTCTCACAATCTCCCCTCCTTATGGAATTTTGCCCTCGAAATTTACGTACATACCTGGTATGCCGAACAGGTGAGGATACATTGACTTCACTTCAAATTCTAACTCTTGAGGTATAACCTTTGAGCGTCGAATATGATCCTTCTTATCCAAGATTTTAACACGTATCTCCTCAAACATTAAATTATCCGCTATCTCGTCCGGTTCTAATTTAATAATGTCGTTCGGGTTGTCCACATATTTACGTAACATCGATACGTAAAAAAAATGTTCTGAACACGCAACATACTTGGCGGTAAAACGAGTCTATAGGCCACAATTCCTACTTCATCGAGGATTTCAAATGGGCCAATTAAATCGAGAGTTGAGATTTTCTCTCTTCGTCGATTCTTGCTTCTAGAATAACGCCCTTTTGAACCTTCTTCTTCACATTTATCAGCTCTGAGTATGTAGCTTGAGCGGCTTTAACTTTATCGATTAAAATCGATTCTAATCATATATTCGTTATCTTCACGTGGGTTCGTATATTCGCACTTGTAACCGCATACGATCTTCTACTCAACGCATCAGCTACCACGTTCGCTTTTCCACGATGGTATGGTATGATCATAATCTTTAACAGCTCGAGCCAACGTCTTTGGCGCATGTTACGTTCGCTTTAGTTGAATAAATATTTGAGGGTTTAAGAAATGGGTTTTGTACTGGGGTCAATACAAACTTTGATTTTACGCTCTGGGGTAGGCTAAGAAGTCTTCAAGAATACGTCAGGAAATTTATTAACAATAGAAATATCATTCAAAACTGTGACCCTCATCCAAGACTTGGATAACACATCACATTGATACCTATCAACTTGCCATCGTCATTCACAACGTCTCCTATGGAAAGTCTGGCTTCAGTGCATTCCACATAAGGAAGTTATCAGCGAAAGGCTCGGGGCTCTTTACTTATGGCTTGATATGACAATGATTGACTTTAGTGGTTTGGTTACTTTGAATCCGCATAACAGGGTGGTTAGGAGTATGAAAGCTAACAACCTTACGAGAAGCATGATGAGTAGTGAACCAATCGTTTCAAAAAAAAATCACATCAAAGGCAAGTATTTTCAAAGAGATAAGATCGACAGGTAACGTGAAAGTGTTGATTTGAACAAGATTTATAAATAGTGGAGGTAACGAAGATTTCTCTCAACTGAGTTTAAACAGACATATCAAAGTCTAAGTTCTCCGGAGTTAACTTCAAACATTAAACACAACTAGGTGAAATAAAAGAGTGAGTAGAACCGGTATCTAACACGGTATAGATTTCGCAAGAGTTTATGACTAACATACCCGTGATAATTTTATTCAGGTTCCTCGTCACGAAAAAAAAATGCTTTCTCTTAAACTACTGGCTTTGGCTTTTCTTGGACGGTCTTTGGTGCCTCCATCCTATCTGAACTTGTCTTCGGTGAACGACAAAATCGGGCTAAGTGACCTTCTCTTCCACAATTATAGCATGCTTTGGATGGCATCGCGCAGTTTGGACTGATGTGTCCCTCCCCTCCGCATTTGAAGCATATGATAGGTGGTCGTTCTCCTTCCTTAACGACAGGTGCTGGTTCTGACGTCTTTCCATCATTGTTGAATCTCCTCTTCTTGAAATGCCCAATTTTATTGTTTTGGCCCTGATTACCACCGAAGTGGTTACCATTTCTGGCCTGTTGATTCCCTCCACGCTTGTTGTCACCGCTTCGATGGCTGCTTTCACTGGTATTATCATTTTGTCGGCTGCTCTCTTTTGGTTGCGTTGTCTCGTTATCGCGCTCCACCAACTGAGCCCTATTTACAACATCTGAATACAAACACAGTTTATGAGAAACAAGGTGTTGACGTATCTCCGGCTTCAAACCTCTTAAAAACATCCGCGTCATTCTTTCTTCATTATCCACCAGGTGGGACGTAAACCGGGATAACTCCACAAATTTTGCCTCGTACTGCGACACGATCATATTATTCTGCTCCAATTTGATGAACTCTACCTCCTTCATGTGAAGAATACTCTCGGGAAAGTATTTGTCTTTAAACAGCTCTTGGAACTTCTCCCAAGACATCTTCAGTGCGGCAGGTTGAGTACGTTTTATCGATTCCCACCAGTAATCTGCCTCTCCTCGTAACATAAAGGCAGCAAAGGGAACCTTTTGCTCCTCGGAGCAACCCAAGACATCAAATATCTTGGTGATCTGCTTTATCCATGTTTCAACTACAAGTGGTTTGGGTTCTCCCTTAAACTCCGGTGGTCCCAGCTCCTTAAACTGTTTAGCGGTGACCGCCTGAGAGTTTCTAGTATTTCCACCTACGTTGTGGATAGGAACCGCTTTCACCTGTTGTTGCATGAATTGCATGAAATCTCTGAACATTCCATCATTCATCATCTGGTCAGTGTTGTTGTTTGCATGAGGATTGTCACCTTCCTGATGAACATTATCCTGATTATTGATATGTGGTGAATCAATAATCGCCTGTGCTCCATTGCTATTCTCAACATTCTCAGATGCCATTTTCAGATACTGCCACAAAATAAAAGTTAATTGATATGTCATATATTATCCTTATATTATGACCGACCAATTAAATACCATGCAAATAAACTTAGGTAGGTCATACTAGCGAAGGAATTCCCCGTCTCTCCCCTCCTAGTTCTATTCTCACATCTTAGCCAGGGATCATATCCCTAAGCTCTGATACCAACTGTGACGCCCCCAAAATTAGGTATACATCACCCATCTTGGGTCGTCAGATACATAGTACAGAATACAAATACAACTTCCTAATACAACTGTCGTGTACAATACGACAAAACATAAACTGTGAGTTTGAATACAAATATTATATTCTAGAGAGTATTCATACTCAAAAGGAGTCTTCATTACATTTATTAACACACTATTACATAGAATAGTGAGGACTACTAACTAATACTATCATTCGAACCATCACTCCGTTCCCCGACTTGCCCCAGCTACGTTCTCATTTCCTGAAGAGAACAGTGAAAGAAAGGGTGAGCTCAACTAGCCCAGTAAGAAATATTACGACTAAGATAATGCAGAATAAATTATCATTAGCCTTCAACAATGTTAAACTGATAAAATATAATAGACATCAAGTTTAACTGTAGCGGAACAAGCAATCCATTAAGAGAGTCAAGTAGAAAATAAACTCTACTATCTTTTATGATTAAAAAGATTTTCCAACACTGTGATCGCTGAGACTCAGCTTAATAAAATAATTCACATCATCGAATCACCCCTGCACTACGGCCAAGGATATTCGTATATTCATTAATGGTCATGATCATGCCAACAACTGTCCATCAATGCAGTACGGGCCAATGAGGACTTTTATCACATCATTCGTAATATTACGGTCATGATTACACCGAATAATTCCTGGTCATAATCATACCAAGTCCATCTATGCACTACAGGCCACAGATGACTTTCAACAGAATATAAACATGAGGATGATGACAATGATATAAGAATTCAATAAAACAAGTTCAAGAATTAATTTATCCAAGAATTAACAACGTCCAAATTGTCAACATGATACTACTTTGTGGAGTAAAATTCAAGAATGATCAGGAGAATATTTTCATGAATAGATACTAGATGAAACGCAATTATCAAGGATATTTCACAAATTTCATGGAGTATAGAAGTCAAAACTTAACCAACTGAGTACAATAAAGAATGGAATAACAAAAGAAATCACCATGCATGCGATAGACCGCACAAACAGGTTATTCCAACAGAATAATAAATAATGGAACCAGGTCCGGCGTAAACGCACAGACAGGATATTCCGACAGAATAATAAATAATGGAACCAGGTCCGGTGTAAAACACACAGACAGGATGTTCCAACAGAATAATAACTAGACAGAACCAGGTCCGGTGTAAAACACACAGACAGGATGTTCCAACAGAATAATAATAAAAACGGAACCAGGTCCGGTGTAAAACACACAGACAGGATGTTCCAACAGAATAATAATAAAAAACGGAACCAGGTCCGGTGTAAAACACACAGACAGGATGTTCCAACAGAATAATAGAAGAATGTCACCAAGTATAGGGTAGACCGCGTATACAGGTTATTCCAACAGAATAATAAGAAATGGAATAACAACAGTTCTCTTCACGAATAAGAAAGAATAACACCCCTTACCGTTTTAAAGACGAACTGAAATAAGGAAGTAGTTAAGTAGCAGAATACTCTTCTTCTCTCTCTCTATAGTTTCTCTCTATAGTTTCTCTCTCTAGAGTTCAGTGAATTCGTAAGAAATAATGAAGGAATGAGCTGCTATTTATAGAAAAATAGAATGCATAGTAACTAATCAATGAACGGTCCAGATTGATTACTTTAATCTGACGGTCCATATTTAAAGAAAAATCTTTTAAATAAAATATAATATATTCTATTTATAGAATAACTTTAATAAAGTATTCTGTTTTATATAAAAAGATGTTTCTGTTTTATTACGTTAATAATACGAATAAAACAAAACGTCATTATCGCTAAATAATTCATATTATTAACTGACAATAATTGAATCAAACTGAGTAACTTCTCACATAAGCATTAATAATCAATACCGTGTGTTACTATGCAACCACGCGTATTACTGTAATTTTACTACCGGGTAGTTCAACAGTTTTAACGGTTTTAACGGTAACACTTCAGCCGTTATTTTTATAGAAAGATAATTTTGTCGACTATACTTCTGTTGTGGGGTCCACCAATGATTGTGCCGTCGTACGAATATTCCCTGACAAAAAGAATATTTCCCGACCAAACGAATATTTTATAACAACTTGCTTACTTTGCAAAATTTATAAATAATACCCACAACTATAATATTATATCAAATCCACACCATAATTATTTCGAGAAAATTAAATATTTATTCATAAAATTTGGGGTCTCACATGATGTAACTCCTCCTGAGTCACTGGATCTCTATCAACAGGGATGTCAGGCCTATACAAGGGAAGATCTGCACCGGCAAAGCCATATGGGTCACTTGACGGGTCAGCGCCTGAGCTGGAAGGATCAAAAGTATCTGCCTCTGAAGGATCTCTACCCAAGTACCGGATGAAAAAATGTGCCCGATCCAACTACCGGGTCAAACTATCAATTTGTGTCAAATGAGTTTGATCTCGAACACAGGTCAGCAAATCCGTCATCATCACAGATCCAGGAACCATATCTCCCATAAAATGAGTGGCGCGGGTCTGGGCTCCAATGGTACGAAGGGACCACCAGTGATGAAATGTATCCTAAGTATGTGAACCCTCTGATAAAGTATATCCGTCAATTCCCATCAATGGGATGTCATCGACGGGTGACTATAACACAGGCCAATAACGCCTAACAGGAGGCAAGATCGGTACACAAATCTCTCCTGTGGTGCTCCTAATAGCACGCTCTCCTAAATAGAGCTCCCATCCTCCATCCGTGAAGAGAGGAATCCTACGGGTGGATATCACGTGCTCGACCCCAGTCGGGAATCCATCCTCAAATCCAATAGTCAAATGTTCCCTAGAATAGGGAACCCAAGTGATGACATCAGCTGTCAACAACTCTAACTATAAGCGACAATGGGTGAAACCCTCAGCTACAGGAACCTCCGCCAATATGGAGTGATGCCATCGCTGTCCTCATGGATAGGTATCTAAACCTAACACACTCACAGGACACAAACATGGAAGCCTCTCATAGGCCCAAAACTGCCAACACAAAGGCAAAACACTTGATGTCAGTGAACACTCTTAACCTGTACATGGGAAATCAAAAGAGAAATACTCACCAGTAGAAACGGGTAAAATCCTAGCTAAGCCTCGGTCAAGCCCTGCTAACGCATGCGCATTCCCCTGAGAAAATAGGAAAAGGTGTAGGAACTCCAGTCATACTCTCCAATATAGTCCACCTCCCGCGTGGCGCTGATCAAAGCGAATGACACCGTAGAAGAGTTATCAGCTATGAAATAACCCCTGATGATAACCAGGAATAATCGCCGAAGAATGTGATCCCTGACTCTTACATCAGCGGGTATGGGCTCACTCAACAGCCCACTCATAGCATCTACGCTCAAAGGACCCGTATGGACGGTCCTGCCTTTGAGCACCTCAGTTGGAACTCCCAACAAGGATCTGACGGCAGTCGGGATAATATTCGTCGTACATGGCAATGGCGCCCCTCCAAACTTCATACCGGTGATAAATCGCCAATCCATCGGCGCCATCATCACCTCATAATCTAAAAAATGGAGAGACTGGGTCTGATGAAACCAGCGCTCAGACAATGCCCTGAGGTAACCCCAGGGACAACGATGGAAAAGAATGGAAAAGAATGCCCCAAGCCCCAATCATGCACAATACCTCGGTAATCTGGATGCAGAGCCTGATACAGGGAGTGTATGTTGAACCAGTTCCCTCGAGGAAATATAAAGTCAGGAACCTACATCACATGCAAATCAATGTCAAAATCCTTGCTTCTCCTCAATAGGAAAAAGGAAGATAAAATCCAGCTTTTACCTCATTTACATGTAAGTAAGCTGAGGGGTGGCGACTCAAATCACCCAGAAGATCTGGAATAGCCACCTGAATACCTGGAAAATCCCTACGGGGAACATTAGCAGCAGGAGCTGGAGCCGCTACCAGTACATCCTCCTCCTCGTCCTCGACATCCGGTACATCAACCCGGATAGGACAAATCACCGCCTCCGCCAGACGACGAGGCTGTCTAACTAAACGGGGTTGAGGCACTTCAGAAGCCCTCCTCCGTACACCTAAAGTGGTCCTGCGAGAACTACTCAGCTGATCCGGATCCATAATATCTGGAACACAAGTCTCCAAATCACCTCAAAAAGGGTGTGGTAAATTCTAACCTGGAGTTTTTTTATGTATTTTATGACTATATGCATGCATGCATTACTTTAACATACGCTTATAGTAGAGTTAAAAATGCATGTGTCTACTCAATGCCTAGACTTTTGGAAAAATTTTGACAGAGTCTCCTTTGTAAATAGGACTATCCACATGCACATAAGCATAACTAGGTGGCTATTCAGTAGCACACCTACCCACAGTCATGAACATCCTATAATGCATGAACATACAAAGTCGCAGTCCATAAAGGTAGATTAAATACCAGGAATGCTTTTCTTACTTACCTTTGCTCATTTGTCCTCAAATAGGATAAGAAATAGCAAAAAAAGGTACAAATTTGATTGTTTTAAAAGTTAAATTTTTTCACATTATTATGTTCAGCATAGTTTAATACTAACATTTACTATGTTAAACATTTTTTATCAAGACATATGAGCATGTATATTCACTACTATGTGTTTAGACACATTTCATATAAAAAGTTATTTTCCAATGGATAGAAACTTGAAAAGAAGACATGCATACGTTACCAAGACAGTGTAGAACACTTGTACGGTGATAGAATTTGCAAAAAGGTGCCCGAACTCAGCAGATCTGAAGAAACGTTCTCGGATTTCCTATGCGGCGTAGCTTGAAAGTGACTTGTGAAAGCCACAGCTGTCTTAAAGGTAACCCACGGCTGGTCGTAGGTCCACTTGTAGCTGATGTAGGGGTACCTGTGGCTCCGCTAGGTGGGGCCCACCCCTCCGGCTCAGTCTAGTTCGAGTTGTAAAGGAGTTCTCACAAGCTGAAAAGGCCAAATCATGGATAAAAACGCTACGCGATTGAGCAGAATAGCTTGAAATCCTAGTTTTCCAGGGCCAAACTGTGGCTTTTCGTATCATTCATTGGTATTCGCCCAAACATAGGGTACACTATACCGATGATTTCAGCGGTTGCTAATCATATTCGATAATACCTCACAAAGGTCCGATACCATCAGTTTTGGGTCGCAACTCCAAAGTACAGATCCCCGGCGGGAGTGTCACGTATTTTCATCTGTTGATGTACAGATCCCCGGAGGGGGTGTCACGCATTTTCATCTGTTGATGTACAGATCCCCGACGTGGGTGTCACGCATTTTCATCCGTTGATGTACATGTCAAAGAAGGTCAAGCAACCTTGACGTTACTTCAGCCGATAGCAGGTAAACCCATCGAAGCATCGGAAGCCGTCCGATGATTTCATCCATTGATGCACACGTCAAGAAAGGTCAAGCAGCCTTGACATTATCCCCAGTAGGGATTTCATCCGTTGATGTACCTTTTAGCGAGGGTCAGACAATCCTGACAACATAGACTGTTGGCAGTAACTCCGAAATAGCATCTTCATCAGGAAGGATCAATGATGGAATATGTTATACACATCCTCAATAGACAAAACACATCCCCACAGAGTCTCTTGTACATGAGAGATACATCTTCAGTGAAAGTCTGTATCAAGGATTTAAGGGCTTTGGTGATAATCCCAACGTCAACATCCTGGAAGTTCATGGTAGCTTTGGATCACACATCCAAATAGTTTATCAGAGTGGTCATGAATAACCATGCTCCCGGTAGAAGTCAAGATGAGTCGGCAATCATCCCACCATGTTGGAGAACAATCCAACAAATTACATACATTTGCATCATGCTACTGTACATTACATCATGATTATCTTGTTATATTTCAAGTGTCTAGTATTCTTTATTCTATCCATGCCATTACATTGCATGAATATGATAAAGAGGGGCATCTGTAGACACTCAAAATTTTTTGCATACCTGTTACTAACATTGCAGGAAGGCAGAATCGTCTTTCAGAGATAACCCTGGAAGACAGCTCAGTTCAATCCCGGAGATAACCCTGGGATATTCAGTTATTACCATCTCAGAGATAATCCAGAGACATCCAGCTCAGTTATATCCCGAAAACAACACCAGGAGTTTCAGTTTTAACCTCGAAGATAACCCCGAGGAATGCTGTTCAAATACCGAAAATCACACCGGAGAATATTGTTTCATCTCTGAGATAACCCCGAGATACTCAGTCTCAGTCCCGAAAATAACACCGGGAAAGATAGTATCAACCTCAGAGACAACCCCGAGGCATCCAGGTGCAGTTCCGGAGATAACCCCGGAAATGCTTGTTTCAAACTCATGCTATCAGCTTCAACACTCGGCGATAACCCCGAGGCACTCATTCCCTAAACCCGGAAATAACCCTGGGAGGTCAGGCACACCTTAGAAATAACCCTAAGGACGGTCAACACCTGCAGCAGTCCAATCTTAGAGACAACCCTGAGCAACGACTGCTAAAACAGCTCAAATCGGAGATAACCCCGATGAGGGACAGAATTGTCATTTTGTCATCTTGATCCCACATTGCGTCGTCTCAACAACATTTCAACATACATTATAACCAAAAATATCCTACAAGAACCAAAGAGCTCCAATCCTGAGTGACTACTGCACAAGACAGCACACCGGATAGAATTTGAAACTTGAAGACCAAGGGCATGGTCCCATCTTCCTGACTTCGTACAACCTCTAATCCCATGTCATTGTGTAGCTCCCAAAAATATCATGTCGTAAAAGGTCTTATACACCTCGATCGGATGCTCGGATTGAAGTTCTGAAAGTTTGAGCAGACAACACATTGCACGCATGCACGTACTTCGAGACAGCGAGACCCACAGAACTCGGGGCATCCCGAGCAGCCGCAATTGCACCTGCGGCTCCCCCCTCTATAAATAGAGGGCTTGGGGCAGCCATTTTGAAAAGAGAAAAAGGCGAGGAAGCCTTATCCAATTTGCTCTGTACACACCCTAAACTGAGTGCTTTCTCATTTTAAACACTTGTGAGCTTCTATATTGTTATATTTTTACCGGCGGGAGCCAAGTGTTCATCCATTTAAAGCTATTGAAGTCTTCTTTGGCAGTCCACTATAAGCCTTCTTACACTTTCTAAAGCCTTTCTCCACTACTGTGCACACACAGTTCTTCACGTTGAAAGTCATGTAACGTTTGTATGCCCAAATTTCGGTTCGTGACTTTTATTTCTTTTATATATATATATATATATATATATATATATATATATATATATATATATATATATATATATATATATATATATATATTTGGACTAACATTATCGAGTTATGCCTCGATTGAGTCTGGACTTACGTCCGGAGCGTTTATTTGCTTATATATATATATATATATATACACACACAGTCCGTCTCTAAAGCGAACCAAAGACGAACCGTCGTCTTTGGTGTCTATGGCGACGGTTCGATCCGTCGCCATAGCCATGTAGTCTTTGGCGACGGGTCGAACCGTCGCCATAGGCACCAAAGACGACGGTTCGTCTTTGATTCGCTTTTTAGGGTTCGCTTTAGAAATTCTCAGTATATATATATATATATATATATATATATATATATATATATATACACACAGTCCGTCTCTAAAGCGAACCAAAGACGAACCGTCGTCTTTGGTGTCTATGGCGACGGTTCGATCCGTCGCCATAGCCATGTAGTCTTTGGCGACGGGTCGAACCGTCGCCATAGGCACCAAAGACGACGGTTCGTCTTTGATTCGCTTTTTAGGGTTCGCTTTAGAAATTCTCAGTATATATATATATATATATATATATATATATATATATATATATATATATATATATAGGGTCCGGTTCCTGTAAGGGCTCCCTTACTTTGTTAAAATGCGGACTTTTGTTTTTGGTTTTTTTTTTTAAAATAACTAAAAAAAAAGTTTAATATTTTATGGAAGTGAAATTTTTTCATAATACAGTGTTTTGGATGTGATTTGGATAAGTATAACAAAACAGGTCTGTACAGTCTGTGCAGACTGTACCACTATTTTTTGGTATAGGTATTCAAATCATGCCCAAAACATTATATTATGGAAAAATATCAGTTCCATAAAATATGAAATATTTTTTTTTAGTTGTTTTAAAATAAAAAAAAAAGTCCGCATTTTAACAAAGTAAGGGAGCCCTCACCTGATCGGTTCTGTATATATATATATATATATATATATATATATATATATATATATATATATATATATATATATAAAAGCGATAAACGCACTGGTCATATATATATTTACATTTCAGTCTGGCCTGGAGTTTACTTCGTGGCCTTTTACCGCTTTATTTACATTTCTATCAGGCCTGAAGTTTACTCCGTGGCCTTTTATAGCTTTATTTATATTTTGTCCCGCCTGGAGTTTACTTCGAGGCGGTTGATCGCTTTATTTCTTTATTTACATTTTTCAATCCCCCATGGAGGTGTTACGTGGTGGTTGATTGGTTTTTACTGTTTTATTTATATTTGCAATCCCCCATGGAGGTGCTTCGTGGTGGTTGATTATTTGCACACACATACACACACACACACACACACACATATATATATATATATTTACAGCTTTTATATATAATTGTTTACAGCTTTTATGTAAATTGCTACACCATGTGAGCCTAAGAATCATGTGATCACAGATTCAGTCAATTAAATCTAGATTCGGTTCCCTTGATGGACATTTTCAACTGTACACGACTTGTAAATTATTCACAATTTTCGAATTTCCTTAGATGGATCTCATGCCCACAAGGAGTTTGACACTGCTATATATATTATTTTCTCGAAGATGCTTCGCATCTCGAAAATAAAAGCAATCAAGCCGAACACCTAATAAAATGGAATTATCAAAGGCCTCAATTATTATTGAACAAAAGGGTTTGAAAACCTCTTTTTACAAAACATCACTGCTATATCGTGTTAAAACTGAATTTTATACAGAAATTCAAACCCTTTGTATATAGGTGCAACGAGGCATAGCACTACTTCCAGATAATTGCACATTGATCCACGCACACACACACATTCATATAACAGTTTAATTGAAAAGTGGCGGTCACTGTGGCAACACGGATGTCGGGGGGTGCCTAACACCTTTCCTCCGCATAACCAAGTCCCCGGACCCTAATGAATCTCGGTTTCACAGATCCGTTAAGCGGTGTCACATCACTGGGTCAATGTGTAAACCTTTTCTCGGTTGTGTTGGTACAACCATTTAAAAAACCAACTGGCGACTCTTATAGTTCAATCGTCGACATATACATGTCGGACCTTTTCACAACTTATTTTTTCAAACAAATCTCACCTAACATGAGAATACCAAAAGACAAGAACAGAAAAGGGACAATTAAAATCCCGATGTCGACAAGGAACGTAATGACGTACATATGGGATTATACGACTAAGTTAGACTCTTATGTATGTGTTTAAACTTACATATCAAGTATGAGTATTGAATATACGTAACTAATGAATATCCTATATGTGTAACTATGTTATAATAGGATTCAAAAAGTGTTGATAAGCTATACTTTGGTAAACTACGCATAAGGCAAGTTTTCTAACTTACACGACTTTGAATATTGTGCAAGTATCTAAACCTTATCTCTTTGATGCAAGTTCCTAACCCTATTCTTTATGGAGCATTACTTAAGCTTGTGCTATTATTGGTCGTATAAGTAAACCATTGAAAGTATGATTCATATCTTATGACTTAATGCTTCGTAGCTTAAGATAAAGTTGTTTACATTCTTCGAACTTTGATTTCGGGCATTGAACTTATAATTGTTCTTATATACTTTGAAAAAGCGGTTCATGCCATTTGATTCGGTTAGACCTAAATCATGAATTTGAAAGCTATCTAAACCAATCAAATTGGTACAGACTCTTATAATTGACTGAGATGAACAACCCTCCTTAAAGGGAAAACTATATAATTGTCGGGAGACCGACGTGCACATGAGTATGATTAAATGTTATGCATAACGTAGGGTACTTTAGGCTGATCACCTGCTTGACTTATTTTTCTTGGATTATCAGCATATTATTGTTAATTCTAGTAGAAGTTCACAGTCCTTAGTGACTGCTCAGTATTCATTATTTTGAAATCTCGAAATGATTAAGCGTTGAATCTTATTGATATCTTTCTGTCCTTAGCGACTATTGTTGAGAACCATCGATACTTCTTGTTATCCTTGAACTATCACTTATTGTTGTACTCTTGAGAATTTAAAACTATATTGAACACCCTTATTAATATATTACTTGCTGAGCAAACTTGTTGCTCATTCTTGCTTTCCCTAAAAACATTTCAGTTAAGGCAGAGCAAGGGGGACCCTTGGGCACTGATAAGGGCAAGGGCAAAGCTAAGGAGTAGCTTCTTATTTATTTGGGAATATTATGATAATGTAAAGATAAATTGTGTTATGTATTAGCTATATCTAAACTATGTTTAAGTGTGTTTAAGGCATGTAAGAGATGTTTAAGTTATGAAACCTTTGGACGTGAATGATTATATTAAATAAATGTAATCTATTATGTTATTTCCGTTGCGTGAGATGTTATTTAGTCATTAGATGTGTAGCACGTGGCGAACCGAATTCGAGACGCGAGTGGTCCAAATTTGGGGGTGTCACAGTACGACTGAGGAGACTTCATGTCCAAAATAGCCTTAATCTTCTCTGGATTCGCCTTTATTCCCCTCTTACTGATTAGATACCCCAGAAGCTTCCTTGCTCCCAAACTGAAGGTACACTTCGTCAAATTCAACCTGAGCTTAAAATGTAAAACCGTCTGAAAGCAATCCTCTAAATCATCTAAGTGACCCCCGAACTGACATTTTTTTGACAATCATATCATCGACGTAAACCTCCATGCTACAACCCAACTACTTCGAGAATACATAGTTCATCATCCTCTAATATGTCGCCCCCGCATTCAACAATCCAAAAGTCATCTTCTTATATGTATAAACTGACCGATGAGTAATAAATGTCATCTTTGGGATATCGTCCTTATGCATCAAAATCTGATGATATCCCGAAAAAGCATCCATAAAAATGAGTAAAGCATGAAGTGGCATCAATCAGCTGATCAATGTGTGGAAGTGGATAAAAGTCCTTTGGGCACGCCTTATTTAAATCTGTGTAGTCGATGCAAACCCGCCACTTCCCATTCTATTTTTGAACCAGAGCCACGTTCGCCATCCACTCAGGGTAATCAATCTCAAAAATAAAATCTACTGCCAAAAGCTTGGCAATCTCCTCATGTATTATCTTTTGTCTTTTCGGAGAAAAAATCCTCCTCTTCTGCCGAACCGGCTTCTTCGATGGTTCCACATGCAGCCTATGCACAATTACCTTCTGATCAACATCAAGCATGTCATTGGGGGCCCATGCAAAAATGTTTTCAAAACACTGCAACAACTCCACCAGACTGGTCCGAAAAGGCTCCTGTAATCTAGTCCCGATCCTGACGGTTTTGTCCTTTCCAAAAATTAATTCCACCTCTTTAGTCTCTTCGGCAGACATAACCAAAGGCTCTGTAATACCTTCAGTAAAGGGCTCAATCTCTATCGCCATTGTCTGCTTCTACTTACTGACTCCCATTCCCAAAGAGATCAAAGCATTCCTGTAGCACCTCCTTTCCTAGTCGAGATCTCCTGCCATCTCCCAAACTCTATTCGGTGTGGGAAACTTGATTTTGAAGTGAGGAATCGAAGTCACCGCCTGAAGAGCTATCAAGGTCAGTCTTCCCAATATAGCATTATATGCAAAATCCACATGCACCATAAAAAATCTACAAAATATCTCCACCTGCTGAGGAGCCGTCCCAAAGACCATCGGTAGCTCAATCGTCCCTACAACTTTTATCGGGTCGTTGCTAAACCCATACAAAGGAGGCTCCTGTCCAACCTCCAATTTTCTGCCTCCTAAGTCCAACCTCTAGTAGGCATGAGCATATAGTATGTCTACTAACGAACCATTATCTATCATCATTCATTTCATATCCACCAATCTCACATGTGCAATAATCACCTATGCACCCTCATGCGGCTCAATCAGCTCTGTTGGAAAATCTTCATCAGTGAAGGATATAACCGAACCTAGATAGGGTCTTTCACGCAGTGCAAGCTGTTCAGATACTGACAACACCGCATCCAGAAACCCTCGTCACTTCTGCCCTGAAACCTTCCCAACAAACCCGCCCGTGATCACATCCACCACCCGGCGTGTTGCCTGGGTCTGATCCTATTTTCGGGACTGGGTCGTCGGGTTCGGTACAGTAGTGTTGTGTTCATGTTGCTTTCCCGAAGTATCACGTCCTACAACATACTGAACTAGAGCCTCATTCTGCATATTCTTCTCGATCAGGTCCCTCAAACCCCAACAAGCCTTCGAGGAATGTCCGGTCGCCTCATGGTAATCACAATATCTGCTCTTATTACCCCTGTCCCCTTTAATGTTATCCGTGGGCCGCTCAAAGTAAGGTTTGTCTTTTATTTCTTCGAGGATAGTGGCTAGGTCAATGTTGAGCTTCGTGTTAACTTTGTTAACCTTCTGGTTCGAGAAAGGTGGGCATGAGCCGTCGGATTTATCATTGTGATAACCCGAGATTTCGAATAATCAAAAATTTGCGAATAAATTTTTTTTATTATTAATATTAATATTAATTATCAATTTTGTGATAAGTATTTGTGATACGAGTCTCGAGAAAGTCAATTTGGGCATTGACTAATAAAATTAGAGTAGAGTTGTGCTTAACAGCTTTAGAAACCCTAATCCTAATTGCTGGAAAGGGATTCGATAGAAAATATAATTAAAATAATTATATTAATGAGTTTGTGTTTGTATCGAAGAAATTTTTTGATCAATGATTGATCGGATAAGATTTGAAATTAATAAAACCTAATAAGAGATTAGAAACCCTAATCTCAGGATCAGAACCTCTAACGTACCGTTCGAAGCCCTAATCGAAAGCCGGGAAACCCTAATTTTATATTCGGCAATTCTAAACCCTAAATTAGAAAACCCTAATTCTAATTGGCAAGCCTATTATGTGTATTAAACTTTAATATGATTAGAAAACCCTAATTATATTTTAGTTATTTTAATTTCTATTTTACAAACGCCAAGTGTAATTTAGAAAAATTATTTTTCTAATTAAAACCCTAATTCGTGGGTTATAAACCCTAATGATCATTTTGACCCTAATTGCTAAATTAAGTAATTTTAATTAGGAATATTAATCCTAATTAGCAAGATTGAATTTTATGATTAGGAAATATTTATACAATTATCGAATCCTAATTATAATTTTAGAATATTAATTTTCTATTTTAGAAACCGAAATTTGAAAATTTTAGAAATTAAATTGCAAATCTAAAGGGTTTAAACCCTATATCCTAAAGGGTTTAAACCCTAAACCCTAAGGGTTTGTACAAATGACAAGAATGCCATTGATTGTATTTTAGAAATGACCAAAATGCCTTTTTACATTTTAAATGAGCTAACTTGTAAAATTGTCCAAAACCTTTAGTGGTTCACCAACTCCATTGACTTTGTGTCATCAAATCTCTGCAAATCGGCCTCATTTGACACCTAGCATGCTTGAATACAATGTATCTAAGTAATATATATTAGATTGGAGAGAGAGAAAGTCATAAAAACTTGTCATTTGCTCTCAAGCTCTCCATAACTCATTCTCTCTCTCAACCTCCGAATTCTTAAAGTTCCTCAGTCATATAATCAGCCTTAGATCAACCAATAACAGATTTGGAGAGCAAGAATCAAAGATTGTTCAAGAAAGGTATAAAACCTACTTTTATTTTTTATCTTTGTTGCTAAGAAAAATTTTTTGTTTAAGTGTTTAAATTAGTGCTAGAGGATGTTATATGATGATCTATGTTGATATAACATAGATCCACAGCATCAAAATGCTATAAAATTACGTTTTTCAAAATCTGTCCAAGAAAAGATTTTGTGCTCTGACGAGCAAATGTCAGACGGCTCAGATCTCTATCTGTTAAAGTTTTGTTATGTTTTATGTGTTTAATCTATAGCCTGATAGGTGTTCTTTATTTGGAAAGTGAAATCAGGGTTGTTAAATTCTTAGATTTTAAGTTATACTCGGTCAAAGTCGGTTGACCGACCATGACCGAGTACATTCTGGGCAACCCAGAATGCAGTTTCTAGAGTCTGACAACGTGTTTGCAAGGCCCAGATCTGGCAGGTTTTATGTTGTGTTGATTATGTGTTCGTATCTAGATTATAGTATGATATGTGGACTATCGATCCATGGTTTTAGATCTTACAATACGTCAATATATTAAGTGTAATAAGTGGTCAAAGTAGACCATTTGATCACGGATGAAGTTTCTGGAATTTCCAGAAACTGTTGGCACAAGTTGTCTGACAAGGTTTGACCAGAGTAGATCCGGTGATTGTGTTATAGTTTTACTGTGATCATGTTATGTCGTTGTTCATTGTCATAAGGACTACCTGATTAGACCAAGAACATACTTATTTGATTACCGGAGCATGCGATTAATTGAAATGGAAAATGGTAGCTATGAACTGCCTGTGTTTCTGGGTTACCCAGAAAACCCAGGTGCTGTCTGACAGGTAGTTTGAATGGCTAGATCTTGCTAGATAGTTATGTTATAGCTCTATTGATGATTCATAATTGTAGTATTACATGTATACTATAAGATCCGTGCACAAAATATCCCAGAAACACATTGGATTAAACTTTATGAACGGTCAAACAATGACCCTTACTCTGTCGCCTGTCAGTGTTCTTGAGCTCAAGAACACCAACAGCGACGCTTTATGTCGCTAAAGGCCTACAGCGACGGTTTTAATTAAATTATTTTCTGAATTTCCGGAAAATGATTAAAAATTTGAAATAAATTCTAAAAAATTACCGAAAATTATTTTCAAAATTATTTTAAATTATGAAAAATAATTTCTGACCAATTGAAATATTTTTCTTTAATATTTATAATTATTTAAATATTAAAAGTATTTAATTTATTTAATTAGTGTATTAAATAACTTAGAGAAAAATAATTTAATATTATGAAAAATCATTTTAAATAAGAATAATGTATTTAAAAATATTTTGAGTTATAAAATGTGACTTTTAATATTTTTGGAGCATTATCATTAATAATTTAATATTAATGATATTAGATTTATTTAATTACTAAATTAAATAAATAAGTTAAAAATGATTTTAATGATTTAAAAATCATTTTAAATAAGAATAAAGTGTTAGAAAATATTTTAAATTATAAAATATAATTTTCAATATTTTTGGAGAATTCTCATTAATAAATTAATATTAATGATATTAGATTATTTATTTATGATATTAAATAAATGAAAAAAAAATGATTTTATTGATTTAAAAATCATTTAGAAGTGAGAAAAGTGTTTTAAAAAATATTTTAAGTTATAATTAATGACTTTTAATATTTGGATAATAATTTCATTAATATTTAAATATTAATGGTGATGATTTAAAAATGATTTTAATTACTTTAAAAATCATTTAAGTAGAATATTAATGATTTAAAAATATTTTAAGTTATTCATAATAACTTTAATATTTTGACAAGTATATTATTAATATTTTGATATTATTAAATATTAATAATGATAAGATTATTTGATAATTAAATCATTTAAAAATGATTTAAGTGTTTAAAAAATTATTATAAATTATAATAATTGTTTATAAATTACAAAAAGCTTCCGGAAAATATTATAAACGATATTTGATTTATCTAAAATAATATTGAAGCTTAGAGACTAAGTTTAATTGACAATCAATGTGTTAATTGTAGGATAGGGTGACCAGAACACCGAGAATGGACCGAAGTCCAACCAGGCCGAACTAGTTAGACTTATTAAGTGTTTATATAGGTTATAAACACTAATGTGGCTATGTGGTAATGTGCCTAGGAGAAGTTTGACTGTAGAATACAGTGTTACGTGTTATAAATGATTGTGCTAATTGTGAGACCGACATTATTGATTATAGGTCTTACGAACGCAGTTAATTATATTGTGTAGCTGTAATCAACGCGAAAGGCAAGTTTCCTAACTCAACCTTGAGTTATATTTATTCAATTATTTTAATGGATAATTATTGATAATTATACCATGTCCAGGGAATTTATTGTTGATTATTCGCAGTTAGTGCATGATTAAAATTCAAATTGAATTATTGATTCGAAAAATATATATTCGTAGAATTACTATTGTTGGATATTTATATCTGCAGAAACTAATATTGACAGTACAGATAATTCCTGTTTATTGTCAAATTACATTGAGAAATGTCTTAGCTAATTATACTGGCTAGACGAACAATTGTTAGAACTTGATAAATACGAGAAGAGAAATCAATTGTTATTGATAGATCGATGCCAATTGTTTCGGCTAGATCGATAAGTAGATAGAATTTGAAATAACAGTATTTCGTTGTTAAATCAAAATCTTGATTCTGAGACTGAGAAGAACAACCTTTTATATAAAGGGAACATTGTAGGTCGTATATTCGACCATTGCGCGTTGTTAAGTATTATGCATAATATAGGGTACAAAGAGTTAGCCGGCTCTAAGTACTTGCAGAGGGGTATGATTTAATCTTTATGGTTATCTGATACACCTGGGTATATCAAAGTCCAATCTTTGATAGTTACTCGAGAAGAGAAGTTCTAGATCTAGTGTGATCACTCAGCATAAATCTGGAAAATATTCCACTTTGCTATTGCGTAGAATTAATTCTTGATTATTTAATAGAATATCGTAGAAACTTTGAAAGCGTTGTACTCTTTCATTATCAGATTATTGTGTTGCCTAGAATACGAGAAGATTTGTTATTGAATAACGATTTGTTCAGCTATTTCAAAGTTCACCGAACTTTGGTTTCATTCTATCAAAATAGATAGTCTGTTCTTATTGATTCGTATACATTTATTGTATATTTTAACTTGCGGGGAAAACTAGTTGCTCATCCTTGCTATAAATAAAATATTTCAGCTAGGAACGAAGAGGCCAGCGGGTCAAAGAAGAACAAAGGAAAAGGCAAGATGCTGGAATAGTGTTATGAACACTATTATTATGATGTTGTATTGTAAACCCTTTTTGTTTAGGTAAGGGGTATGTTTGTAAATTTAAGGTTAGCAAACCTGGGACTTATGTATTAACAACTAATGTTAATGACTTATGTAATCCTATTTATATATGAATGGGTAGTTAAATGGTATTATATTGTGGATCGTGAACACCAAACTCGGGGGGTCAGGTAACCCGAATTTAGGGGTGTCACAATCATTACTCTCGTCGTACTTCTTCTGGTACCCATCAGTTTTATTGTTAGTATTACCCTTCTCCTTATCCCTCGGCTTTTCTGATGCATTCTGTTTTAGACTATTCATTACTTTTTTCACTATTATAAACCTTCAGTTTTCTCGAACACCTCAGCCAAGCTCCTCGGATGATTGAACATCAACTTCTTTACCAGTTTCTCTAACTTCACGAGATCCAGTCCATTCTAAAAGAGCCCTACTGCCTGGAGGCCGTTCAAATCTGTAACCTGACCCACTGCCTCACGAAATCGTTTCACATACTGGCCCAGAGTCTCATTCGAGTATTGTCTGATCTGAGACAGTGATCCGGTCAGTTTTCCTCTCCTCTTATTGCTGCCGAACCGGGTATGGAATTTGCCCCAAAGTTCTTCCCATAACGCCACCGAGTTCGAGGCCAAAGTTATCATCCACTGTCTGGCGTCTTTTCTCGGCATCGCCATAAAGGTATGACACTTGGCCGCATCAGAATAGTCATAATAATCCATCAACCGATCGAACGCCTGACTATGCTCATACGGATCCCCCGAACCATTGTAGCTTTCCATGTGGGGGAGCTTCTTGCTTAGGTCTACCTTTTCCCGTACAATTTCAGGGGAGAACGGTGAAGATTTTTTAACCGTAGTCCCCTTCGCCTGCCTAACTTAGGATAACTCCTACAATTCTTCCAATTTTTTGGTCAGTGCCTCTACCCCATCAGTCTTTAGAGGCGTACTCTTCGAGACTGGGTCCTGCCTCTTTCGGTCTGAACGAATCTTCCTTCTGAACTGACCGCTTTGGAATGACTTCGACATCTACTCCCATTGTGCCGGGAACCCTCCGGACGGTGTGTCCTGGACCGGTTCTGTGACGCCCCCAAATCTGAGTATCTTCTAACCCGACAGATAGTGTTACACGGTACTACTAATTATACATTCATTCCATTGAAACGACATCGAAATAAGTGTTTTAACTACATTCTTATTACAATTATAATAATTCCATTCCCATGTTCTGAAACCGAATACATTCTTTGTTGTTCAGAAGCATAATACATACAAACATATTAGTCTATTACAAGATAACTAATGATCCATCTTAGCCTTGCCTTTATCTCTCTTTAAACTCTCAGTTCGTTTA
The DNA here is from genome assembly GCA_016801055.1 of Panax notoginseng. Taxonomy (NCBI): domain Eukaryota; kingdom Viridiplantae; phylum Streptophyta; class Magnoliopsida; order Apiales; family Araliaceae; genus Panax; species Panax notoginseng. The sequence goes on from CM029016.1 coordinate 136,699,203, forward strand.
GCCTTAGCTGCAATCATATAATTTAAGCAAGAAGTGAACATAACTAGCTCAGCAAGTCTAGCAATGTATAATATAAATACCACGTCGAGAATCATATGATTATTCTTCAATAACTGAACAAATAGTTATGAAGTACTATGAAACATTGTATATCACTTTTCTTTCTCATAAAACAATTCCGAAGTACTTATAGGAATTTAGGAATTCTAAGTAGGTCAAAGACCATGAACATTCTCTTTAGTTCTCATTCATGAAAAAGGACAACCCGGCACTAAGACCGTAAGTTCGATATATCTTACGAGCACATCTAGGTGATCAGCTTATAGTACTCTATGTTGATAAACATTCATCCATTAAACGTATTCACGTTTAAGTTTTGGCAACCTCGCGTGCCCATGGAATAATCGATGTAAAAATACATTTGTTTATTCATACTCAGGCTTACCTTGAATCTGTACCAACAATTGGCGTAGGATAGCGTTGTCAATTCTAGATTGAAAGACTTGTAAATAAATCAATCAACTCTTCAAGATTAGTCTAGCCGAGGTAAAACTGGCATCGACCCTTTCTTTAAAACAATTCATGCATTTCATAACATGAATCACATAGAACTTGGCTAACACGAAGGTTAGACAAGCGTTAAGAAAACTTGCCTCCAAGCGTCTTCAAATTAATATTCAACAGTTCTCAGTCTTTACAGTATCTACATGATATATTCACATAGCACACTGTAATTAGCTACTCAACAATCTAATCACATTATTTCTACCAACTTATTTCTCTTCTATAACTTCATCGAATTTATTTCATTAATAAAACACGTTTTAAGTACTTATCCGTCCTTACGGCTTATTAACGTTCATCGTTTCATTACCAATAACTCACGTTCAATTCCTAAGGTCATCACCATAGACGTGTCAAAGGAATGGTCTTAGCATGTACATTAAGTATATACACTTGCCTCATAATAGTCTTGCAACATTTGGATTTAAAAACAACCAAGTCTAACATTTCCCCTGGCTTGGCGCTGCGGCGCCGCGGCGTCGGCCTCATGTCTACCATTGGCGCTGCGGCGCCAACTAACAGTGGCAACCCTCATGTCTCGGCGCTACGACGCCACGACGCCGACCTCATGCCTACCATTGGCGCTGCGGCGCCAACTAACAGTGACAACCCTCATGTCTCGGCGCTGCAGCGCGAGACTCCTATGCAAGAGTGGCGCTGCGGCGCGACTCTGCAGTGCCTACGCCCTCGACCCGGCGCTGCGGCGCGAGGATTAGAGCTTGGGGTGGTGCTGCGGCGCCGACCCTGAGCCTCAGATAGTTTTGACAGTTTTCTTATTCTGTGAAATTCCCGGGCTCATAACTTATTCGTTTTAATTCCGAATTGGCTCATTCAAAAGCCATTAGCTCACAAATTACATGCACTATGTTGTCATTAGAAAATATTTCATTTTCGAATCTTTTAACACGGAATTCACCGATTAGCTCATTATTGAGCGTTCGTTTAACGTCTGTGAGCGTTCATAGCTCGTTTCTTCGTTCTAAGTCGAAATTCGACGATTCTTGAGTCCACGACTCTCAAATACCCTATCTCACGTGATGCCATTGAAAACCAAGTTTTCCAAGCTACACTGCAACTTTCGACTACTAATCCGAGATTTCTACGTTTTCAACGTTTAACGGCTAATTTTTGTAAAATCGTCATAACTTCGTTACTCGAGTTTTCTACGCCAAATCAAATGGAACAACTCCATTGATTCATCATCTACATCCTAACCAAACAAGATGCTCATACCCTATGATGGTTTTCAATTTTTCCATCAACAACAAAATAAACACTTTACGATTTTCTTTGATTTTAAAACCTACTTAAACGCTTATGAATACTAATCATACATGACTTATAATGACTTAATCCACAATTAGCCATCCTTATGACTCCGGAAGAGACATGCTCCACCGAATCATACTTTTCTATGAAAAAGAAATCGAAAATGATCGAAAACTAACGTTTACGAGATATTACCTTTACGTTCTTCGCGTTCTTTAGTAAACTCTTGATGTTTTGCTTTGAACTCACTTGATTACTTGTTATCACACTTTTCTCTCTCTCAATATATGTTGGTCAAGTTTTGTAAATCACCAAATGAACAACCTAGCCTTCCTTTTATAGAAAAACCAAATGGAGGGTAAAATGGTCATTGTCTCCAAACCTCCTTACTATTCATTGTGTAGCCACCAAGTAACTACTTTACTTGGTTGACAAGTGGCCGGCCCACATGCCTTGTGGTTCCCCCCCCCCTATGGGTTGCCCCATGGGTTTAACCCATCCGGTGATCCATCGGTTTGATCCGCGGTTTATTTTCTTGGTTTTGGCCTTAACATTAATCCATAACGAGCCTAACTCGGGCTTCATTTCACATAACATTGGGCTTGACATAATCCAAGTCTAATTGGATTATGCAAAGTCCATGAACTCAAAGTCCATTAAGACTAATCGTATCCTATGCGTTCAATTCTCGTATTCTCTTCGTATATAATTCGTACGATATTCGTATTAAACGTCGTAATAATCTTCGTACTATACTCGTATAGTAACTAGTATCATACTCGTATTTCTCACGTATAATAACTCTAATCATTATACGTAAACACTTAATTCTCGGAACTCGCATTTCCTAACCCTTAGATTTTAAGTCCGCAGGCGAAAATTTCGTTTGCCATAACTGAAATATTATTGGATATTCCATTACGTCTTCGTATTCTATCATTACGCGTTTCTCAGAAATTCAAACCTAATCTCCGAGCAGAATCGGATGAATACTCTTTTTACGAAAATTTCTCGAAAAATATTTATTTTATTCTTGAAAATTCAAAACAATTAATCCTAGCACATAGCCAGAACACTAACCACATCTGCACATTATAGGTCATAGAACGACCTTCAAACATATTACTCACATAAACAATCAATTAAATTCATTTAATTCAAATAATCAAATAAAATTTAATTCACATAAAGATCCGATTTTCTCGGGCGTTACAGGTTCCTAGACGTACGATCACCTGATCTGCTTCTACTCCGAGAGCGGCTCCGATGCCTGCTCTCGATCCGCCTAGAGTCATCCGAACGACGTGTCCTGTTTGGCGAGCACCCCCGCCTTCGGCTCCGACTATGGTTGAAGGCACCGTCCTCTCCTTCTACCATATAAACCATCTGCCTGGCAATTTCCTCCTTCTGCAACAACAAAGCTTTCAACGCATCATCAGTTTCCTGAGCCTTTCTTTCCAGGATCGACCTCTTGTCCTCCTGATCATCGCGGAGTCGTGTTCAGGACGGTGTGCCCCCTACACGCCTCCGGTCTTTTACCTCTATGCTAGCCGTTGAGAACAGCCTTCACTTGACATCTTCCCGGTTAGCATCCCTTGGTCCCACTAAAAGACTGTGAGGTTCGAGCCTGTCATGGATGCTCTTAGACGGTCCCAATCTGTCTTTGAGAGACCCTCTAGGTTGAGAGGACCCACCCGTCATCGACTGTCCAACGCCCGACACTGTCTTGATGTTCACCATGATTCCAACCGAGAAAACTCCTGTTGTGATTGAAAGCCAACATTAGAAAGCATTCCTTCTAACGTCAATGTTAACGCCAAGATCCGTCCACGCGCTCCAATCACCAAAGTGCGTCAAATCCTACACAGAAACGGGTAAACACCAAAAGCTTGACGGCTAAGGCCGTCAGGAGATAGCTCCGGTGTGCGAATAAGTATAGACTGAATAAGGTTAACAATTGAGGCTTAATGCTCTAGTGCTGAAAATTAATAATTATGTGTGTACCTTAGAATCGGAGTAAAGCATTGTATTTATAGTGATTTCACCACCTCCATATAGTTCTTCTCCATATTGGTTAGGGTTCCTCATTATGTATAATTTCTTAATGGAATTGTATAAGATTCCCTAAAAATAAGAGAGTTGGTCCAAATCCCAACACATCCTTCTATATTTAGAAACCAAATATAATTAAGAATGATTAATTCCTTAAAATACTTCAACTACCAAAATAAAATTCTACATAAATTTAAACAACTTCATGTAGACTGCAGCACACCATACAAACCTAACACAAATAATCATGCCCAACAGTCGCAATACGGTCACAAAATTAAGGGAACCTAGCTTTTTACAACTAATTAGCCTGCTTAGAAATTATGGTGCTTTCCAAGAATCAGTCTGAAGTCGAATTACTGAGTGGTCACTTCAAACAACAGACCAGGATGGACTGCTCTTATATCAGATCTAACTGTTAAACAGGGATGTAAACTAGCCGAGTTAAGTCTAGCTTTGGCTTGCCGAGTTGAGATTTGCCGAACATTTAGACAAGCATGAATATGTTAGTCGAATTTTTGTCGTGCTAAATCAAATTTAATTAAATATTCTCTCCATCCGATATTTTTTTTTTAAAAAAATCAATATTGACTTTTTAAATCATTTTGAGACATTATCAAACTCAAAATTAACATAATTTATTTAAATTTTGAAAACAATAAATCTTATAACTAGTACTTTTTAAATAGTTTATAATATTCATAATTGTATTAACATAAACTAAATAAATTCATGTTAACTTTAATTTTAAAAATGTCTCAAATTGACTTTTAAAAAGTCAAAATTGATTTTATAATTTGAAATGGAGGGAGTACTTAAAAAATGGAGCTTAAGCAAAATCAAGCTTAGACGAGCTGAACTTATACGAGTCAATCTCAAGTCCCACAATACAGTTCGAGCTCGACTCATTTAATTAAATGATCTGTTCGAGCACGACTCAACAAATGAACTTAAGTAGAGTTGAGGACTCATTTAATTAAATGATATGTTCAAGCACAACTCAATAAATGAATTCAAGTTGAGTCGAGTTTAAATGAGCCGAGCGGAACAAAGTTAGTGAACATACAAGTTTGTTTACAGCTCTAAACCTGAAATAGTTAAAAGCAGTCGGGCGAAAAAACAATAACCAAATGAGACAGTATCTGAAGAATTATAAAACAAATACTACATGATTTTATCCTCTAGCATACAGCTTTGGTAGGATATTAAATCTTAAACATGTACAAGGATTAACAAGGTCGGATTTCTAGAGCCAACGTTCTTCATTGAAAACAATAATACAACTATAAAAAGAATTGACAGCAGTAATGAAAATGTTTCGACTAAGCATAGATATATATAAATTAATATATGTATGTATCATTTGTGATCAGAAAATTTTTCGAAAGGAGACATCTAATTAAGAGCATTTGAAACTGAATAAATGAAGTCCAAGAATCCCGTCCCCTTGAGGAGACCTTCACCTGTTAAGAGTTCAAAATCTAACAGCAAGAGGAAGCCAACTATTGCGGCCTTCCCGTTTATCAATTCAGTCCTGTGTGTGAAACCAAACCCTTCAAAATCCTCATCAACCACCATTCTCACCTGAATCACAACATTAAAATTAGAAGGTTAAATCCATATGGTTAATTCATAAAATACATTATAGGCCAACCCTTCCATCGCTCAAGCTTCAAGAAAAATTTGGTGACCGTTGTATTAGAGCTGCAGAGATTAAAGATACACATTCATTACCAAACATATTCACATCCTTGGCTACACCACCAAAGACCACGAATGAGGGAGATTATTAGAGAACCAAAAACGCCACCAATAACTCAAGGCTATGTTTGTTTGCAAAAAATGATGCGTGTTGAGATAAGATTATTTGTAATAATTTGTTACTACTACTATTTAATCTCACACATGTTTTGTCATTTCTAAGGTCATTTAATGATAATCCCAAGTGAAAAGCTAGGATTATATAATCCCCTTTTTAGGTATCAAATGACCTTAGAAACGATTGTTACATTTATAAAATGGGCCCAAAGTAGTATATAAAGACATCAAGCTCTCTAACTCAAAACCAATTGATAATAAGAAGAGTTGACTCAAGTCATTATATACTAGACATTTTCGTAAGTTATTCAATGTGGGACCAGATATATAGTCTAACAAGCCCAGAAAAAGCTAGTCACAAAACAAGCTTAGAAGAAATATAGTAAACCATGGGCAACTATTGGCCCAATTACTAAGTGGCACTAGTTAAGAAATTGACTACTTTGACCCTTAAGAAATGGACTGCAAGTGGGTAAGAATGAAGGCAAAGAACAGTGTTTAATTAGGCCCAAGGATATCCCGCTCTGATACCATGTTAGATTTATAAAATGGGCCCAAAGTCTAGTATATAAAGACATCAAGCTCTCCAACTCAAAACCAATTGGTAATGGAAGAGTTGACCCAAGTCATTATATACTAAACATATTTTCTCAAAGTATTCAATGTGAGACAAGATATATACTCTAACAGATTAAAATAAATAAATAAACAAAAAAAATGAGTCCATTGGATTATATAAGGGACTAATCATGGGATAAAATAGTATGTAATGGTGTTAAATTAATAGAAATAGTCTTATATCATCCATTATTTTTGCAAACAAAGATGGCCTAAGAGCAAGTTGTTGTTAAGATGGCATCCAGGTTTTGTTACAATGCCAGCTACATGTTCAACTATAAAAAGTATTGAATGGCTTTATTACCTCTTCTACATATACATTAGTAGCTGTAATACCAGGTTGAGCCTTTCCACTAAAAACAATCTCTGCAGATGCATCAGAGCTAACACCTGCCATGCTTATATAAATATTTTCACCATCAGTTTTCACCGGATAAATATATAAAGTCCTCAACGAAGGTGTAAGGGTTCTCAGCACAGGATTCTTTGGGTACCAATCCTTCACAGCTCCAGTTCTAAGATCATAAGTGCTATCTGTTGTTGGGCAAACAATACATCCATCCTGAAAAACATAATGCATTTAATCCTTCTTCTGAATTGGGTAGAATATCACAAAAAACAAAACAAAAAAAAACAAAAATTACAAAAAATTAAAAAAACAAAAAGAAGTTGTTAGAACAAATTATGGTAAACACAGAAAATGAACAACAGAATATACAAACAAGAACATACGATTAACGTGGAAAACCGAAATCGGAAAAAACCAGGGGCGAGAGACAGAAAATATCATTATATCAAAGTGTGGAGAATACAAGTTGTGAATCTCTATCAAAAAAACATTTAAAAATAAGAAGGAAAAGAATCCCAAAACTCTAGCTACAATAACATATATATAGCCAAACCCAAATAACATAACATACCCTGGCTACGTACTTTAGCCTATCGGCCTTATTCCTCCGCTACCACAACTAAACATCATCTTTCTTTCCTTCGGGTTGCCGCACAAAATAACTCGGGTCGGGCCAAAAAACAAATCCCCACAAGAATTCGAAACACATAACAAAAGCATATCTTGGGTATAATATCAAAAAAAAGCATATCCATAGACGAACATAAGTACCTAAAATTCTCTCATAAACAATGAAGATCAATGTGTCTCCTACTTGATGACAATAAGTCATAGTGCTAGAAGCAAAAATGAAACATTATTTAGCAAAAAAAAAAACATTTTTCTATTTCAATAAAAACCAAATCTCTTATAGGTAATTAGTTCAAATTAGATAAAGAAATTGGATACATTGCTTCCCTATCAATTTTCCCGTAGCATATTACCTCCTAATGGCCTGGGGTACAATAGGTTATATTATATACTGAACAGAGGGAAGAAAATGGTTCAAAACCCTATATTTTTATTTCTAATAGTCAATTCCACCCATGTGTTTCTTTGTGTGTGGTTGTGCTTATATATATATATATATATATATATATATATATATATATATATATATATTCACCATAGATATAAAAGAAGAAACCACGTCTAGCTCTCCACCCTTGTACTACTACTACTTCCACCATGTCCACTAGATCACCATGAGCATCGCAAGCCACCTCTCATTTTCAAAACCACTCGACAAATTCAAACCCCCAAGTACAGATAGCACCATGGTCCAATATCAAACACATCTAAGCTCCAACATGACTCAAGTAGAAAAGAAAAAGGAATTGTCCTACAAAAAGACAGTGCATTGGGGTTTGTGTGTATCTGTGTGTGTGTGTGAAAGAGAGAGAGGTAGGCTGGTAGTGAGGTGATGGAAAACTGTACCAGAGAGAACGGGCCTCCTCTGCATATATATGCACGCATGATATCAAACTTGTAGACAAAGAAATGTGATCGAAAAAGGTGAAAGCTAATCAATCCCATAAGTGAAAATTGCATTTTGCACAACGATCCTCTAATTTATGGGTAGAGTTATGAATTATATGTAAGCCACCAAGGCATACCCAATGTACACATGATGTGTACACCAAAAAAGTATAGGATGGACAGAAAGATTATCTGGCAGTCCATATAAACATAGCACATGAACCCAGGAAGCTGAAAAATAACTCTTACCCAAAAAAATAAAAGAAACTATACGAGACTCATGCTTAGTTATTTTTGCATTGTCCTATTTGTTTGGTCTTTGTGGAACTCTATCTTCAAAGTGTTGGAGGAATGGGTCTCTTGATTTGGTGGAGAATATATTTTTATCTTGCTTTTGAGGTTTTGGAATTAGGAAGGGTGTGAAATTCTTTGAAAGTGTGCTTTTGTATCAATTTTATGGAGAGATTGGGTCAAGCGCAAGACTAGATTGTTTAGATGGAGCTATTTATCTTTTAATTTGCTGAGGAATATGGTTAATATTTCTTGCATCCTTTTGCCTTTGAGGACACTTCTGTGACTGATTTAAGTGGAGATTAAAGGGATGCACCTATGTTCGGGAGCTTTTTACCGACCTTCACGTGGGCCGAAGGCCTGACATTAGAGGGGCATTAGGAGACCACTGGGCTGAAGCCCATGGAGAGGTTGAAGGGGTTTGGGTCGGTATCCGAGTCCTTTTGGGCTGGAGCATCATCTTAGTGGATGTTCGTCGGGTTCGGCCTGCGAGCCCTTCGGGCCGGGGTCTTACCCTGTTGTGGGGTGTTCGGGGTCAGGTCTTCGAGTCATTTGGGCCGAGACCCAGACCTGATGGTGAGATTGTTTGGGCCTGCACAGTGGGCTTTTCTGCGTGCAGAGTTCGGGATCCTAATCATAACTGAATAAGGTAACTCCAAAGGTAGTGATTGGATTGGATTCTACTTACGCCTTTTAAGGAGATTGTGTTGGACCCAAGTTATGGTAACTACCATGACTAGGAGTCCTAATCCGGCTCGGAGAAGGATTCTAAGGTGTGAGTATTATAAATACCAGGCCAAGGTTATAATTAACAGGTAATACCTACTTTTGAACACTAACACTTAGTCTCCATTGTTAAACCTTGTAACGGCCTGTACTCATTCTCACACCGGAGCTATCCCCCGGCGGCACAAGCCGTCAAGCTTCTGTGTGATCTGTTATTGTGCAGGTTCTAGCGCGTGGATTCTGTGATTGGACGCGCCGGCGAAACTTGGCATTAACATTGGCGCTAGAAGGGGCTAGTGTTCTTACGATCACAACCCAACTTTTCCGGTAGCAATTCATGGCGAACAAGGAGAACAGTGCTGCTAACCAGGAAAAGGCAAAGACCCACCAAACCATGTTAGTGAGGGAGTCGGTGAAGGACAGGTTGGGCTCTCAAGTCCAGGGAGATCAGGTGGAGCCGACTGGCTCCACCCGCCGGAGGCTCTTCCATGACAGCCATCATACCCCCAACCAGGCTAGTCAGGCGGATGAGAATCATTCTCGAGCACTGGAGGTACGTGGAAAAACCCGAGGAAAGGACAGCCGAGATCAGAGGGAATTCATCTTGCAGAAAAAGATGCAACAGAATAAAGACGCCATGATGGCCCTGCGACTTCAACAAGAGGACCTCGAACAGCAGATGTCGAAGGTGACTGGAGAGCATGAAGCCACCTCCAAAAGGCGCGGACATAGGAGCCGATCCCGGTCACCTCGACGGGGAGAGGCCGGAAGAGAAAGGAGCCGGCACAAAAGTCGTTCGCGGGACGGCCGGAGCAACAAGAGAAGTCATTCGGTTGAAAGAGCACCAGCGCATCAAGGCCGATCGGGACAGAGGAGGTGGGATGCGTCTCCCGAATACAGGAGGGACAGACACATGTCATCCCCTCGAAAAGAGGAGACCGACCCCCTCGCTCGAAGGGTAGCTGAATTGGAGAAGTTGTTGTCGGTCAAAAATTTGATGAGGACACATTCGGCTTGCTTAGGGTCACCTTTCTCGTCGGAGATCAATCAAGAGATGGCCGACCCCAAAAAGAAGATGCCCCCGATGGAGACCTACAACAATATGGGAGATCCGTATGACCACTCAGACGGGTATGATAGGCTGATGACATACTATGGACATTCTGATGCTGCCAAATGTCATATGCTCGCAACAACTTTGAAAAAGAGTGCCCGAGAGTGGATGGGAACCCTGGCGTCGGGATCGATTAACTCCTGGAGTGATCTTCGAAAAAAATTTCATGCTCGGTTCGGGAGCAACAAGAGGCGGGGAAAAATCACAGCTTCACTCATGCAAGTCGGACAGAAGTCAGATGAAAGCCTGGGTCAGTATGTCAAAAGGTTCCGAGAGGCTGTGGGATCGGTAGCAGAGTTGAATTCCCCACAAGCCTTAGGATTCTTCACTACTTGACTAGACATCGGGAAATCGAAGAAGCTGATGAAAGACTTGGTGATCCACCCTCCAGGAAATTTGACAGAAGCTTTCCACCGGGCCGAATGATACATAGCAATTGAAGAGGCAATGGAAAATTTTAAGCCTCACTCCCAATCTTACGAGAAGTCAAAAGATAGGGACAAACAGAGTTGCCAAAGGTCAGATAATCAGGGGAAGTCTGACAACTATGGTAGAAAAAGCTACAATGGGGGAGGTTCGGGCAGCGGACGACCACCTTTCCCGAATAAGAATGTCAACAAGGTATACACCGCACTCAACACCGACAGGGCTAAAATATTAGAGGAAATGCGGGACAAACCCTTCTTCGAGCCGTGCCCAGCGATCCCGAAGCCTGGGAAGAGGGGTCGGGACAAATATTGTGCGTATCACCAGTGTCGGGGACATACGACGGAGGAGTGTAACAACTTGAAAGATCTGATAGAAAAGAATGTCCAGAATGGGCAGCTAGTGCAGTATGTGGTCGGACGAGAAGGTTCAGAGGCCCCCCGGGAGGTGAACAGGGAACCAGCTCGGGAAGCACAGCCGCAACCGCACCCACAAGCCCGAGGGGTTATCGATGTGATTTCGGGCGGGTCGGTAGGGCGTGTAACCGGAAGGAAGTGGGGTGGACATCTCGAGGTCGTGTTGGCGGTAGCTAGTTCATCGCCCATAAAGGATAGGGCATATTCAGGAGTATCCATCTCATTCTCGGATGAAGAATATCCCACCGATCATATCGAACCACATGACGGAGCACTGGTAATAACAGCGCAGGTCGGGCCAGTGGACATGAAAAGGATGATTGATAATGGATCCTCGGTTGACATACTGTATACGCACGCCTACCAGAGGATGGATTTAGAAGGGAAGAAGATGGAGTTAGGTGGAGAAGGTCCATTGTATGGTTTCAGCGGGGACCCGGTGCATGTTTCGGGAACCATCGAATTACCAGTCAGGTTCGGCACAGCCCCTCAACAGTCAGAGATTCTGGTCAGATTTTTTGTGGTACAGGTGGACTCGGCATACAACGCTATCCTGGGGAGACCGACATTAGCATCACTGCAAGCCATAACATCTATACCCCACTTCAAAATCAAGTTTCTGACACCGAACGGGATCGGGGAGATAAAAGGTGATCTTGACATTGCCCGAAGGTGCTATCGGAACACCTTGATTTCTTCGGGGGTCGGGGTCAGCAAACAGAAACAGACAATGGCCATCGAAATAGAGCCATTCACCGAAAGCAGTACTAAGCCGACGGCACTGCCGGCAGAGGAGACAGAAGATGTTGAGTTAATACCGGGGAACGCAGAAAAATTGATCAAGATCGGGGCAGGATTATCAGAGCCACTACGGACAGGATTGGTGGACCTGCTTCGGGTGTATGCCGATATATTTGCTTGGGAGCCCAGCGACATCCCGGGGGTAAGTGGATCGGTAGCACTACATAGGCTACATACAGACCCGAAGAGGAAGCCAGTAATACAGAAAAGGATTTTTGCCCCAGAGAGACAGAGGATCATAGATGAAGAGATTTCCAAACTACTCGAGGCAGGGTTCATCTTCGAGATCGACTACCCTGAATGGCTGGCGAATGTGGTATTAGTTCAGAAGCAAAATGGGAAGTGGAGGTTATGCATCGACTACACAGATCTTAATAAGGCATGCCCAAAAGATTTCTATCCTCTACCCAACATAAACCAGCTGATTGATGCCACCTCAGGGTATTGCATGTTAAGTTTCATGGACGCTTTCTCGGGATACCACCAAATTTCGATGAACAAGGATGACATCCCGAAGACAAGCTTCATCACTCATCGGGCCATATATGCGTATCGGAAGATGACCTTCGGATTGCTGAACGCGGGAGCAACTTATCAACGAATGATGAATTTTGTATTTAGAAAGCAGCTAGGCCGAAGTATGGAAGTGTACGTGGACGACATGATCGTAAAAAGTATGTCAGTCCGGGATCACCTAGAGGACCTGGAAGATTGCTTCGAAACAGTAAGGTAACACAAACTGAGACTGAACCCTACCAAATGTACCTTCGGCTTGGGTTCGGGGAAGTTTCTGGGATATTTAGTAAGCAAGAGAGGAATCGAGACGAATCCAAAAAAAATTACGGCGATCTTAGACATGAAATCCCCAAAGACATACAAAGATGTACAGAGGTTGACGGGGCGGATAGCTGCCCTTCGGAGATTCGTGTCAAAATCAGCCGAGAGATGTTTACCCTTCTTCGACACTCTTAAGGGACCGAAGAACGATAAGAGTTTCCAGTGGACCTCCGAGTGCGAAGATGCTTTCCAAGGGATCAAGAAATATTTGAGTTTGGCACCGTTGTTGATGAAACCAATCCCTTCGGAACCTTTATATTTATACTTGGCCGCAAGCCCGATGGCAGTGGGGGCAGCATTGGTGAGGAACAAGGGAGGGCAGCAATTCCCGATATACTACGTGAGCCATGTTCTTCGAGACGCAGAAACAAGATATCCGAACCTGGAAAAATTCGCGTATGCCTTGATCATTGCAAGTAGGAAACTTCGGCATTATTTCCAAAGTCGGATGGTGGTGGTGTACACGGATCAGCCACTAAAGAAAATACTGCACAAGCCTGATGTTTCGGGTCGGCTAGCCGCATGGGCGATGGAATTAACCCAGTTTGCTATAGAATATCATCTCCGAACGGCGATCAAGGGTCAGGCGTTGGCAGACTTCATCGTGGAATGCTCTTTCACAGAACCAGACGTGAATACCGTCACCGAAACCCAACAAGGACCAACCGCATGGACCTTATACGTGGATGGATCGTCAACATCGGACGTCAATGGGGCAAGGGTCATCCTGACAAGCCCCAAGGGGTTCAAAGTCCAGCAGGCAATTCGATTTCAATTCAAGGCCACGAACAACGAGGCAGAGTACGAGGCCATCCTAGCAGGGATACGATTGGCCCGGAGCTTGGAAGTACAGAAGTTGGTCATCTACAGTGATTCGCAGCTGGTGGTCAAGCAGCTGTCGGGTGAGTATGAGGCTCGAGGGACAAGAATGACAAAATATCTGGCCGAGGTGAAAGACAAGCTCGCATACTTCACATCACACAGTTGTCGGGGGGTGGACCGGTCAGATAACACAGTAGCAGATGCCCTAGCCAGGTTGGCAACCACCGAAGCAAGTTCCTTCAACGGGTCGGTATACTTAGAGGTTTTGGAACGACCGAGTGTTTCGAGGACAGAGGTGCTGGCTTTAGACCGACTCGACTGCTGGCTCACACCTTACATCACGTATCTGGCAGATGGGACTCTACCTTCAGACCGAATCCTTGCAAGAAAAGTTAAACACAGGAGTTCGAACTTCGTCCTCGTAGATGGAGACCTATACAGAAGGGCCTTTAGCTCCCCGCTGCTTAAATGCTTAGCCCCACCAGAGGCTGATTACACTCTTCGGGAAGTACATGAAGGGATCTATGGAGATCACATGAGAGCTAAGTCGTTGGAACATAAGATTTTGAGGCAGGGGTATTACTGGCCGACTATCTACACAGAGGCCAAGGAATTCGTCAGAAGATGTCCTAAATGTCAGCTGAACAGCACCGTCTCACATCAACCTCCCGAAGAGTTGTATTCGGTCTTATCCCCGATTCCCTTTGCTATATGGGGGATCGACATCCTAGGGCCTCTGCCGAAGGCCAAGGGACAAGTTAGTTTTGTGATCGTAGCTATCGACTATATGACGAAATGTGTCAAAGCCAAGCCATTGCAGAAGATCACCGAACAAGAATGTCTGAAATTTTTCAAAGGAGTGGTCTTTCGTTTTGGTATCCCGATGGCAGTGGTCTCAGATAATGACAGACAGTTTGTAGGGTCTAAGTTCGAAGGCTTTCTGAAAGAATTGGGAATTCAGCATCGCAAGACTTCAGTCATCCACCCCCAGTCGAACGGTCAAGTGGAAGTGACCAACCGAACCCTACTCAACGGAATAAAGCGAAGGTTGGATGAATTAAAGGGTCGGTGGCCCGAAGAGTTACTCAGCGTTTTGTGAGCGTATCGGACTACTCCGAGGACAACAACTGGAGACTCTCCGTTCAGACTGACATACGGTACCGATGCACTCATACCTGTTGAGATCGGATCCCCCACTCTTCGAGTAAGTCAATACAAAGAACTATACAATGACGAGGGTTTGAAAACAAATCTGGATCTACTGGAAGAAGTTCGGGACTCTGCTATGTTGATGTTGGCTATCTATCAGCAGAGAACGGCCCGACACTACAACCAGAAGGTGAGGTTGAGGAGGTTTGAAGTGGGTGATTTGGTCCTCCGGGAATCGGAGGCATCAACCCCCCAGAACACTGGCAAACTGATGCCTAACTGGGAGGGACCATACGAGGTAGCAGAGGTGCCGAAGTCAGGTACTTGCCAGCTTCGAGCAATGGACGGTTCGGAAGTAAAGAATACATGGCATGCTGGAAGACTTAAAAAATTTTACCAGTAATAGTTATGTCATTCTTTTCTTTATCCATGTAACCGCTTCAATATTAAATGAAATAAATGAAAGTTTTCTTCGGAGATATTTGACTTCATCTATATTCGTATGGCTCTTAATACTCGAACGGACAAACTTCGGACATGGTCCGATCAGAAGGTTCGAAAAGACACTACTGATCGAGATAAGTCACGAGTACAACTGATTACAAAAATTTATAAACCGAAACACTATCTCATTCATACTTTGAAATTTTTACAACACCCGATCGCTTACGATTCGGGCGGGATACAAGCAAAAAAGACTGAAAATAAATGGTACAAAAATTGTAATTCCTAACAAGAACTATTCAGGAGGAGAGTTGTTTTCGGCTTCGGCCTCAAATTCGTCATCAGAGGAGTCAAGGATGGAGGTATCGAGCCCAGCAGCCATCAGCTTTGCCTTAGCCTTTTCCCGATAAGTCTTGTACCCTTCTCCAAATTGGGTCATGACCTTATCGTTCAAGGCTTCGGACTCTTCGTACTCGGCAATTGCCTGCTGCTTGGCCTCGGCGAGCTTTCCCGGCAAGGAGTTGACTTCAGCGGTTAGAGCGGTGTTTTCCCGCATCAAGTGCCTCATCTTGGCCAAAATCTCAGATTATTTTTCCGCGATGGTGTCAGCCGCCTTCTCCCGATCCTTAACCTCCCCGGCCAAGCGATCCTTCTCCTCGAGAAGTCTCTTTGCATGATCTTCGAGACCGACGAACTCCTGTTGAAGTAGTGAGTATTGTTCCTGGAGTCCATCGGCCCGACGCTCAGCCTCGGTCGTCTTGTTACGGGTCTCGGCGTGGAGACCCCTTTCCTTCTCCAAGTCAAAGTTCAGGCCTCGAACCTCATCCTCGAGCAACGAAACATCCGACCTCAGCTGAATTTCATTTTTGGTTGTCTGAGCTAGAGGCGGGATGGCTCGGGAGAGGACGGCGTTGGCCTATAGCAAAAGAAAAAGTGGGTCAATCATACAACGTAAAGAATAGAAACCATCGAAAAAGTTAACCAATTCAAAAGTTACCTGACACTGGGCTCGGATGTAGGCTACCAGGTAGTCTTCGGAAGTGAACCCTTTAAAGCGGTCGTCATCACCAGGGAGGTTGAAATGATCAAACAGTTGGAAAGGGAACACTTCGGAGGGACCCTTCGGCCAACAAGTGGTCGGCGATCCGCTAGAAGAACTCGGCTTGGAAGAGGGCGTGGTGGCATTCAGGGGGTCAGCCTCCACAACTTGTTGTTCGAGATGCGGTTGTTCGGGGTTACCGACGAGTCGTGGCTTTTTGGATCGGGGCCCGAGGCGCTCCTCTTCAGTATCCTCCGAGTCCACGATCACCTCGGCTTGGGTAGGGGGTGGAGAAGTCGGTCTCGGGGGTATTGGGGCAATGGATTTGGCGGGAGCTTTGGCGGAAGGCTTCTTGGTTTTCTTTAATAATGCAGCCTTCTCCGCCCGACTCATCTTCAGAAGATTTTTGGTGGCAGGTTTGGCGAAAGTGGTCGGGGGGCAGGTCCCGAAGTGGAACCAATTGAAAGTTCCACTATCGGGATGGTTTCATCCTCAGCATTCTCGTCGGTGACTGGAAGGCGAATCGGTTCAATGGTGATGGGGAGACGAGTTAAGGATTCGGCGGCCCCTTCGGGCTTGAAAATTGTCACTGCATAAAAGAGAACGGGTTAAGACATAAAATATCGGGGGATAAAGGGGGGAAGTCTACAGGGGGAAGGGGGTACTTACAGCCGTGTTTGTATAACCAGGCCTCATTGGACAAGGCGGTCAGATTCCATTCGGTTTTGCTCCACCTCTTGTAGAAAGATTTGAAGGCATCGGCCCGACCCTTCGGGAACTTAGACACCTTGGTTACGGGATCCTCAGGATGGGCCCATTGAGGGAGCAGACGGAGGTCGGTTCCCCTGGCGAAGAACCACTTGTCATGCCAACCCTTGTTGCTTGAAGGGGTTTTGACAGGAACGGTTCGGGTGGGCTTTTTGTTTAACTGCTTCAAGCCTGGTTCTTTCGACCCGGTTACGATGAAGAGGGCGAAAAAGAAGTCGAGGCCAGGTGTGATCCCGAGTTCCTGGCACAAAGCAATGAAGGCGACCAGGTGGATGTACGAGTTCGGCACGAGCTGTGCGAACCCGATTCCCGCGAAAGAAAGGAAGGAAGAGATGAATTCATGAAGTGGAAACCGAACCCCATATTTGAGAAGATATAGGGTAACGGCCACCCATTCACCTTCGGGCCTCCAAAACATTTTCTCATCGGGTTTTGGGGCCCGAAGCTTGTATTCTGGGGGATGTTGAAAAGGGTTCTGATGTCGAAAATTTGTGAGGGCGTAATAGAAGATGGGGTATTGATATGGGAGAACTCTGTCTCGGAGTGGTAGGCGTTGTGGATTTTGGCCTCGGCACTGATAGGGGTAGGGAGTACCGAGGAAGAAGGGTTATCGAAAGGAGCAACTGATAATCAACCGGGATCAGATCACCGATGGTGACAGAGGGAGGAACTGGCTTAGTAGCCGGAGGAGTGCTAGAATCAGCCATTTGGTGTTGAAATTGAAGGGAATGAGACACAAAGGTGAGGTTTTGGAAAGAAGACGGACAAAAACGAAGTTTAAAAGTGGGCAGAGTAGACAAAATCGATGAAGTATTGGAGAAGATATGAGCTTGCCGAAAATCGCCTCGCCGGAAAACTTTAGCAGAAATTTTTGAGATTAGGAGTCTGGAAAAATGACAGCGAGTGATGGAGAGGGCTTTTTATAGGGGTAGGTGCAGGCTACCCAAGGGCAGCTATTAAAAGCTCTAGGTGGGACCAAGCCTGGAAAGGCGTGCAGCGTCTCGAGAATCGACAGACCGTTTGGCTTCCCCAGACAACTCATCATTAGCTGTCGTGACCTTTCGAATACCTGACCTTTCAAGTCTCCAATTATAAGCATATTATAATCGGGGACTGGGGGCAATGTTCGGGAGCTTTTTACCAACCTTCACGTGGGCCGAAGGCCTGACATTAGAGGGGCATTAGGAGACCACTGGGCTGAAGCCCATAGAGAGGTTGAAGGGGTTTGTGTCAGTATCCGAGTCTTTTTGGGCCGGAGCCTCATCTTAGTGGATGTTCGTCGGGTTCGGCCTACGAGCCCTTCGGGTCGGGGTCTTACCCTGTTGTGGGGTGTTCGAGGTCGGGTCTTCGAGTCCTTTGGACCGAGACCCAAACCTGATGGTGGGATTGTTTGGGCCTGCACAGTGGGCTTTTCTGCGTGCAGAGTTCGGGATCCTAATCATAACTGAATAAGGTAACTCCAAAGGTAGTGATTGGATTGGATTCTACTTGCGCCTTTTAAGGAGATTGTGTTGGACCCAAGTTATGGTAACTACCATGACTAGGAGTCCTAATCCGGCTCGGAGAAAGATTCTAAGGTGTGAGTATTATAAATACAAGGCCAAAGATATAATTAACAGGTAATACATACTTTCGAGCACTAACACTTAGCCTCCATTGTTAAACCTTGTAACGGCCTGTACTCATTCTCACACCGGAGCTATCCCCCGGCGGGACAAGCCGTCAAACTTCTGTATGATCTGTTATTGTGCAGGTTCTAGCGCGTGGATTCTGTGATTGGATGCGCCGGCGAAACTTGGCGTTAACAACCTTTGTAAGTGCTATTTTTCCTTATTTTTCTTTAGTTCACTGAGGTTGAACTTCTTGTCACCCCTATTTTATTGTATTCTTTTTCGATTAATAAAATTTCTTCTTTTATCCAAAAAAAAATAAGTAAAAAACTAAATTTAGCTGGTAAAGAATCATGTCCAACATGGGGTAACCATTTCAAGACACAACTTTGTCCCCTTAATTATTCTTAGAAAGTCTACCATCACATGTAGCTAAATGAAATTAGATTCCCAGCTCAAACAAGTCAAAGTCATACAGTCCCTAAATTTGTGTAGCATCAAGAACTTTATCTATTCCAAAAGTCATCTGTCATTATGTTTATATCTACTTACCCAACTAGATTGTGTTAAAAATGAATTGGTTTCAGTCATTTGAATAGAAAACGAATTGGCTGTAGAATTATATTTCAAATTCTGAAACTTGCATACCCATTTCCAATCTTGAGAAGCGATTCTAGCTCCCCGTGCCAATCAAGGTCATAGTTTAGTCAAGATATTAATAGATGACAAAGAGCATAAAAAATTCTTCCTCGGTTTCAAAAATTCTATACTTGTAAACTAACAACTTTTAAAGATTTTTTTTCCCTCAAACAAATCCATAACATTAGTCTATATATATAATAAATAAGACAAAATCGTCGTTCAACCTTAAATTTTAAGAGTAGTAGTTCAACCCTACATGTTAGAAGTGACCCCTAAAATTTAACAATAAATATAATAAATAAGACAAAATCATCGTTCAACCGTAAATTTAGGAGTAGTCGTTCAACCCTACTTTTTAGGAGTGACCTCCTAAAATTTAACAATATATATAATATAAAGACAATCGTTGTCAACCCTAAATTTTAGTAGTAGTAGTTCAACCATACTTTTTAGGAGTTACTCCCTAAAATTTAACAATATTAAATTCTAACTACATATATATAATAAGACAAAATCGTGTTCAACTCTAAATTTTTGGAGCGACTCTTTAACCCTAAAATTTAACAATAAACTATAAATAAAATCTATATATATATATATAGCACAAAATAGTCTCTCACCTGGGAATGGTCCTACAACCCTAAAATGTTGGAATGGAAACCTAAACTTTAGTTAAAAAAAAAAACTATTTTTCTTCATCTGATATTTAATTTCAAAATCTTTTCATCTACATTTTTACTATCACAATTATCTACTTACCACTATCTCTTATTCTTATACATTTTCTAATATATTTAGTGTTCTTTAAAATTCATATTATTGATAATAATAATAATGTTTTATTATATAATGGTTTTTTCTTATTAAATTATATAAGTATAATTATTTGAGTTTAATTAAGATTTTATTATTACATAAATAGAAGAATATAGAAATAAATAAACCATTTTAAAGAGGAATGCTATCATTTATATTATATAAGTAGAAGAATTATTATTGTAGATTTTAAAATTTATTTAACTTTTTTTATCAATAATTAGTTCTATATTATTAGATAAATAGAATATTTCAAAAGGAAAAATTTTCTTTAAATAAAAATCATTGTACACAATGTTAATCTATTATTAGTAGAACTAATATATTAGTATAGTATAATATAAAAAAAATACAATAATTTTAAAAGAAAACAAAGCTCGTGCGAAGCAAGGGATCATGAGCTAGTTAGAAATAGTGGTGACATAATAGTAGTCAATCAACCAAGATAAAAGATAAAGGTAATGGAATATTAAGATCTTCATGTCACTTATAGTATGAAAATAGAAATGTATCTTTAATTTTGAAATAGATAAAATATATATATATATATATATATATATATCTAATTACCATATTGCCTCTTCCCACAATAGAGTCCAATTTGCCAATTAATTTTTCCAAAGAAATAAAAAATAAACAATAAAATACTCCATTTATCTACAGTAGTATAAAAGAGACAATGTCCTCAACTTGGTACCATAATTTCATTATCATAACACCACTACTAAACTAATAATTTGCTATTTGTAGGAATAAAAAATGAAAAAAAAATACAAAATTACATCCTAAATGTTTGCAAAAATATAAAATATTCTTTTTGCAAAACGGAACGAGTGCAATGGATCAGACAATGGGCCCACCCGGATTATTTTTTTTTTCTAACTAGTATGTAGTTAAATCTCAATTTAGTAATTCACAAACACTCCTTTAACATTTTGTTTATTTTTCTTTCCCAAACAAATTTTAGAAGCTAGTCTTTATTTATATTTTCCCCCAAATTTTATCTACCACACATTCTCTTCACTACGAAATCTCTCTCCACCACTTAAACTTATTGTTAATCTGTAGATAATTTATTTTAGTTAAGAAATGTGATGAGTATATTATTATTTGAGTAGGTGAATTTATAGATAATATTCTTTTTGCAAAACGGAATGAATGCAGTGGCGGAACTATGTAGAGTCAGGATCTGGTAATGGCCCCACCTGGATTTTTATTTTTTGTCTTATAACTAGTATGTGGTTAAATCTCAATTTAGTAATTCACAAACACTCCTTTAACATTTTGTTTATTTTTCTTTCCCAAACAAATTTTAGATGCTAGTCTTTATTTATATTTTCCCCCAAATTTCATCTACCACACATTCTCTTCACTACGAAATCTCTCTCCACCACTTAAACTTACTGTTAATCTTTAGATAATTTATTTTAGTTAAGAAATGTGCTGAGAATATTATTATTTGAGCTAGTGAATTTATAGATAATATTCTTTTTGCAGAACGGAATGAATGCAGTGGCGGAACTACGTAGAGTTGAAAATGGCCCCACCAGGATTTTATACTTAAATCTCAATTTAATAATTCATAAACACTCCTTTTAACATTTTGTTTATTTTTATTTCCCAAACAAATTTTAGATGGTAGTCTTTATTTATATTTTTTCCCAAATTCATCTACCACACATTCTCTCCACTATGGAATCTCTTCCCACAACTTAAGCTTACTGTTAATTTTTACATAATTTATTTTAAAGTTAAGAAATGTGATGAGTATATTATTGTGTTAGGGAATTTTTTTGTATTAATATTTTTGTTATCGCATCATCTCTTCCAACAATATATTAAATAAATTAGAATTCTATGATATATATTAAAAATCATATACTCCCTCCGTCCCATGATAAAAGTCTTTATTACTATTTTGGGTAGTCCCATGATAAATGTCCATTTTCCTTTAATAACCAAACTTTTACACATTTTTTCCTATTATACCTGTAGCATTAAATATCTCATACTTTTCTTATTCTAATTCTCTCTCACCTACATTGAAAATAATTAATGACATCATTAGGACAATTTTGTCATTTCATTCTCTTCTTAATATGCGTGAAAAGTCCGCCAAGACTTTTATCAGAGGGAGTACTAGGTCTTTACAATTATTTATTTTGTTGTGATATAATTCCTAAGGGCGAGCCTGTGGTTGAATAAATTTTCCCGTACTTTTTTTGCATATAACTGAAACATATTTATATATATATATATATATATATATATACAGAAATGATCAGGTAAGGGATCCCTTACTTTATTAAAATAAGGGACTTTTTTTTTTGCTTTTTTTTGCTTTTTTTTTTTAAAACTAAAAAAAAAAAGTTTAATATTTTATGGAACTGAAATTTTTTCATAATACAATGTTTTGGACGTGTTTTAAATACCTATACCAAAAAGTGGTGGTACAGTCTGCCCAGACTGTACATACATGTTTTGTTATGCGTACCCAAATCACACTCAAAATACTGTATTATGAAAAAATTTCAATTCCATAAAATATTAAACTTTTTTTTTAGTTGTTTTAAAAAAAAAAAGCAAAAAAAAAAGTCCCTTATTTTAATAAAGTAAGGGATCCCTTACCTGATCCTGACCCTATATATATATATATATATATATATATATATATATATATATATATATATATCTTATCATTCTTTAATGTTGTACATTAAAAAAAAATTGCCATTTCATTACAAATTCAATTTAAAGATAAATTTAGTTATTTAAAGGAGTGTTTAATAAATAAATAAAAATGAATTTAAATTTAGTGTACAAGATTTTATTTACATTTTTATTTAAATATTTGTTCTTATATATTTTGGCTCCTCCTGCTGGTGCGGCCATTGAATATTGAATGAGTGTGTGTATAAGGAGAGAGAAAGGGTGAAGGTGAAATTAGGAACCTGAGTGAGTTTGGCATTGAGTAAGCCTTCAGTATAAGCTCCCTCAGCAGGCGATCTATTCTCAATTGCAAAAACATCATCTTTATACCACAACAGCAAAATAGTCTCCCCATCCTGAATAATCACTCGCCGCTCCCCTTTCGGCAGCGCCGACAGCGGAACCACCGGAACCCAATTCCTCCCGCCATTGGCCGGGGATTCCTCCGCCACCGACACTTGTGTGGCCTCACACACAGTCAGCTTCTTGTTTTTGCAACTGGGTGTTCTGGAAATAGCAAAATTATTTCTGCTATTGGATTTTGAGGTGGGTTTTAGGGGAAATTGATGATTTAGGGGTAATTTTGCGTGATGTGGCGGAGATGGGACGGAGAGGAAACTGGAAGTGAGCTTTGGGGCTGCAGTGGCCATGTGAAATGAGTGGTATTTTGGGTTGAGAGAGGAAAGAGAGAAGAGACAGAGGACGAAAGGCAGGGGTCTGAAAGTGAGAAGAGAGAGAAGGGGAGAGAGGGATTTCCATGGCCACAGAAATAGGATAATGACCAAACACAAGGGATGGTGGAGATGTTGGCTAATAACATTTGCAATTAGAGAATATTTTTTTCTCTCTTTACAAGCAAATTACTACACTTTTTTTATATAAAAAATGGTGAAAAAAGAATATGTTGTATCCCCATACGGTTAATCAGTCATTTTTTAGATAAATTCAACAATACGAATTTAATAAACATATAAAAATATTTAAACATACGAAGTTTTTTTAATATCATTTTGTGATATTTATTATAGATTGTATGGTAATGTAAGTAAAATTTATCTTATTTATTAAAAAATATACTTATTTTACAATGTTACAATAATAGAACTACACAACTTCAAATTAAAAAAAAATTACGTTTACTCATATTTTTGCATGATCTTTTCGTCCGTAAGGTTAATTTTTACTAAAAAAAAACTTGATAGAAATTCATTTTATGATAATAAATTATGTATGAATGACCTATAAAATTAGAGTTTAACACCCTACAATAATTGGCTTAAATATAATTTATTATCTTAAACTATAGTCCATATTTCACATCAGTGATTCACCTTTTAATTTTTTTCAATTAGATGATTGAACTATTAAGTTTTTTCAATTACAACAAATTGAATTTGCCACGTCAGAAATTACTGACGTGACTATCTGGGTGGGGCATACTCAGCTGATGTGTATAAAAAAAATATTTTTTTTATTTTTTGATTAAACAATTTAGATATATTATAGGGTAAAATGGTCATAGGCTTTGCATTTCACTATCTCACGTGATAATCAACCACTGTCTTCTTCCACCCCTCCCTCTCCCTCTCCCTCTCCCTCTCCCCTCTTTCTCTCTTCACGCCATTTTTACAATAAAACCATACATACATTCAAACACACACTCTCTCTCTCTCTATATATATATATATCATATTCCATTTCTACATTAACCCATCAATTCCAATTTTCTTTTACCAACAGATATGAGGTCTCTAATTTGGTTCTGTTTTGTTGTTGTTGTTCTACTTCAATCCATCAACAATACATCCAAACAGATTTACAGATCTACATAGTTCACATGAAGCACCACCAGAAGTCTGAATCTTACACCACTCATCAAGTACTCCGTCAACCTCCAATCTCACTCCTCTCCTGATTCCCTACTCTACACCTACACCTACACCTACACCACCGGCTACCACGGCTTCGCCGCCGCTCTCAGCCTGAAGAAGCCGAATCCCTTCGTCAATCCGACTCAGTCATCGGCGTCTATGAAGAACCCGTTTACAACATTCACACCCTTAAAACCCCCGAATTCCTTGGCCTAGAGAAAGAAGAAGGTTTGTGGGTTGGTCGTTCTCCGTTCGTCAAATGAAAAATACAATCATCGACGATGTTGATGTGCTGTCTATGTCGTTGGGTGGCGGGTTCGCTTCTTATTATTGGGATACAATAGCTATCGGTGCCTTTACCACCATGGAGAAGGGGATTTTGGTGCCTTTACCTTCAGTGCCAGAACATTCACACGGCTTCTGATGAAATCAAGCAAAGATGGAGAACGCCCAAGCTTTTCATCAAAGCTTCTGATGATCGACAATGGAAATCTGTTCTCGTTGAAAAAATTTTGAATTTGAGACCTAGGGTTTTTTTTTTGATCGAAGTTGGGCTTTTCAGTGAATCTTTTGATCGAAGTTTTAGCTTTTGATGTTTTTGACAAGTTTTAATGTTTAATATAAAACGGATTAACAATTTTGCCCATTAAAATATATCATAAATGTTTAATCAAAAATTCAAAAAATATTTTTTTTAACACATCAACTAAACCATGTCCTACCCAATAGCCACGTCAGTAATTTCTGACGTGGCAGACTCAATTGAATGGAATCGGAAAAAATTAATAGTTTAATCATCTAATTGACAAAATTGAAAGGTGGATCACCGAAGTGGAATATAGTCTATAGTTTAGGGTACTAAATTTAAACATACGAGTTTTTTTGATATCATTTTGTGATATTTATTTTAGATTTTATGGTAATGTAAGTACAATTTATCTTATTTATTAAAAAATATACTTATTTAACAATGTTACAATAATAGTACTACACAATTTCAAATTAAATAAAAATTCACGTTTACTCATGTTTTTGCATGATCTTTTCATCCGTAAGGTTAAATTTTACTAAAAAAAACTTGATATAAATTCATTTTATGATAATAAATTATATACGAATGACCTATAAAATTAGAGTTTTACACCCTACAATAATAATATGACATGTAAGGAATTCAGGAGAAAATCAAATAATTTGAATTGTATGGACACATTTTGTATTTATTATTTACTACGGTAAAATTGTAAAACTAGAATTTTACACCCTTCAATAACAACATGACTCGTAGGGAATTTACGAAAAAAAAATCAAGGGATTTAGATTCCAATATAGTTAGTTAAACAATTTTACTATGGTAAATAATAAAATACAAAATGTGTCAATATAATTTAAATCCCTTGATTTTTTTTTCCTGAATTCTTGTTGTCATGTTATTATTGGAGAGTGTAAAGTTTTACATGTCATCCATATATAATTTATTCTCATAACTTATATACCCAAGAGGATATCTCCCGCAAACCCAATTAATTATTATATATTTTTTACAAACCATTAAAATAGTATTCGTTGTTCCAAATGTATTTTGATAGAAATGATTTATATATCAACAAATCTTATGACAAAGTTTGATTGCGATCAGCGTAAAACTCTAAAGGATAAAGATATAAATTAATGTGGGGGTCCCATTTTAATTCTCACGTGTGTAATTGAATGATGAATGGTTTAAGTCATCTACTGGTGTTTGATAAAACTGAATAATTAAGATTTGAATGATTAGTATATCTTAATAAATTAGATCATTTGAATAAAATAAAAATTAAACTTAAAAAGTTATTTGGTAACTAAAAAATATAAAACCTCTGAATGACTTTTAAATTTAAAAATATTTCAAATTGACTTTTTAAAAATCAATAATGATTTTAAAATTTGGAATGGAGGGAATACAAAATTTATAGAGTGTAAGATCCCGGCTTTTATGAAATAAAAGTATTCAATTTTTTTATAATTATTATTCTAATCAATAAATGGTTAAATTGATAAAATGGTTAAAGTTAAAGGTGACATGTGTAAATTATAAAAGTATGTTGAGGAATATTCGTTCTGTCGGGAATATTAGGTAAAAGTACGACAGCGCCGAAATAACTAATCATTGGTGGGCCCCACAACGAAATATTGTTTGATGGAAAAAACGACATAAATAACCTTTTTAATAAAAAAAAATTGTCAATGACACTATCACTTTTAACTATTTAAATACCCGGTGATAAAAGTACAGTAGCACGCGGTATTCTATAGTGGCACATGACATTTCACGATATCACACGGTATTGCACAATACTTCATATTATTGATTCAATAATTGTTACAGTAACAACTGCATAGTATTTCATATTATTGAACTCAATAATTGTTACAGTAGCAAATGCACATTATTTCATATTATTATATCAATAATTGACACGACACAATAACTCATATTATTTGATATGATATTATTAGGTCATTAAACATTATTAATAACGTTTAGAAAGTTCTATTAAGGAAAGGGATTATTTAATTGTGTGTTGTTTATACGGAAGACCCCCTCTTTCTTGGGAACAATTTGGTCGTCAATATTGTAAGTCTATAATAATTATAGTTAGAAGAAATTAGTGAGCATCAGTCCACTATAGCAAGCACATGGATTTAGGGATGTTACAATAATTGTCACATCATCTCATATTATTGACTCAATAATTGACATCGTAGCAAGGGTAGTAATGAAAAGTTGCATAAATGGAAGTCACGGGTATTAAGTAGTTAGGTCGACTCATTATTTAAAGAACAATAATATACGTGATATTAATACATTAAGTCAATAATGTAGAAGACGGATAATATAATTAAAAATAATGATAATGAAATAATCTTTTTGAAAATGGATTAATCTTTTTGAATAAATAATGATAATAAAATAACCTTTTTGGTAATGAATTAATCTTTTTGAATAAATAATGATACTGGAATAATCTTTTTGATAGTGGATTAATCTTTTTGAATAAATAATGATGATGAAATAAAATGGAATAATGGATGAATAATATATTTATAAAGTGTGGTAGGTTTTTGGCTATAAATATGAGGGGTTAACTGATAAGTAGGTTTTATACCTACTTATCCGGTATCAATAAACTGAATTTATTGCTTAAACACGTGTTATAGTTACTTTTCATGCATTTTCTCCCTTTTAGCAGAAAACAGGTGATGGAACTAAGTTAGTGGCTAATTGGATACAAATGATGGCTTAAATGAGTGGACATGGAAAGTGTTGAAGCAACAACATCATATTAGAAAAACCAGAACTGCAGCATAGCATGACCACGCCAAAAAATAACTAGGGTGCAGCTTGGTCGCGCCTGACCCCAGTTGTCAAAAGTTTCTCTGCAGGACAACGCGACTAATAAACTATTTTTATTACTTTCATCATCAGTTTTAATTAGATCGGTTTTAGTTAAACAATTTTTTGTTCTTTTTTGTTACTTCCTTGTTTCAGGTTTTCTTGAGTAGTGTATGCAAACTCGATCAAAGAAATCAGAGTTGTTGCCTTACGAAGACGACATCAAAGAAAGGTTTTAGTGATTGAGTATGTGGATAAAGGAAACTCGAGAGGCAATAGAAACACTGGTTAACATGGCTGGAGAAGATTAGAAAGTACTGCAGGATTATGCTACGCCGTGGATTAATGAACTCCAATCAAGCATCATGAGGCCAGCCATAGTAGCTAATTCCTTTGAAATCAAACTGGGACAATTCAAATGATTCAAAACTCGGTACAATTTGGGGGTTTGGCTAATAATGACCCGAACGAACACTTGGAAAGCTTTTTAGATATTTGTGATACATTCAAGTACAACGGGGTCACAGATGACGCAGTGAGGCTTCAGCTATTCCCATTCACATTGATGGACAAGGTAAATAGTTGGTTTCACTCATTACCACCGAGTTCCATTACTACCTGGGATGACTTGGCCAAAAAATTCTTAGCAAAATTCTTCCCGCCGGCGAAAACTACAAAAATGAGGAATGAGATTACTACTTTTGAGCAACAGCATGGCGAGTCATTACATGAAGCTTGGGAGATGTAAGACCCCAGCTTATTAATGAATAAAATCAAATTTTCTCTAAATATTATAGTGAATAATAAGGGGTTAATTTGATATAATACTTTGGTTATGGGTGAAATGTGCAAATTTTACAAAATAAGCAAGTGGTTATAAAATATTCATTTTGTCGGGGAATATTCGTTTGGTCGTGGAATATTCTTGCTGTCGGGGAATATTCGTACGACGGCGCAGCCTTGTGTGGGCCCCATAATGGAAAGCGATTGGATGAAAAAAAATAACAAGTATAAGTTGTTTATAAATAACAACGTAGTTGTTACCGTTAATACTGTTAGAATACCCGGTGGTTAAAATATAGTAGCACACGGTATTGCACCAATTATTAATTTTTACTTAAGAAGGCACTACTCAATAATTGTTACAGTAGTTATTATTCAATATTTTATTTTATTGATTCAATAATTGCTGCGTTGATATTTTATATTATTGTTGTTTCAATAATTGTTGCTGCACAGTATTTTCCTTTATCAGATCAATAATTCATATTATTTGAATAATATTATTAGATAACATTATTGACAATGTCTAGAAAGTTCTGTCTAAGGAGAGGTTTGGTCATCTAATTGCGCGCCAGTAAGGAGAAATCCTTATTGGAAAGCCCCCTCTTTCCTAGGAACGGCCTGGTTGTCATAAATGTGATTCTGTAATATTATTTGTGAATAATTAATTATTGATTCATATGTGAATAATTAATATTATGTGAATATAAATGAGATATATATTTTTGTGGTTAAAAATAAAGGAGTTAATGTTGAGGTTTTTATCAGTATTTTTGTCGGAATGGAGGTATTAAAAATCAGGGTTTTTGAGATATTTTGTGGGGGTTATAATTTTTAATCCGACCGTTGGATCGTGGTAATTTTTGGATATGTTATACATATATAAGTTGAGTATATGTCCACAAAATTTGAACCGTTAAAAATGAACGTATGATTTATTATGAATTTTACGAGATGACTGGTTCAGAAATTGTTGAATTTTCGGAGTTAATCATTTTGGTGGAAAATTCTAGAATTGGTGGGCCCCACTCTTGGTTGGTGAAGAAATGTGCTGAGATTTTTATTCAAATATGGTGGGTGAGAATAGTAGCAGGTAAAGCCATCAGGTTACAGGTTAAGTCTGCTTCAGCGTGCTAACATTTTCCTATAAATAGAGGGCTAAGTTAGAATTGAAAATCACACCAGAAACAAGTTTTCTCTCTTTCTCTCTCTAGATTATTGAGTGTATTTTGTGAGTATTTAGATACTTTGAGAGTTTCTATTCATCAGAGTAAGTTTCTTTCAGCCTTATACCGGTATTCCGACCAGAAGTACTGATATTTTGAGGTAAGTGATATTATTTTCTTCTTAATGATATTATTTTCTTCAATATCATTATGCTGAAATATTGATATGAACTTTTTATCAAATTTGAAACTTTTTGTGTCGGGGTTACTATTCACGTATACGTTACTATTCACGTATACGACACTATTCACGAATACGGCACTATTCACCGAAAAAATAAAATTTTTCCTTTTTGTCCAAGATGTCTATTATGGTTACTATCTTTGATTGTATCCATGTTTTGATCTTTATTTTTGAATTCTGCTTCACAATTGATTATTATGAAGTATTATTGATCTTGGATAAACTGTTATACGAATCCCTACTATTTGTCCTTCTGTCTCACTGGATTCGTTCTCTTTAAGATATTTTTCATCATTCTCAGTCCTAAATGATGACATTACTAAATATCTTTGGCCTGTAGTGCAAAGATGTATGATTATTTGATGAATATCTTTGGCCTGTAGTGCAAAGAGGAACAGGTGTTGAGGTGAACATGACTGACAGGTGATACAAATGAATATCTTTGGCCTATAGTGCAAAGATGAATATTTGGATAAAGATGATTATTAATTGATGTTACAGGGATAAAATATTGATGATAGACTTTTAAATCTTAGAAGATAGTAGAATTCATTCTCTACTTGACTCTTCTAATGGTTTGCTGTTTCCGCTGCAGTTGTTGATCTAAAACTTGTTGTCGATTATATTCTATCAGATTTTTCCCTGTTGAATACTAATGATAATTTGTTGTATATTATCTTAGTCATAATATTCTTTACTGGGCTAGTTGAGCTCACCCTTTTCCTTTTTGTTCCATTTTTCTTCTCAGGAGGTGAGAACATAGCAGGATCTAGTCGGGGTATGGAGTGATGGTTCTAGAAAGATGTTTTAGCAGTCCTCACTATTTCTGTAAAATAGTGTTTGAATAATTGTATTGAGGACTTATTTGAGTGTGGATATTGTCTAGAAGACAATATTTGTATTTAAACTCACAGTATGTGTTGTCGTATTTTGCACGACAATTGTATTATTGAAGTTGTAGTTTGCTTTCTGTACCATGTATTTGGCGACTCAGAATGGGTGTTGTATACCTATTTTGGGGGCGTCACAGTTGGTATCAAAGCTTAGGGATATGATCTCTGGCTGAGATGTGAGACAAGAACTAGGAGAGGAGAGACGGGGAATTCCTTCGCTAGTATGACCTGACTAAGTTTATTTGGTGTTTATTTGGTCGGTCAGAGTATAGGGATAATATATGACATGACTATTAACCCTTGTTTTATGGCAGTATTTAAGAATGGCAGCTGAGAATGTTAATAATGGAGTAAATCAGACCGTGGAGACACCTTTGATCACCACCCAGGGGAACGTGCAACAGGAAGGCAATATTCCTCCTGTAAACAACGTTACCGAGCAAACGATGAATGATGGAATGTTTAGGAGCTTTTTGCAGTTCATGCAAAATCAGACAAGGGAGACTCGTGTGCAGAATACAGGTGGAAATGATAACAACGCGCGGTTTGTCACAGCCAAGCAGTTCAAAGAATTGGGACCACCAGAATTTAAGGGAAAGCCGGATCCGATCATGGCGGAAACGTGGATCAAGCAAATTACCAAGATATTCGCTGTCTTGGGATGCACGGAGGAACAGAAAGTTCCATTCGCCACCTTTATGTTCCGCGGTGAGGTAGACTACTGGTGGGAGTCTGTGAAGCGTACCCAGCCTGACGCACTCAACATGTCCTGGGAAACATTTCAAAAACTGTTCAATGACAAGTACTTTCCTGAAAGTATTCATCATATGAAGGAGGTGGAGTTTATCAGACTGGAACAAAACAACATGACGGTGTCCCAGTACGAGGCGAAATTTGCAGAGTTATCCAGGTTTGCACCTCATTTGGTCGAAAATGAGGAACGAATGACAAGGATGTTTTTGAGAGGTCCAAAACCCGAGATTCGACAATATCTTATCTCTCATAAATTTTCTTTATATTAAGATGTTGTAAACAGGGCTCAATTATTAGAGCGAGATAATGAGTATGTGCAACCGAGGGACCACAACCAGGGTCATACCGGTGGCGGCAGTCATCGAAGCAATGAAAACCAGCAGGGAGGAAAACATTCGGACAAAAGCGGTAACCACTCTGGCGGTAATCGTGGTCGTGATAATAAAAGGAGCGAGTCGGGAGGAGATTTCAAGAAGAGAAGGTACAACAATGATAACGTGAAGACGTCAGCACAAACATCAACTATTTCTAGGGGAGGAGAACGACCACCGGTCGTATGTTACAAATGTGGAAAAGAGGGACATATCAGCCCAAACTGCCCACAACAATCTAAGGTATGTTATAACTGTGGAAAGGAGGGTCATATAGCTTGAGAGTGTTCTGTAGCAAAACCAATTTCAGCGGGGATGGTGACTCCAAAAGCTGTCCCGGATAAGTCAAAATCAGCGGTTCCTGGAAGAGCGTTTGTCGTGACTGGCCAAAACGCGAGAAACCCGAACGAGGTGATCACGGGTAAGCTAATCTTGAATTCTGGCGAAGTTTATACTTTACTAGATACCGGTTCTACCCATTATTTTATCTCTCCTGGTTGTGCTCAACGTTTAAACTTGACTCCGGAGAAATTGGACTTTGACTTATCTGTTGAAACTCCGTTGGGTGAAACCTTCGTTACATCTACAGTTTATAAATCTTGCATGATCCAAGTTGGCACTATCACATTACCTGTTGATCTTATCTCTTTAAAGATACTTGCTTTTGATGTGATTTTAGGAATTGATTGGTTAACCACTCATCATGCTAAAATTGATTGTTTTCGTAAGGTTGCTAGATTTCATATTCCTAACCAACCTGTCATACGAATTCAAACTATTAAACCACTAAAATCAGTCACTGTCATATCAAGCCACAAAGCTATTCGTTTATTGAAAAACAGATGTCAAGCTTTCTTAGCCCATGTTATGGATTTGAACAAAGACAAGTCAGATTTGAATAATATTTCTATTGTTAGAGAATTTCCCGATGTATTTCCTGAAGAACTTCCTGGTCTACCCCCAGAACGTGAAGTTGAATTCTTTATTGACCTTGAACCCGGTACAAAGCCCATTTCTAAAATCCCATATCGAATGGCTCCTATTGAACTTCAGGAGTTAAAAGTCCAACTATAGGAGTTGTTGGACATCGATTTTATTCGTCCTAGTACATCTCCTTGGGGTGCTCCTGTGTTATTCGTAAAGAAGAAAGACGGGAGTATGCGACTTTGTATCGACTATCGAGAATTGAATCATGTCACTATCAAGAATAGGTATCCGCTACCTCGCATTGATGACCTGTTTGACTAGTTGCAAGGAGCACAATTCTTTTCAAAGATCGATCTTCGTTCTGGATATCATCAGCTGAAGATTAAAACTGAGGATATTCCAAAGACTGCCTTCAAAACTCGGTACGGGCATTATGAATTTTTTGTCATGTCTTTTGGATTGACTAATGCTCCTGCTGCCTTCATGGATATGATGAACCGTGTATTCAAAGAATATTTGGATCAGTTCGTTGTTGTCTTTATTGATGACAACCTCATCTATTCCAAAAGCCGTGAAGATCATGAGCCATTTGAAGCTGATATTGCAAAGGCTTCGTGAAAACAAGCTATATGCCAAACTGAAGAAATGCGAGTTCTGGCTTGAGGAAGTAGCATTCCTTGGGCACGTGGTGTCAAAACATGGAGTATCTGTCGACCCGGCGAAGATTGAAGTCATACAAAGTTGGGAGCAACCGAAGTCGGTAACCGAAGTACGTAGCTTTCTGGGCTTAGCTGGTTATTATCGGAGATTTGTGGAAGGATTTTCTCGAATCGCTACTCCGTTAACTCAGCTGACTCGGAAAGATACAAAATTCGTATGGAGTGAGGAATGCGAGAAGAGTTTCCAAGAACTCAAGAGGAGACTCATTTCAGCACCTGTTTTGACAATACCATCTGGTTCGGATGGATTTGTTATCTACAGCGATGCTTCAGGCAAAGGGTTAGGATGTGTTCTCATGCAACATGGAAAAGTCATAGCCTATGCCTCGCGACAACTCAAAGAATATGAGAGGAATTATCCTACTCATGATTTAGAGTTGGCAGCAGTCGTTTTCGCGTTGAAGATCTGGAGACACTACCTGTATGGGGAGAAAGTGGAGATCTATATAGATCATAAAAGCCTCAAATATTTCTTCACCCAAAAGGAACTCAACATGCGGCAGCGACGTTGGCTCGAGCTGTTGAAAGATTACGATCATACCATCCAATATCATCCTGGAAAAGCGAACGTAGTAGCTGACGCATTGAGTAGAAGATCATACGCGGGTACGAGTGCAATGGTGTTAACACAAAGGCCCATTTTGTATGATTTGCAAAGGATGGAGATAGAGATGAAGGCTCCAAGTACCCACATGATGATATCAAATATACGAGTAGAACCGACTTTAATCGATAAAGTTAAAGCTGCTCAAGCTACGGACATAGAACTGATGCGTATGAAGAAGAAAGTGCAAGAAGGTGCTATTCCAGAAGTAAGAATCGATGAAGAAGGAATACTTCGAGTCAACTCCAGACTTTGTGTTCCTAACGATTTTGACTTGAAGCATAGAATAATGATGGAGGCACACAACACACCGTTTGCAATCCATCCTGGGAGTACCAAAATGTATCACGATCTTCGACACATATTTTAGTGGAGCAATATGAAAAGAGAGGTTGCGGAGTTTATCTCGAGGTGTTTAACTTGTCAACGTGTAAAGGCGGAGCATCAAGTGCCAAAGGGTCCATTGCAACCACTTGAGATCCCGAAATAGAAGTGGGAACACATTACCATGGATTTCGTTACAGGTCTTCCCAAGGTTTCTCAAGGCATAGATGCGATTTGGGTTATTGTTAATAGATTAACCAATTCTGCTCATTTCTTACCGATACGTGAGACTTATTCCCTTGAACGTCTTGCTAGTATGTATGTGAACGAGATTGTGAGATTACATGGCATGCCGGTATCCATAGTTTCGGATCGTGACCCAAGATTCACTTCACGATTTTGGGTTAGCTTACAGAAAGCTATGGGCACGAATTTACGATTCAGTTCGGCATACCATCCTCAAACGGACGGACAATCAGAGAGGACTATTCAAACTCTTGAAGATCTATTAAGACTCTGTGTCCTAGATCTCAAAGGGAGTTGGGATAAGTACCTACCATTGGTGGAATTCTCCTACAACAACAGTTATCAGGCGAGCATAGGTGTGGCTCCATTTGAGGCGTTGTATGGAAGAAAATGTCGTTCTCCAGTATGCTGGGACGAGGTGGGTGAAGCAACATTGTTGGGACCAGAGTTGGTACGCATGACTACAGAGAAAATCCAAACGATTCGACAACGTATACAAACGGCACAGGATCGACAAAAGAGTTATGCAGATCTTCATCGGAAGGACGTGGAATTTAATATTGGGGATCATGTATTGTTACGTGTTGCACCATGGAAGGGAGTTACAAGATTTGGAAAGAGAGGAAAGCTCAATCCAAGATTTGTTGGTCCATTTGAGATTCTTGAGCGAATAGGAAATGTGGCATATAGACTCGCATTACCTCCAAGCATGTCTCGTGTTCATAATGTTTTTCACATATCTATGCTTCGTAAATATGTTAAAGACCCGAACCACATTATTGAGTTAGAACCAGACGAGACAGCTGAAGATTTAACGTACGAGGAAGTACCTGTTAAGATCTTGGATAGGAAAGAGCATGTCCTACGCACAAAGGTTATACCACAAGTTAAGGTTTTGTGGAGAAACCATGCTATTGAAGAAATGACCTAGGAGTTGGAATGAGAAATGAAAGCGAGGTATCCTCACCTTTTCAAAATATCAGGTACGTACGTCAATTTCGAGGACAAAATTTCATAAGGAGGGGATGTTGTAAGACCCCAGCTTATCAATGAATAAAATCAAATTTTCTCTAAATATTATTGTGAATAATAAGGGGTTAATTTGATATAATACTTTGGTTATGGGTGAAATGTGCAAATTTTGCAAAATAAGCAAGTGGTTATAAAATATTCATTTTGTCGGGAAATATTCGTTTGGTCGTGGAATATTCTTGCTGTCGGGGAATATTCGTACGACGGCGCAGCCTTGTGTGGGCCCCATAACGAAAAGCGATTGGATGAAGAAAACGACAAGTATAAGTTATTTATAAATAACAGCGTAGTTGTTACCGTTAATACTGTTGGAATACCCGGTGGTAAAAATACAGTAGCACACGGTATTGCACCAATTATTGATTCTTACGTAAGAAGGCACTACTCAATAATTGTTACAGTAGTTATTATTCAATATTTTATTTTATTGATTCAATAATTGCTGCGTTGATATTTTATATTATTGTTGTTTCAATAATTGTTGTTGCACAGTATTTTCCTTTATCAGATCAATAATTCATATTATTTGAATAATATTATTAGATAACATTATTGGCAATGTCTAGAAAGTTCTGTCTAAGGAGAGGTTTGGTCATCTAATTGCGCGCTAGTAAGGAGAAATCCTTATTGGAAAGCCCCCTCTTTCCTAGGAACGGCCTGGTTGTTATAAATGTGATTCTGTAATATTATTTGTGAATAATTAATTATTGATTCATATGATAAGGAAATATTTATTTTATGTGGATATAAATGAGGGATATATTTTTGTGGTTAAAAATAAAGGAGTTAATGTTGAGGTTTTTATCAGTATTTTTGTCGGAATGGAGGTATTAAAAATTAGGGTTTTTGAGATATTTTGCGGGGGTTATAATTTTTAATTCGACCGTTGGATCGTGGTAATTTTTGGATATGTTATACATATATAAGTTGAGTATATGTTCACAAATTTTGAACCGTTAAAAATGAACGTATGATTTATTATGAATTTTACGAGATGACTGGTTCAGAAATTGTTGAATTTTCGGAGTTAATCATTTTGGTAGAAAATTCTAGAATTGGTGGGCCCCACTCTTGGTTGGTGAAGAAATGTGCTGAGATTTTTATTCAAATGTGGTGGGTGGGAATAGTAACAGGTAAAGCCATCAGGCGTGCTAACATTTTCCTATAAATAGAGGGCTAAGTTAGAATTGAAAATCACACAAGAAATAAGTTTTCTCTCTTTCTCTCTTTAGATTATTGAGTGTATTTTGTGAGTATTTAGATACTTTGAGAGTTTTTATTCATCAGAGTAAGTTTCTTTCAGCCTTATACCGGTATTCCGACCAGAAGTACTAATATTTTGAGGTAAGGGATATTATTTTCTTCTTAATGATATTATTTTCTTCAATATCATTATGCTGAAATATTGATATGAACTTTTTATCAAATTTGGAACTTTTTGTGTCAGAGTTACTATTCACGTATACGTTACTATTCACGTATACGACACTATTCACGAATACGACACTATTCACCGAAAAAATAAAATTTTTCCTTTTTGTCCAAGATGTCTATTATGGTTACTATCTTTGATTGTATCCATGTTTTGATCTTTATTTTTGAATTCTGCTTCACAATTGATTATTATGAAGTATTATTGATCTTGGATAAACTGTTATACGAATCCCTACTATTTGTCCTTCTGTCTCACTGGATTCGTTCTCTTTAAGATATTTTTCATCATTCTCAGTCCTAAATGATGATATTACTAAATATCTTTGGCCTGTAGTGCAAAGATGTATGATTACTTGATGAATATCTTTGGCCTGTAGTGCAAAGATGAACAGGTGTTGAGATGAACATGACTGACAGGTGATACAAATGAATATCTTTGGCCTGTAGTGCAAAGATGAATATTTGGATAAAGATGATTATTAATTGATGTTACAGGGATAAAATATTGATGATGGACTTTTAAATCTTAGAAGATAGTAGAATTCATTCTCTACTTGACTCTTCTAATGGTTTGCTGTTTCCGCTGCAGTTGTTGATCTAAAACTTATTGTCGATTATATTCTATTAGATTTTTTCCTGTTGAATACTAATGATAATTTGTTGTATATTATCTTAGTCATAATATTCTTTACTGGGCTAGTTGAGCTCACCCTTTTTCTTTTTGTTCCATTTTTCTTCTCAGGAGGTGAGAACATAGCAGGATCTAGTCGGGGTATGGAGTGATGGTTCTAGAAAGATGTTTTAGCAGTCCTCACTATTTCTGTAAAATAGTGTTTGAATAATTGTATTGAGGACTTATTTGAGTGTGGATATTGTCTAGAAGACAATATTTGTATTTAAACTCACAGTATGTGTTGTCGTATTTTGCACGACAATTGTATTATTGAAGTTGTAGTTTGCTTTCTGTACCATGTATTTGGCGACTCAGAATGGGTGTTGTATACCTATTTTGGGGGCGTCACAGGAGAGGTATAAAGAACTGTTGAAAAGATGTCCACATCATGGACTGTCCAAGTGGCTGCAGATGAATACATTCTACAATGGGTTATGCAGTAATACTCGAACAAGCATCGATGCAGCTGCGGGAGGAGCATTTATGGCCAAGAAGATTGAGGAGGCATATGCATTGTTAGAGACCATGGCATCTAATAACTACCGATGGCCAATGGCAAGGATGACTCAGTCTAAGGTAGTCAGGGTATTAAAAGTAGATGCGGTAACAACCTTAACAGTTCAGATGTCTGAATTATCAAAGAAGATGGATGTAATTACAGGGGGAAAAATGCACCAGGTAACATTTGTGTGATCGCATCTTACTGAGTAGTGTGCTATCAATCCAGCGTCAGTCCAGTTTGTGTGGAGTTACAACCATCCGCCGAATCTATATCAGAATGCCTATAATGTGACGCCCCCAAATCCAGGTCCCTTCAAACCTCGGATCCAGTCTGCCACGATACTACTATTGTCAAACTATTTATATCTTTTATTCATAACTTAGTGAATGTAACTTTGCTTATTATAATTTAAAATATAAATTCTTTCCATTTTCAGGATCTATATAATGACCCCAAACTTTTATAAGTTTTAAATCTTGGTCATTTACCGTTCCCGTCTTACCTCAAATTCGATGTTATATAAATATACGGAATAATTTAAAC
Source organism: Panax notoginseng (assembly GCA_016801055.1). Classification (NCBI taxonomy): domain Eukaryota; kingdom Viridiplantae; phylum Streptophyta; class Magnoliopsida; order Apiales; family Araliaceae; genus Panax; species Panax notoginseng. The sequence continues at coordinate 136,738,462 of CM029016.1, forward strand.
TTTTTCAATCTCCTTTAAAAATAAATCTTTTATTGATGACTTAACTTGAATTAATTACATATCCTTGAATTAACTTATGTTATGATTCATTCTATTCAAATTTCTGTATAAATCTTTACATCTCGATTCGAATTCTTCTATGTATCACATAGTACAACTTAACATGTATTACACATCGTAAACTACTATCATGCACATCTCCTAGAACTTAAACATGGTTCAAGGGCATATATTTAAAAAAATAAATCAATCTCCTTCGATGCTATTGAGCTTTATCTATCAAGTAACACGTAATCTTTATCATGAGTCCTTAACCTGCAAAAGTGGTTATTTGCAAGGGTGAGCTCGACATCCCAACAATTCTAACAATTTTTATGCAACACATAGCATATAATAACATACTCAGTTCATGCATTCATAATCAATTAAAATTTACTACGCATGTTATTTCTCATATAACAGGCATATAGGTTTACTCCACAAGCATATCATCAAAGATCAACTTTCAATTTCATACATATCTCATGCGCATTTCATATATATACATCAATATTCTCATAGCATAATATAGCTCAACTAACAGTTATAGAATTCATATATCAAATAGGAACTGAAAGACTTGCCTGATTAGTAGTTTATCAACTACGACTTAACTGCTTAAAGCTTATCTGCACTGCGTGTATTCCTACACAGTTATATAATCATGGATTCATGTCCATCAGTCATACATTTCATATGCTCTTAATATAATAATAAATATTACATCGTTTCCTAACTTGGTTTGTAAAACCTTCATTTCGCTTTCTCATCATACTATTAGAATAGCTAGATATGTATAGGTATACTTAACCATCTGTACTTGACATCAATATTCATATACATTTATCATACACTTGACTCGCTATGTGTTTGACACATATTTAAAGTTTATAGATACGTGATCTACGTCATTCATAATCAAACTACTTAGTTTCATAATGATTTATTTCAATCAATAAAGCTTAACAACTTTCTTTAACAAGATTCGATGTTATAAACTTTTAAACCATATATTGGTACTAATAAGCCTCTACTAGTATGCTTCACATAGACATAGCAAAGTTCATTATTTGAAGACGTATTTTAAACCACACTTGAAAGGTCCAATTCATGCTTGGCTAGATGATGAACATATTCGTCATGTCTAGGTGCATAAGGCATTCAAGTTCACTTTTAAAAGTTATTCTAGGCCAAGTTAAAGCAACTAGGTGCAACTTTTAATCTCATTTCATAGCTAACTAAGCAATGTATATATGTTATCACATTTAGAACTTTAAGTACACAAGTTACTTTAAGTTCGTTCTTAAAGTTTCAATTTTTCTTTAGAAATCATTTTCAACTAAGCTATTGTAAGTTTATAATAAGTAAAGTAACTTTAAATCACTTCTCATGCTTAGGTATACTTATAACTCAACAATATGCATGTATTAAAAATATCATAACTTCAAAGACTCAAGGTTCGTCAATATTCGTTTTTCAAAACTCCAAGTTTCCTTTCAAAACACATACTAAGTCATGCAAAACATTCTATTATGAGTAAGGTAATCTTCTATGTCATGTTTATTATCATGCATATTTATGTTTTATCACTTAGAATAATATATTTCATCGTCAGGAGCACTAAACTTGCGTATGTGCTCGTCCGACGCCCTCCGATTGCCTTCGAATACGTAATAGTCACAAAGATAACTATTTTGACCCCTCTTAACGACCTAAAATTGAAACACTTAAAGAACAAAAGTGGTAGGTCTATTCGTCCTCGTTCCGGATCATCTTGAATCCCCTCAATCGGAGTTCGTATGAAACAGTTATGGCTGTTTTACCAAAATAGATAACATCAGTCATTACAGGACCCCCCCCGCGTCGGGGCGTGCCTTTTACACAGCAAGACCCCCGCCGGGGCAGGCATAGTTGCTGTATTTGGAAATTTTCATTTCCCCTGCTACAAAGCAACAAGCCAAAATCCTTTCTAACCTTCATAATTTGAGTTATACATATCCAAATTAGTCCGTTTTCGAGGATTCGTAACTCATAGAACTACAACATACTAGAATTATAACAATTTACAGAAACCCTAACTAACGTAATTCTTAATCCAAAACTCATGTTCATAACTAATGTTCATACTAATTTTTATGTTTTGAAATGTTTAGCGAATTCATTCACTACGAATTCGTTTATAAACCAAATTGGTTCGTTTGACTTCAGTTGTTTTTGCATTCGACCATTTTAACAATGTCTAGCATCAATTGACACATTCTATCATGCTTCAACCACAAACTTTTCAACTCAAAACATGTATTTTAGCACTTTCTAAGAACTTTGCAAAAACTTTAATTTAAGAACATATAAATGGATATTACCTTCTTAATGCTTGATTGGCTAACTATTGCTCTTCAATCTTCCAATCTCAGATTGCTCTCACTAATGGCAACTCACTCTTAATAGAAAGCTTAACATAACATCTCAGCAAATGGAAATGAGAAGGAGGAGTCCCCATTTATAGAGAAATCATTGTTCATACAATGATTTTGCCCAACAATTTAAACCAAGAGAAAGAAGAAGAAGATATTTGTCAAGAAGGAGTTGGTGGAAAAATCAAATCAAACCACTCCCCTCTTTGTGACGCCCCCAAAATAGGTGTACAACACCCATTCTGAGTCGTCAAAATACATGGTATAGAAACAACTACAACTTTATTAATACAACATAAAAACTATGAGTTTAAATACAAATATTGTCATCTAGACAATATCCACACTCAAATAAGTCCTCATTACAATTATTGATACAATATTTTACAAAAATGGTGAGGACTACTAAAACAACTTTCTAGAACCTTCATTCCATACCCTGATTCTCGCCTCCTGAGAAGAAAAATAGAACAAAAAGGAAAAGGGTGAGCTCAACTAGCCCAATAAAGAACATTATGACTAAGATAATATAGAACAAATTATCGTTAGTCCTCAACAGGAAAAAATTTAATAGAATACAATAGACAACAAATTTTAAATCAAAATTCGCAGCGGAAATAATAATTCATTAGAAGAGTTAAATAGAGGATGATATCTACTACCATCTATGAATTTAAAAGTCAATCATCAATATTTTATCCCTGTAACATCAATCAATAAACATCTTGAATCAAATATTCATCTTTGCACTACAGGCCAAAGATATTCATCAGTTGGTCATGTTCATCTCAATACCTGTTCATCTTTGCACTACGGGCCAAAGATATTCATCATAAAATCATTAATCTTTGCACTACAGGCCAAAGATATTCAGTAATATCATCATTTAGGACTGAGGATGATGAAAAATATTTTAAAGGAAACGAATCCAGTGAAACAAAATAACAAATATTAAAGATTCGTATTTCGGTTTATCCATGTCCAAAAATACCTCATAAATAATCATAATGGAGTAAAATTCAAGAATGATCAAAACATGGATACAATCAAAACTAGTATCCATAATAAATATTTTGGACAAAAAGAAGAAAATTTAATTTTTTTGTGAATAGTGCCGTATTCGTGAATAGTGCCGTATACGTGAATAGTACCGTATACGTGAATAGTAACTCCGACACAAAAAGTTCCAAATTTGATAAAAATTCATATCAATATTTCGGCATAATGATATTGAAAGAAATAATATCATTTATATATAAAAAAATAACATCCCTTACCTCGAAAGAATAACACTTCTAGCTGGAATACTGAATATAGTGCTGAAGGAAACTTGCACCGTATAACAACACACAAAGTATCAAAATAGTCACTAGAATACGCTCAATATATCGAGAGAGAAAGAGAGAGAAGATTTCAGTTTCTGGTGTGATTTTCAATTCTAACCTACGCACCCTATTTATAGGAATATGCTTAGAACACCAAAGCAGAAAATTTAATATAATATTAATATATTATATATAAATTCTTACGTACACCAAGAATCTGAATTTCAGCAACTTAACACATGTTTAATGAGGCCCAAAAATGTAAAAAACGTTTTTCTTAAAAAAAATAATTAAAACTTCCAAAAATCAATTATTTCGGAACTTTGGAACTTCAATAATTCATAATAAATAGCTTTTTTATCAGAAAAATTCAAACCTAATGTTCTTTTCATAGGAAATTTTATTATCTACAACTTTGCAGAAGAAAGTTTTTCCAAATTCCAAACAAAAATTGACCGAAATCCACAAATGGGCGATTTTACATGCTATAATCAAATTTCAGTCAAAAATGTGGTCCACCGACACACAAAACATGTGTTAATCATTTAATGTAATAAAAATACTCTTCCTCCTCATATACTCATATATCTCACATTTATTGTAAAAATATCATCATTATTATATTATAATAATATAATAAAATATTATTTTATCAGAAAAGATAAAATATCGATTTTCAACAATTGTCACTTAAAAAAATTTCTCCATCTATATCCACATAAAATGAATATTTTTCTCATCATATAAATCAATAATTAATTATTCACAAATAATATTACAGAATCACAATACTGACAACCAGACAGTTCTTAGGAAAGAGGGGACTTTCCAATAAGGATTTCTCCTTACTGGCGCGTAATTAGTGAAAGTAATATGCACACAAGCCAATCATATTTGATGATAAAGTATATACTTTGTAACAATCTTATTCATTTATTAATAAAAAGTATTTATTTATTAAAGGCTTTTAATTATCTACATGATGCTGTTTTATAATATGTGATAAACCCATAGTTTTAAGCAATGCTTTTAGAATAATGATGATGATCATTCTAATGAGATCTAAATTCTTAGAAAGCTTAAAACTAAAATAGTTCCCAATCGTTGGATTACTAAATTGGGGATTAGTGAATCCGGATAGATTGGTACATACGTTGCTTGCTCATTGGATGAGGATGATTGATCTCATGATCATTTGTGTGGAGACACTAAAGCAAGTATGTAGGTGCTTATTAGAGAATAAGTTCACTGAACGTGGCTCGCTAAGGAATACCTAATGGAGTTTTACTTGCCTGTCAATAGGAATTCCTGTAGTGATAGTAGTACAAGTGATCCTTGGACTTGAGATCATCATAGTATCTTGTGTGTGATGAGTTATACTTTGACTTATTCCTTAAGACCCTTAGGGTATATCAAAGGGTATGCTTGGGTATAATAAGTTGTACATGGAGATAATGTATGATCAATAAAGAATATACCACTTCTAGTAAAAGAAGAGAAATGTCCTATGTGATTCGATAAATGACAACCCAGTAGTCCTTGGCCAAGGCAGAATGAAATTAGAAAGGAGTTTCTAATTTGTATTATTTGGAGTTGTGCATTTAAGAGTCGAAATACATATAATTAAATAAAATAAGACTTGACAGTAATTTCATGTCTTATATTTAATTGGGACATTGTATGGTGGAAGGATTGAATTGTACGGTAACTATTTACTCAAAGGTTCTTTTATGATTAATGTTGAAATCTATATTATCTGGAAAGTCGTTGATCGCTAGGGAGGCTTATCCCTATTGTAGAATAAATATTATTTATTTAAATAAATTAATATTTTAATTTATTTATTTAAATAAGATTAGAATTGTTCTAATTGATTTATTCACAACCGGTTTAATATGGAGAACCTAAAGGGTCACACCATAAAAGGAAGAATAATTATTTAAGAAGTTAATGGCATAATCGTAATAATATGTTAAGTATATTTAATTTAATCTATGGTGATAGAATAAATTAAATAGCTTAATATTTATTATTTAATATTTTAGAAATATTAAATATAAATTAATAAGAGCAGTCTTATTAATATTATTATAATTATAATTATTTTAATTTCTAAAAGAGTTTAGGAATTAATTTAATATAAGTACTCTCATTTATTCCTAATAGGATTAGGAGGGAAAATTAGTTAAATGAGTTTAATTAATTATCCCTAATAAGATTAGGGAGCCCATTTAATTAAAAGAGTTTAATTAAATAAATAATACCTTATTTTAATAGGGTTACCTGATATCTTTATAAGGGGAGTCTTATATCATATATCAGTGATACGTAATTCCAACAGTTGGGAGAGTACAACCCCTTTTCTATGAGAGATAGAAAAACTAGGGTTTTGCCAAATACCCATCTTCTTGAATTCTTCTTCTTCCTTGGTGGATCACCTCTAGAGGCCAAACACTTGGGTGGCTAACGTTGATCAAAGGAAGGAACAAAACCCGGTGGATTCAAGTTGAAAGCGAAAAGGATTGGAGGTGAACTTGTACCTGAGGAAGCTCGAATCTTCAAGGGTATGGTTCTTGTTCTTCCTATTTTTTTTCGTTTAATTAATAATTGTGCATAAAGGATGATCCGGGTATATGGTTTGTAAAAATTTTAAACTCTGATTTTTACACGTTTCCGCTTATTTTGTGCAATTTGATTGCGTTCAAGAATATTACAAACCTAACAGTGGTATCAGAGCCAAACCTTTATGCGAATTATTAATTGTTCAGATTTGATATGTATATTGATATGTGTTTAGAACAATTTAATTGGGCATAATTTTATTGTATGAAATTAAAAAAAAATGGTAATAGATTTTCGAAAATTGTTTGGAAATCCGGACTGTTTTTGCTTTTACGTTATCATTTTCGCATGATGTTAGATTAAAATAAAATCGCGGGTCTGTTTGGTTAATATATACTCCACGGTTATTATATATATACGCTGGAGTCCTGATCCACGGTTTTTGTTTTAATAAATCAAATATGAATTAGTATGAATTACATGACATGTTATTTTGTGTTTAATAAGTTACTACTTACAAGTAGTCATGCGAACCTGCCACGTTTTGAAAAAGTTAAGGGATTCACCTAGCAGGATCTTGATCATGATATATAGTTAATATTAATTATATATATAATAGTTATATATATAATATATTAACGTTATATATATATATAGTTATAATCGGTTAACTATATATATATATATATATATATATATATATATATATATATATTATTCTTAATTATTTTATAATTAAAATAAAAGTTTATTTTAATTTTAAAATAAAAAGTTTATTTTAATATTAAAATATAAAGTTTAATTTAATTTTAAAATTAAATTTCATGCTAACTAATTAGAGTTGGAATTTGATTCCATGATAACTAATTGGAGTTGAAATTGGATTCCTAATTTCCTTAAATAAAGGAGTTTATTTAGATATGAAATAAGATATCATATTATTCAAAATAAAAGAGTTTATTTGTGAATAGGAAAGAGAATCCTAATTTCCTTAAATAAAGGAGTTTATTTAGATATGAAATATGATTTCATATTATTCAAAATAAAGGAGTTTATTTATGAATAGGAAAGAGAATCCGTGTTTCCTTTAATAAAAGAGTTTATTTTGATTAAAATAAAATAGTTTATTTTATTCAAAATTGGATAAACTAAAATAAAATAGTTTTATTTTGATTTAAATTTAGATTAAAATAAAGGAGTTTATTTTGATTCAAAAATTAAATTTTATACTAACTAAATTTGCCCATTAAATGATATCAATATATATATTGAATGTTTTTTATCCGTGAGATGAATATAATTTATTGATGCATATGGTGATATGTATGATAATAAATGGGATTGATTATGGACTATTGACCAATGTGATTGAATTTTTATTTTAGTTGGATGCATGAATGTATGAGTTTTATTAAATGGGGTCTGCGTACCTCCTCTTCTCTAATTTTTTTTAATGTAAATTCTATCTCCCTCCTATGTACTTCCCCTTGACTGCTGATCAAGGTTTCTATTTATTTTAAATAAGTTCTGTAATAGGAATAGTTAGAATTAAATTTTGAAGAATTGGAGATCAAGGAGCAAGGAGCGCGTGAAGACCCGTTTGTAATGGAGCCCGGGTTTAAATGTAATAGTTATATTTAAATATTAATTCTTGCACCCATAGGGTTTGACCTTTTGGTTCACTTGGTGGCTCTAGTGAACCAAACTAGAATAAAAGTCCATAATCAATCCGGGTAGAATATAGTATTCTATATGTGCATGATTATACTATATATATTATATATTATGCAAACATGCTTCGCATGTTAATTAATATGACACATATTTTATATATATATGTGCATGCGCGCTTAACAAGATGAGACAAATTAATAACAAATCCCTCAAATTTTTTATATTAAGTCCTAAGCGTTCAAAGATATTTGGAATATCGAACGTCGTCTTCTAGTATGATAAAATTAATAAAGTATTAAATATTTAATATGAGTTTGTTGTGTCACCACAAGGCAAGTATTAAGTATTTAAGATGTTAATTTATCACATTTGATGCTTATAAAGAAAATTGAACAATATTGTTTTGTTGTGTCACCACAAGGATGATATTTTTCTTTTTTGAATATATGGAGTGCTAGGTTGGACTTAACTTGGATAATTTTGATTCGGATGTGCCACCACTTGATCAAAATAATCTAAGAGGCAAAATACAAGGAGTTACATAGTTGATGTAATTGACAAGAGTTGTCTACCTATTTATTTATATATAGTTTGTTGTGTCACCACAAGGCTATATACATTTGAAATGAGATCCTTATTCTCACTAGCAAATCTTTAATTAGATTTAGCCGAACTATATAAGTGAGGGTAATATAGTTTGAAGAAAATAGTGGGAGATACCAATTTAAAACAAGACCTAAATTATTTTGGTAATTAATAAAAGAATGTATGCTAAAATGTTGTTAATTACAAATTTATTTACAGAATTTTACAATGTCTAAATTACTATCACTGCGTAGCATATTAGATGCTAAATTAATCGGACTGAAATACTCTGATTGGTTAAGGAATTTGAGAATAGTTCTCATGGCTGAAAAGCTATCTTATGTCCTTAATACGCCTATCCCTGCAATGGTTGCAGACAATGCCTCTGAGGAAGAGATTACTACTTTTAGAAAGTGGCAAGATGATGCACAGTTGGCTCAATGCATCATGCTCGCATCCATGAGTAACGAGCTTCAGCGTCAGCATGAAACTATGGATGCTCCTACTATATTCCTGCACATCAAGTAGTTGATGGTGAGGAAAGTAGGACTAATAGATATCAGATATCTAAGGAGCTCTTCCAATCTAGAATAACTGATGACACTACAGTACAGACACAAGTCCTTAACGTAATCAATTTGATTGATCAATTAGGACAACGGGTTTTGTCATGGATGGAGAGTTGAGCCAAGATTTGATCTTACACTCACTCCCGGACTCCTTTCACAATTGTTGTGAATTTTTCATATGAACAAGCTAGATATCAGCCTCGCTGATTTGCTTAACATGTTGAAAAATATTAAGAGTCACTTTCCAACCAAGAAAGACCTTGTCTTACTGGTAGGAGCCAAAGGATCTTCTGAAAAGAAGAACGATTCAAAGAAGGTAAATAGAAAGACAAAAACAAAGGATAATAAGAACAAAACTGATACGGATAGCAAATGAGTTTGCTTCCACTATAATAAGTCTGGACACTGGAAAGAAACTGCGAGAAATATCTTGCAGAGGCTAACCAAAGAAGCTTAGTGAAGTTTCGGTTACAAATACAAATTTGTTCATGATTTAAAATAATTTTTTTTTAAGTCAAGGTTCTACTTGGGTATTGGATACCGACTTTGGTTATCATAAATATAGATTTATGAAGGGACCAAGCAGAAGTAGAAAGCTAAACAAATATAAGTAATCCTATGTGTGGGAAATGAAGCAAAGGTTGATGCATTAGCCATAGGAACTTATAGTTTAGCACAGCCTACAGGCAAGTCTATTAAGTCAATAAGTTGTTATTGTATTCCAGTTCTCGTTGGAAACATTATTTCATTTTATTGTTGGACAATAAAATCTTTGGTATTATATTTAAGAACAATTGTTGTTCTATTTATAATAATAATAATGTTTTATATAGAACTAAAATATTACTTAATGGATTATGTATACTTGACTTACGTGAAAATAATTTTATAAATTGAACAAACTAGTATAAGAAAAGGAGATGATCATTCAAAGAGTTGAATGTGTGTATTTGCTGAAATACAAGTATAAATTATTTGAAAGGTTCAAAGAATTCAGAAGTGAAACAAATTGACAAAGTATTAAGATTCTTTGATTAGATCAAGGAATAAATACTTGTGCAATAAGTTTCTAGATCATCTCAAATGGTTTTCTCATAATGGACGCCTCCTAATACGCAATAATTGATTGATGTATTTGAATGAAAAATCGTACCTTGTTGGACATGGTGCGGTTCATAATGATTTTACCGACATTTCAGTATCCCTCTAGGGTCATGTCCTAGAAATGGCTGCATATTTACAAAAATGTAACCTCAAAATCCGGCCCCAAGACTCCATAAAAGTTATGGATAGGGAGGATTCCTAATCTTAAGTATGTTAAGATAAGGGGTTGTCCAACTTATGTGAAAAGGTTTCAAAGGATAAGCTTGGGACAAGATTTGACAAGTGTAGATTTATGGGACGTCCTAAAGTAAGTTTAGGGTATATGTTCTATAATCCTACTTAGCAAAAGGTGTTTGTTGCGAAACACACTTCCTTCTAAGATAAAGGTGTTTATCATTGAAGGGCTAGTGGGAGGATAATAGATCTTGAAGAGTTCAAGAATCACAAAATATAATAAGTCAAATAAGAGGAACCTGTAGATAGACCTATTGTACCTTAACCGAATCGTAAATCTGGAATAGTACCGAAGATACCTAGGAGGTATGGATTCATCATGGATGATGATGATGAGGTATGCATCATAAAAGATGTTGATCCAGAGTTACATACGATGAGGTAAGAGTTCTAGTGTGTACAAAAGGGTCAGTGGGAGTGATGTGACATTCCTAGTATTATATGTTGATATACTACGGATAAAGAATGACATACCAATGCTACAATCAGTAAAGATAAAGTTGTCTAAACATTCCTCCATGAATGATTTGGGAAGAGTATCTTAATTGGGGATACAAATCTATATATATATATATATATATAGATTTGAAAGGATGCTCGACTTAACCCATGGAACGTATATTCATTTGATGCTAAAGTTGTATAGCATGGCAAACTCCATCAGATGTCTCATGTTGTTGAGACATGGAGTGTATCTCTCTTAATAGTCCCCATAGACTCCAAAAGAAAGATCGCATGAGTAACTATCATGTATGCAATGAAATGTACGAGACCTGATGTTGATCAGTCATATTCTGGAGAAGTTCACTGTGAGACAGTGGAAAACATCTTAAAGTACTTAACCGGCACTAAAGATGTGATAATACATGGTGGGTCTGAATTAAAACTAGAGGGTTAACAGACTCAAGTTTTTCAGACAGACCAAGACAATAGAAAATCCACTTTAAGGTAAAGCGTTACCTTGAACGGTGGTGCAGTGAATTGGAAAGGTTCCAAACAGCAAAGAGTTGTTGGTTTAGTGATAAAGACAAAGTATATGGCTATAAATGAAGCTGCAAGTTGATTGTTTGGATGAAAAGTTCATTACAAAACTAGGAATTGTTCCTAAGTCTCATCTTGGATCTAAACATGTGTTGTGGCACTTTCATTTGATTATAGGAATCATTGAAAGATGGAAAATCACTATAGAGATAGTGAACTCTCAAGAACAACATTACATATCCATTAACTAAAGCTTATCCAACAGCATGATAATCGTCACTTAGAGAAGAAGAGTATGAGATACCATGACGATTGGCTTTAGTGCAAGTGGGAGATTGAAAGTAATATGCACACAAGCTAATCATATTTGATGATAAAGTATATACTTTGTAACAATCTTATTCATTTATTAATAAAAAGTATTTATTTATTAAAGGCTTTTAATTTTCTACATGATGCTGTTTTATAATATGTGATAAACCCATAGTTTTAAGCAATGCTTTTAGAATAATGATGATGATCATTCTAATGAGATCTAAATTCTTAGAAAGCTTAAAACTAAAATAGTTCCCAATCGTTGGATTACTAAATTGGGGATTAGTGAATCCGGATAGATTGGTACATACGTTGCTTGCTCATTGGATGAGGATGATTGATCTCATGATCATTTGTGTGGAGACACTAAAGCAAGTATGTAGGTGCTTATTAGAGAATAAGTTCACTGAACGTGGCTCGCTAAGGAATACCTAATGGAGTTTTACTTGCCTGTCAATAGGAATTCCTGTAGTGATAGTAGTACAAGTGATCCTTGGACTTGAGATCATCATAGTATCTTGTGTGTGATGAGTTATACTTTGACTTATTCCTTAAGACCCTTAGGGTATATCAAAGGGTATGCTTGGGTATAATAAGTTGTACATGGAGATAATGTATGATCAATAAAGAATATACCACTTCTAGTAAAAGAAGAGAAATGTCCTATGTGATTCGATAAATGACAACCCAGTAGTCCTTGGCCAAGGCAGAATGAAATTAGAAAGGAGTTTCTAATTTGTATTATTTGGAGTTGTGCATTTAAGAGTCGAAATACATATAATTAAATAAAATAAGACTTGACAGTAATTCCATGTCTTATATTTAATTGGGACATTGTATGGTGGAAGGATTGAATTGTACGGTAACTATTTACTCAAAGGTTCTTTTATGATTAATGTTGAAATCTATATTATCTGGAAAGTCGTTGATCGCTAGGGAGGCTTATCCCTATTGTAGAATAAATATTATTTATTTAAATAAATTAATATTTTAATTTATTTATTTAAATAAGATTAGAATTGTTCTAATTGATTTATTCACAACCGGTTTAATATGGAGAACCTAAAGGGTCACACCATAAAAGGAAGAATAATTATTTAAGAAGTTAATGGCATAATCGTAATAATATGTTAAGTATATTTAATTTAATCTATGGTGATAGAATAAATTAAATAGCTTAATATTTATTATTTAATATTTTAGAAATATTAAATATAAATTAATAAGAGCAGTCTTATTAATATTATTATAATTATAATTATTTTAATTTCTAAAAGAGTTTAGGAATTAATTTAATATAAGTACTCTCATTTATTCCTAATAGAATTAAGAGGGAAAATTAGTTAAAGGAGTTTAATTAATTATCCCTAATAAGATTAGGGAGCCCATTTAATTAAAAGAGTTTAATTAAATAAATAATACCTTATTTTAATAGGGTTACCTGATATCTTTATAAGGGGAGTCTTATATCATATATCAGTGATACGTAATTCCAACAGTTGGGAGAGTACAACCCCTTTTCTATGAGAGATAGAAAAACTAGGGTTTTGCCAAATACCCATCTTCTTGAATTCTTCTTCTTCCTTGGTGGATCACCTCTAGAGGCCAAACACTTGGGTGGCTAACGTTGATCAAAGGAAGGAACAAAACCTGGTGGATTCAAGTTGAAAGCGAAAAGGACTGGAGGTGAACTTGTACCTGAGGAAGCTCGAATCTTCAAGGGTATGGTTCTTGTTCTTCCTATTTTTTTTTCGTTTAATTAATAATTGTGCATAAAGGATGATCCGGGTATATGGTTTGTAAAAATTTTAAACTCTGATTTTTACACGTTTCCGCTTATTTTGTGCAATTTGATTGCGTTCAAGAATATTACAAACCTAACAATTAGGTGACCAAACCTCTCCTTAGACAGAACTTTTTAGACATTGCCAATAATATTATCTAATAATATTATTCAGATAATATGAATTATTGCTCCGATAATGTAAAATACTGTGTAGTGACAATTATTGAAACAACAATAATATAAAATATCAACGCAGCAATTATTGAATCAATAAAATAAAATAATGAATAGTAATTACTGTAACAATTATTGAGTAGTGCCTTCTTACGTAAGAATCAATAATTGGTGCAATACCGTGTGCTACTGTGCAATAACGCGTATTACTGTGTTTTAACCACCGGGTATTCCAACAGTTTTAACGGTAACAACTACGCCGTTATTTATAAACAACTTATACTTGTTGTTTTCTTCATCCAATCGCTTTCCGTTATGGGGTCCACAAAAGACTGCGCCGTCGTACGAATATTCCCCGACAGGAAGAATATTCCACGACCAAACGAATATTCCCCGACAACAATGAATATTTTATAACCACTTGCTTATTTAAAATATTTGCGCATTTTACCCATAACTAACCTCATTAATCAATTCAACCCTTACTATTTTAAAATAATAAATAGAGGAAATTAAATTTCATTTATAATAAGTTGGGGTCTTACAACCTCCCCTCCTTATGAAATTTCGTCCTCGAAATTGACGTACGTACCTGGTGTTTCGAAAAGATGAGGATACCTCACTTTCATTTCCGTTTCCAACTCCTAGGTCATTTCCTCAATAGCATTGTTCCTCCACAAAACTTTAACTTGTGGTATGATCTTTGTGCGTAGGACATGCTCTTTCCTATCCAAGATCTTGACAGGTACCTCCTCGTACGTTAAGTCTTCAGCTATCTCGTCCGGTTCTAACTCAATGACGTGGTTTGGGTCTTTCACATATTTACGAAGCACAGATATATGAAAAATATTATGAACACGAGACATACTTGGAGGTAACGCGAGTCTATAGGTCACATTTTCTACTCGGTCAAGAATCTGGAATGGACCAATAAATCGTGGATTGAGCTTTTCTCTCTTCCCAAATCTTGTAACTCTCTTCTATGGAGCCACACGCAACAATACATGATCCCCAATACTAAATTCCACGTCCTTTCGATGAAGATTCGCATAACTCTTTTGTCGATCCTGTGCCGTTTGTATACGTTGTCGAATCATTTGGATCTTTTCCGTAGTCATACGTACCAACTCGGGTCCCAACAATGTTGCTTCTCCCACCTCATCCCAACATATTGGAGAGCGACACTTTCGTCCATATAATGTTTCAAATAGAGCCACACCTATACTTGCCTGATAATTGTTGTTGTAGGAGAATTCTACCAATGGTAAATACTTATCCCAACTCCCTTTGAAATCTAAAACACAGAGTCTTAATAGATCTTCAAGAGTTTGAATAGTCCTCTCTGATTGTCTGTCCGTTTGAGGATGGTATGCCGAACTGAATCGTAAATCCGTGCCCATAGCTTTTTGCAAGCCAACCCAAAATCTTGAAGTGAATCTTGGGTCACGATCCGAAACTATGGATACTGGCATGCCATACAATCTCACAATCTCATCTACGTACATACGAGCAAGACGTTCAAGGGAATAAGTCTCCCGTATCGGCAAGAAATGAGCAGACTTGGTTAATCTATCAATAATAACTGTGATAACCCGAGATTTTGAATAATCAAAAAAATTTACGAATAATTTTTTTTTGTTAATATTAATATTAATTATCATTTATGTGATAAGTATCGGTGATACGTGTATCGAGAAAGTCAATTTGTGTATTGACTAATAAAATTAGAGTAGAGTTGTGCTTAACAACTTTAAAAACCCTCAGCCTAATTTCTGGATAGGGGTTCGATATAAAATATAATTAAAATAATTATATTAATGAGTACGTGTTTGTACCGTATAGCATTTTTGATCAATGATTAATCGGATAAAGTTTAAAATTTATAAACCCTAATAAGAGATTAGAAACCCTAATCTCAGGATTAGAAACCCTAACGTACTGTTAGAAACCCAAGCCTGATGTGTTTATTAAACTTTAATATAATTAAAAAACCCTAATTATATTTTTGTTATTTTAATTTCTATTTTTACAAACCCTAATTGTAATTTAGAAATTTTATTTTTTCTAATTAAAACCCTAATTGGAGATTTTAGAAGCTAAGATTTTAAAACCTAAGGGTTAGGATCTTAGGGTTAAACCCTAAGGATTTGTACAAATTCCAAGTTTGCCATTAAATTTATTTTGCAAGTGACCAAAATACCCTTTTTACATTTTAAATGAGCTAACTTGTAAAAATGGTTAAAGCTTTAGTGGTTCACCAACTCAATTGACTTTGTGGCATTGAAATCTCAGCAAAACAGCCCCAATGTGACAGCAAGATCTGATCATGCATGAATCAAAGTAATATAAATAGATTTGGAGAGAGAAAGTTCACAAAAAATTGCAAAATTGCATCCAAGCTCTCACCTACTCTCTCTCTCACCAAGGCCTTCGAAATTCTTTAGTGAATCAGTCACATAATCAGCCCTAGATCAACCAATAACAGATTAGGAAGATCAAGATCAAGATTTGGACAAGAAAGGTATAAAGCTAATTTTTATTTTTGATCCAAGTTGCTAAGAAAGATTTCGTGTTTATGTGTTTATATAAGTGTTAAAAGATGTGTTATGATGATCTATGAAGTTACATCATGGATCCATAACATCAAAGTGTCTTAAAATTGAAGTTTTCAAAATCTGTTCTTGAACATTTTCAGTGGTCTGACAAGAAATGTTAGTCGCTCTAGATCTTTCTGTGTTTACTATTTTTGTTGTTTTAAAGTTGTTACATGTAACCTGGTATGTGGTCTTTAAGCTTCAAGTGGAATCAGTACCATTTAATGTCTGTATTTGAAGTTATTCATGGTCAAAACCCGTTGACCGGGCATGACCATAACTTTCTGGGTAACCTAGAAAGCCTTTTACCGCGTTTGACAACCTTTTGTGAGGCTCGAATCTGACAGGTGTTAGGTTGTTTGATGTTGTGTTTGTAACCATGTTGTAGCTTGTATGATGGACTACAGATCTGGGTCCTTAGATCTCTTATAACCTCAACAGATCGATCGTGAAAGGTGGTCAAAGTAGACTACCCGAACTGATTTTTTCTTTTCTGGAAAACCCAGAAAAAATAAGAACATCACTGTCTGACATACTTTGACAGTGTGTTTCATGTTGATTCTGTTGATGATAAACTGAGTTTCTGCTTTAGTAATGTACCTTGACACTAGTACTACATGTTTGAACCATCAAACCACATGAACCAAGACCAGAACATATATATAATCGAGCATCAAAGTAGGTACTCAAAATTGTCTGGGCCCAGAATACCCAGATTTTTCCTGACAACAACTTTGGAGGCTTTGATCTTCTTGTTGTGATGTTGTTTAACCAAAGTGTTGGTTGGATATTGTAGTGTGACATTAATACTACAATATCAAAGTTTTAGATAATCCAGAACATGATCAGATTGGAATTTAAGAGTGGTCAAACGCGCACCCTTAAGCACTGCATTGTCAGTGTTCTTGAGGCTAAGAACACCTATCACGACAGAAAGTGTCGCTATATCCATTTAGCGACGGTTTATTTATTTTCTAAATTCTGAAATTTCTAAAATTAATTAAAAATAGGAAATAAATTATAAAAATTATTAAAAATGGTTTTAAAAATCATTTTAAATTCTGAAAAATAACTTTTAATTATTTGGGACATTTTTCTTTAATAATTATAATTATTTGAATAAAAATGATATTTAATTTATTTAATTAGTGTATTAAATAAATTAGAAAAAAATAATTTAATATTATGAAAAATCATTTTAAATAAGAATAATGTATTTAAAAATATTTTGAGTTATAAAATATAACTTTTGATATTTTTAGAGAATTTTCATTAATAATTAATATGAATGATATTAAATTTATTTAATTATTAAATTAAATAAATAAGATAAAAATGATTTTATTGATTTAAAAATCATTTTAAATAAGAATAAAGTGTTAGAAAATATTTGGAGTTATAAAATATAATTTTCAATATTTTTGGAGAATTCTCATTAATAAATTAATATTAATGATATTAGATTATTTATTTATTAAATTAAATAAATGAATTAAAAATGATTTTATTGATTTAAAAATCATTTAAAAATGAGAACAATGTTTTAAAAATATTTTAAGTTATAATTAATGACTTTCAATATTTGGATAATAATTACATTAATATTTAAATATTAATGGTGATGATTTAAAAATGATTTTAATTACTTTAAAAATCATTTAAGTAGAATATTGATGATTTAAAAATAGTTTAAGTTATTAATAATAACTTTAATATTTTGACAAGTATGTTATTAATATTTTTATATTATTAAATATTAATAATGATAAGATTATTTAATAATTAAATTATTTAAAAATGATTTAAGTGTTTGAAAAGTTATTATAAATTATAATAATTGTTTATAAATTATTAAAAGTTTTCAGAAAATATTATAAATGATATTTGACTTATCTTAAAATAATATTGAAGCTTAGAGACCAAGTTTAATTGACAATCAATGTGTTAATTGTCGGATAGGGTGACCAGAACACCGAAAATGGATCGAGGTCCAACCAGACCAAAATAGTTAGACTGGATAAGTGTTTATATAGGTTATAAATACTAATGTGGCTATGTGGTAGTGTGCCTAGGAGAAATTTGATTGTAGAATACAGTGTTACGTGTTATAAATGATTGTGCTAATTGTGAGACCGACATTATTGATTATAGGTCTTACGAACGCAGTTAATTATATTGTGTAGCTGTAATCAACGCGAAAGACAAGTTTCCTAACTCAACCTTGAGTTATATTCATTCAATTATTTTAATGGTTAATTATTGATAATTATACCATGTCCAGGGAGTTTATTGTTGATTATTCACAGTTAGTGCATGATTAAAATTCAAATTGAATTACTGATTCGGAAAATATATATTCGTAGAATTACTGTTGTTGGATATTTATATCTGCAGAAACTAATATTGACAGTATAGATAATTTTTGTTTATTGTCAAATTATATTGAGAAATGTCTTAGCTAATTATACTGGTTAGACGAACAATTGTTAGAACTTGATAAATACGAGAAGAGAAATCAATTGTTATTGATAGATCGATGCCAATTATTTCGGCTAGATCGATAAGTAGATAGAATTTGAAATCACAGTATTTCGTTGTTAAATCAAAATCTTGATTCGGAGACTGAGAAGAACAACCTTTTATATAAAGGGAACATTTTAGGTCGTATATTCGACCATTGCGCGCTGTTAAGTATTATGCATAATATAGGGTACAAGGAGTTGGCCGACTCTAAGTACTTGCAGAGGGGTATGATTTAATCTTTATGGTTATCTGATACACCTGGGTATATCAAAGTCCAATCTTTGATAGTTACTCGAGAAGAGAAGTTCTAGATCTAGTGTGATCACTCAGTATAAATCTGTAAAACATTTCACTTTGCTATTGCCTAGAATTAATTCTTGATTATTTAATAGAATATCGTAGAAACTTTGAAAGCGTTGTACTCTTTCATTATCAGATTATTGCGTTGCCTAGAATACGAGAAGATTTGTTATTGAATAATGATTTGTTCAGCTATTTCAAAGTTCACCGAACTTTGGTTTCATTCTATCAAAATAGATAGTCTGTTCTTATTGATTCGTATACATTTATTGTATGTATTAACTTGCGGGGCAAACTTGTTGCTCACCCTTGCTATAAATAAAATATTTCAGCTAGGAACGAAGAGGCCAGCGGGTCAAAGAAGAACAAAGGCAAAGGCAAGATGCTGGAATAGTGTTATGAACATTATTATTATGATGTTGTATTGTAAACCCTTTTTGTTTAGGTAAGGGGTATGTTTGTAAATTTAAGGTTAGCAAACCTGGGACTTATGTATTAACAACTTATGTTGATGAGTTATGTATTCCTATTTATAATTAAATGGGTAGTTAGATGTTATTATATTGTGGATCGTGAACACCAAACTCGGGGGTCAGGTAACCCAGATTTGGGGGTGTCACAATAACCCAAATAGCATTTATGCCTTGGGAAACCGTGAGAAGACCCGTAACGAAATCTATGGTAATGTGTTCCCACTTCTATTTCGGAATCTCAAGTGGTTGCAATGGACCCTTAGGCACTTGATGCTCCGCCTTTACACGTTGACAAGTTAAACACCTCGAGATAAACTTTGCAATCTCTCTCTTTATATTGTTCCACCAAAATGTATGTCGAAGATCACGATACATTTTGGTACTTCCAGGATGGATTGTAAATGGTGTATTGTGTGCCTCCATCATGATCTTGTACTTCAAATCAGAATCATTAGGAACACAAAGTCTGGAGTGGACT
The DNA here is from genome assembly GCA_016801055.1 of Panax notoginseng. Lineage (NCBI taxonomy): Eukaryota > Viridiplantae > Streptophyta > Magnoliopsida > Apiales > Araliaceae > Panax > Panax notoginseng. The sequence continues at coordinate 136,758,592 of CM029016.1, forward strand.
CGAAGTATTCATTCTTCATCGATTCTTGCTCCTGGAATAGCACCTTCTTGCACTTTCTTCTTCATACGCACCAGCTCTTGGTCTGTGGCTTGAGCAACTTTAACTTTTTCGATTAAAGTTGGTTCTATACGTATACTTGACATCATTGCATGGGTACTCGGAGTCTTGAATTCTATCTTCATCTTTTGTAAATCACACCAAATGGGCATTTGTGTTGACAACATTGCACTTGTTCCTGCGTATGATCTTCTACTAAATGCGTTGGCTACCACGTTCGCTTTTTCAGGATGGTATTGAATGATATGGTCATAGTCTTTCAACAGCTCGAGCCAACGTTGTTGCCGCATGTTGAGTTCTTTTTGAGTGAAGAAATATTTGAGGCTTTTATGGTCTGAATATATCTCCACTTTCTCCCCATATAGATAGTGCCTCCAGATCTTTATCGCAAAAACGACTGCTGCCAACTCTAGATCATGAGTAGGATAATTCCTCTCATATTCTTTAAGTTGTCGTGAGGCATAGGCTATAACTTTCTCACGTTGTATGAGAACACATCCTAGCCCTTTGCCTGAAGCATCGCTGTAGATAACAAATCCATCCGAACCAGATGGTATGGTCAAAACAGGTGCCGAAATGAGTCTCCTCTTAAGCTCTTGGAAACTCTTCTCGTATTCCTTGCTCCATACAAATTTGCTATCTTTTCGAGTCAACTGAGTTAATGGAGTAGCGATTCGAGAAAATCCTTCCACGAATCTCCGATAATAACCAGCTAAGCCCAGAAAGTTACGTATTTCGGTCACCGACTTCGGTTGTTCCCAACTTTGTATTGCTTCAATCTTCGTCGGGTCAACAGATACTCCATGTTTTGACACCACGTGCCCAAGGAATGCTACTTCCTCAAGCCAAAACTCGCATTTCTTTAACTTGACATATAACTTATTTTCACGAAGCCTTTGGAGTACCAGCTTCAAATGGTGCTCATGATCTTCACGACTTTTAGAATATATGAGGATGTCATCAATAAAAATAACAACGAACTGATCCAAATATTCCTTGAATACTTGGTTCATCATATCCATGAAAGCCACAGGAGCATTAGTTAATCCAAAAGACATGACTAAGAATTCATAATGCCTGTATCGAGTTCTAAAGGCAGTCTTTGGAATATCCTCAGTTCTAATCTATAGCTGAAGATATCCAGAACGAAGATCGATTTTTGAAAAGAATTGTGCTCCTTGTAACTGGTCAAACAGGTCATCAATACGAGGTAGTGGATACCTATTCTTGATAGTGACATGGTTTAATTTCCGGTAGTCGATACAAAGTCGCATACTCCCGTCTTTCTTCTTTACGAATAAAACAGGAGCACCCTAAGGAGATGTACTAGGACGAATGAAACTGATGTCTAACAAATCCTGTAATTGGACCTTTAACTCCTGAAGTTCAATAGGAGCCATTCGATATGGGATTTTAGAAATGGACTTTGTACTAGGTTTAAGATCTATAAAGAAAATTCAACTTCACGTTCTGGGGATAGACCGGAAAGTTCTTCAGGAAATACGTCAGGAAAGTCAATAACAACAGGAATATTATTCTAATATGACGTGTCTTTATTCAAATCCATAACATGGGCTCAGAAAGCTTGACATCCGTTTTTTAATAAACGAATAGCTTTATGACTTGATATAACAGTGATTGATTTTAATTGCTTAGTTACTTGAATTCGCACAACAGGTTGCTTAGAAATATGAAAACTAACAACCTTACGAAAGCAATCAATTTTGGCATGATGAGTAGTTAACCAATCAATCCCTAAAATCACATCAAATGCAAGTATCTTTAAAGAGATAAGGTCAACATGTAAGGTGATGGTGCCAACTTGGATCAAACAAGATTTATAAACAGTGGATGTAATGAAAGTTTCTCCTAACGGAGTCTCCACAGATAAATCAAAGTCTAATTTCTCTGGAGTCAAGTTTAAACGTTGAGCACAAGCAGGAAAAATAAATGAATGGGTAGCACCTGTATCTAGTAAGGTATAAACTTCGCATGAATTTATGATTAGCTTACCCGTGATCATCTCGTTTGGGTTCCTCGCATGTTGACCAGTCACGACAAATGCTCTTCCAGGAACCGTTGATTTTGACTTTTCTGGGACAGCCTTTTGAGTCACCTTCCCCGCTGGACTTAGTTTTGCTACAGTGCAATCTCGAGCGATATGTCCTTCCTTTCCACAGTTATAACATACCTTAAACTGTTGTGGGCAGTTTGGGCTGATATGTCCTTCTTTTTCGCACTTATAGCATATGACCGGTGGTCGTTCTCCTCCCTTGGAACCAGTTGCTGCTGGTGCTGACGTCTTCGTATTGTCATTGTTGAATCTCCTCTTTTTAAAATCTCCTCCCGACTCGCTTCTTCTATTCTCATGGCCATGATTACCACCAGAGTGGTTGCCGCTCTTGTCCGTATTTTTCTTTCTCTGCTGGTTATCGTTGTTCTGATGACTGCTGTCACCGGTATGATCCTGGTTGTGGTCCCTCGGTTGAATGTACTTGTTATCTTACTCTAATAATTGAGCCCTGTTGACAACATCTGAATAGAGAGAAAATTTATGTGAAATGAGATATTGACGAATGCCGGGTTTCAAACCTCTCAGAAACATCCGTGTCATACGTTCCTCATTCTCCACCAAATGAGGTCCAAACTTGGACAACTCTGCAAACTTCGCCTCGTACTGGGACACCGTCATGTTATTCTGCTCCAGTCTAATAAACTCTACCTCCTTCATATGACGAATACTTTCCGGAAAGTACTTGTCATTGAACAGTTTTTGAAACGTTTCCCAAGACATGCTAAGTGCGGCTGGATGGGTACGCTTTATAGATTCCCACCAATAATCTGACTCATTACGGAACATAAAGGTGGCGAATGGAACTTTCTGTTCTTCCGTGCATCCTAAGACATCGAATATCTTAGTAATTTGTTTGACCCACGTCTCTGCCTTAATCGGATCCGGCTTTCCCCAAAATTCTGGTGGTCCCAACTCCTTGAACTGCTTGGCTGTGACAAACCGTGAATTGCTATAATTTCCTCCTGTATTTTGAACACGAGTCTCCCTCGTCTGATTTTGCATGAACTGCAAAAAGCTTCTAAACATCCCATCGTTCATCATCTGCTCAGTGGTGTTATTCACAGGAGGAACATTGCCAGCATGTTGCACGTTCTCCTCGTTGGTGAGTACAGGCGTCTCCATGATTTCGTTTACTCCACTGTTCACATTCTCAGTTGCCATTCTTAAATACTGCCATAAAACAAGGGTTAATTAAACAAATTAACAAATCACATAACACCCCTATATTATGACTGACCAACAAATAAGCTTAGGTATGACACACTAGCGAAGGATTTACTCGTCTCTCCCCTCCTAGTACTATTTCTCGATTTCTGCCAGAGACCATATCCCTAAGCTCTGATACCAACTGTGACGCCCCCAAAATAGGTATACAACACCCATTCTGAGTCATCAAAATACATGGTACAGAAACAACTACAACTTTATTAATACAATATAAAAACTGTGAGTTTAAATACAAATATTACCATCTAGACAATATCCACACTCAAATAAGTCCTCATTACAATTATTGATACAATATTTTATAAAAATGGTGAGGACTACTAAAACAACTTCCTAGAACCTTAATTCCATACCCCGACTAGTACTCATTACATTCTCGCCTCCTGAGAAGAAAAATGGAACAAAAAGGAAAAGGGTGAGCTCAACTAGCCCAGTAAAAAACATTATGACTAAGATAATATAGAACTTATCGTTAGTCCTCAACAGGAAAAAATTTAATAGAATACAATAGACAACAAATTTTAAATCAAAATTCGCAGCGGAAATAATAATTCATTAGAAGAGTTAAGTAGAGGATGAAATCTACTATCATCTATGAATTTAAAAGTCCATCATCAATATTTTATCCCTGTAACATCAATCAATAAACATCTTGAACCAAATATTCATCTTTGCACTACAGACCAAAGATATTCATCAGTTGGTCATGTTCATCTCAACACCTGTTCATCTTTGCACTACGGGCCAAAGATATTCATCATAAAATCATTAATCTTTGCACTACAGGCCAAAGATATTCAGTAATATCATCATTTAGGACTGAGGATGATGAAAAATATTTTAAAGGAAACGAATCCAGTGAAACAAAATAACAAATATTAAAGATTTGTATTTCGGTTTATCCATGTCTAAAAATACCTCATAAATAATCATAGTGGAGTAAAATTCAAGAATGATCAAAACATGGATACAATCAAAGCTAGTATCCATAATAGATATTTTGGACAAAAAGAAGAAAATTTAATTTTTTTGTGAATAGTGCCGTATTCATGAATAGTGCCGTATACGTGAATAGTACCGTATACGTGAATAGTAATCCCGACATAAAAAGTTTCAAATTTAATAAAAATTCAGATCAATATTTTGGCATAATGATATTGAAAGAAATAATTTCATTTATATAAAAAAAATAACATCTCTTACCTCGAAAGAATAGTACTTTTGGCTGGAATACTGAATATAGTGCTGAAGGAAACTTGTACCGTATAACAACACTCAAAGTATCAAAATACTCATAAGAATACGCTCAATATATCGAGAGACAAAGAGAGAAAATATTTCAGTTTCTGGTATGATTTTTAATTCTTACATAAGCACCCTATTTATAGGAAAATGCTTAGAACACCAAAGCAAAAAATTTAATATAATATTAATATATTATATATAAATTCCTACGTACACCAAGAATCTGAATTTCAGCAACTTAACACATATTTAATGAGGCCCAAAAATGTAAAAAATGTTTTTCTTAAAAAAATAATTAAAACTTCTAAAAATTAATTATTTCAGAACTTCAATAATTCATAATAAATAGCCCTTTTATTAGAAAAATTCAAACCTAATGTTTTTTTCATAGGAAATTTCATTATCTATAACTTTATAGAAGAAAGTTTTTCCAAATTCCAAATAAAAATTGATCGAAATCCACAAACGGGCGATTTTACAGGCTATAATCAAATTTCAGTCAAGAAATGGGGTCCACCGACACTCAAAACATGTGTTAATAATTTAATATAACAAAAATACTCTTCCTCCTCATATACTCATATATCCCACATTCATTGTAAAAGTATCATCATTATTATATTATAATAATATAATAAAATATTATTTTATCAGAAAAGATAAAATATCGATTTTCAACAATTGTCACTTTAAAATTTTTTTCCATCTATATCCACATAAAATGAATATTTTTCTCATCATATAAATTAATAATTAATTATTCACAAATAATATTACAGAATCACAATACTGACAACCAGGCAGTTCCTAGGAAAGAGGGGGCTTTCCAATAAGAATTTCTCCTTATTGGCGCGCAATTATGTGACCAAACCTCTCTTAGACAGAATTTTCTAGACATTGCCAATAATGTTATTTAATAATATTATTCAGATAATATAAATTATTGCTCCGATAATGAAAAATACTGTGTAGTGACAATTATTGAAATAACAATAATATAAAATATCAACGCAGCAATTATTGAATCAATAAAATAAAATACTGAATAGTAATTACTGTAAAAATTATTGAGTAGTGCCTTCTTACGTAAGAATCAATAATTGGTGCAATACCGTGTGCTACTGTGCAACAACGCGTATTACTGTGTTTTAACCACCGGGTATTCCAACAGTTTTAATGGTAACAACTACACCGTTATTTATAAACAACTTATACTTGTCATTTTTTTCTTTCATCCAATCGTTTTTCGTTATGGGCCCCACAAAAGACTGCACCGTCGTACGAATATTCCCCGACAGGAAGAATATTCCACGACCAAATGAATATTCCCCGACAACAGTGAATATTTTATAACCACTTGCTTATTTAAAATATTTACGTATTTTACCCATAACTAACCTTATTAATCAATTCAACCCTTACTATTTCAAAATAATAAATAGAGGTAATTAAATTTCATTTATAATAAGTTGGGGTCTTACATTCTTCATCATTTGGAAGCTATGGATTTTGGAGAAGAAGAAGCAAGCTAGCTAACTAGCCTTTTTGTATTTCACGTGAATGGAAAATGACACACAATTTGGGACACTCCTTCTAATACTCAGCATTGTAAAACTACTACTAGCATACTTAGGTTTATATGATATTTTTCCCTAAATGTTCATACATATACACTGTAAGACCCCGAATTTTTTTTATATAAATAAAATTGAATTTTTCTCTATTCATTATTCTAAATTAATAAGGTGTTAATTTGATATAATGCTTTGGTTATGGGTGAAATGTGTAAATTTTACAAAATAAGCAAGTGGTTATAAAATATTCATTATTGTCGGAGAATATTCGTTTGGTCGTGGAATATTCTTTTTGTCGGAGAATATTCGTACGACGGCGCAACCATTTGTGGGCCCCATAACGAAAAACGGTTGGATAAAGAAAACGACAAATATGAGTTTTATAAATAACGGCATAATCGTTACCGCTAACACTGTTGGAATACCTGGTGGTTAAAATACAGTAATACGCGTGGTTACACAGTAGCACACGGTTTTACAAATTATTATTGATCCTTACGTAAGAAGGCACTACTCAATAATTGTTACAGTAATTATAGTTCAATATTTTATTTTATTGATTCAATAATTGCTGCGTTGATATTTTATATTTTTGTTGTTTCAATAATTATCATTGCACAGTATTTTCCATTATCAGATCAATAATTCATATTATTTGAATAATATTATTAGATAATATTATTGGCAATGTCTAAGGAAGTTCTGTCTAAGGAGAGGTTTGGTCACCTAATTGCGTGCCAATAAGGAGAAATCCTTATTGGAAAGCCCCCTCTTTTCTAGGAACGGTCTGGTTGTCATAATTGTGATTCTGTAATATTATTTGTGAATAATTAATTATTAATTTATATGATAAAAAAATATTTATTTGATGTGGATATAAATGATGGATTTATTTATGTGGTTATAAATAAAAAAATTAATGTTGAGGTGTTTTATCAGTATTTTTGTCGGAATGGAGGTATTAAAAATCAAACCAGTGTTCTGGAGATATATTGCGTGAGTTATAATTTTTAATCCGACAGTTGGATCGTTGTGATTTTTGGATATGTTATACATATATAAGTTGAGTATATGTCCACAAATTTTGAACCGTTAAAAAATTAACGCATGATTTGTTATGAATTTTAAGAGGTGACTGATTTAGAAATTGTTGAAGTTTTTAAATTTATCATTTTGGTGGAAAATTCTATAATTGGTGGGCCCCACTTTTGGTTGGTGAGAAATGTGCTTAAATTTTATTTCAAATGTGGTGGGTGATAATAGTAGCAGGTAAAGCCATCAGGTTACAGGTCAGGTCTGCTTCGGCGTGCTAGCATTTTCTTATAAATAGGGTGCTGAGTTAGAATTAAAAATCACACCAGAAACATAAGCTTTCTCTCTTTCTCTTTATATTATCGAGCGTATTTTGTGAGTATTTAAATACTTTGAGAGTTGCTATTCAGTACAAGTTTTATTTAGCATCATATCTGACATTTTATTCTGAAGTACTGTTTTTCTTTGAGGTAAGGGATGTTATTTTTTCGTAAATGATATTATTTCTTTTAATATCATTATGTCGAAATATTGGTATGAACTTTTTATCAAATTTGGAACTTTTTGTGTCGGGGTTACTATTCACGTATACGGCACTATTTACGTATACGACACTATTCACCGAAAAATAAAAATTTTTCTTTTTGTCTAAAATGTCTATTATGGTTACTATCTTTGATTGTATCCATGTTTTGATCTTTATTTTTAAATTCTGCTTCACAATTGGTTATTATGAAGTATTATTGGTCTTGGATAAATTGTAATACGGATCCCTAATATTTGTCTTTCTGTCTCACTGAATTCATTTTCTTTAAAATAATTTTCATCATCCTCAGTCCTTAATGGTGAAACTTGATGAATATCTTTGATCTGTAGTGCAAAGATGAATGATTATCTGATGAATATCTTTGGCCCGTAGTGCAAAAATGAACAGGTGTTGAGATGAACATGACCGATTGGTGATACAAATGAATATCTTTGGCCTGTAATGCAAAGATGAATATTTGATTAAAGATGTATATTGATTGTTGTTACAGGGATAAAATATTGATGATGGACCTTTAAATCTTAGAAGATAGTAGAATTCATTCTCTACTTGACCCTTCTAATGGATCGTTGTTTCCACTGCAATTGTTGATCTAAAACTTGTTGTCTATTATATTTTATTAGATTTTTTTCTATTGAAGACTAATGATAATTTGCTGTCTATTATCTTAGTCATAATATTCTTTACTAGGCTAGTTGAGCTCACCCTTTTCTTTTTTGTTCTATTTTTCTTCTCAGGAGGTGAGAACATAACAGGAACTAGTCGGGATATGGAGTGATGGTTCAGGATAGCTGTTTTAGTAGTCCTCACTATTTTGTAAAATAGTGTATCAATAATTATAATGAGGACTTCTTTTGAGTTTGAATACAGTCTAGTAGACAATATTTGAATTTAAACTCACAGTATGTGTTGTCGTATTTTGCACGACAATTGTATTATTAAAGTTATAGTTTGTTTCTGTACCATGTATTTGGCGACTCAGAATGGGTGATGTATACCTATTTTGGGGCGTCACAGTTGGTTTCAGAGCTTAGGGATATGGTCTCTGGCGGAGATCGGGGAATAGAACTAAGAGGGGAGAGACGAGTAAATCCTTCGCTAGTGTATCCTACCTAAGCTTATTTGTTGGTCGGTCATAATATAGGGATATTATATGGTATGTTAATTTATTTAAATAACCCTTGTTTTATGGCAGTATTTAAGAATGGCATCTGAGAATGTTAACAATAGAGTAAATGAGACCGTGGAGACTGTAAGACCCCAAATTATTAATAAATGAAATTTAATTTCCTCTATTTATTATTTTGAAATAGTAAGGGTTGATTTGATTAATGTGGTTAGTTATGGGTAAAATGCGCAAATATTTCAAATAAGCAAGTGGTCCTAAAATATTCATTGTTGTCGGAAAATATTGTTTGGTCGTGGAATATTCTTGTTGTCGGGGAATATTCGTACGACGGCGCAGCCTTGTGTGGGCCCCATAACAGAAAGCGATTGAATGAAGAAAATGACAAAAACAAGTTGTTTATAAATAACGGCGTAGTTGTTATCGTTAATACTGTTGGAATACCCGGTGGTTAAAACACAGTAATACGTGTTGTTGCACAGTAGCACACGGTATTGCACCAATTATTGATTCTTACGTAAGAAGGCACTACTCAATAATGGTTACAGTAATTACTGTTCAATATTTTATTTTATTGATTCAATAATTGCTGCGTTGATATTTTATATTACTGTTGTTTTAATAATTGTCACTACACAGTATTTTCTATTATCGGAACAATAATTCATATTATCTGAATAATATTATTAGATAACATTATTGGTAATGTCTAGAAAGTTCTGTCTAAGGAGAGGTTTGGTCATCTAATTACGCGCCAGTAAGGAGAGATCCTTATTGGAAAACCCCCTCTTTCTTGGGAACGGCCTGGTTGCCAGTACTGTGATTTTGTAATATTATTTATAATTAATTATTGATTTATATGATGAGGAAAATATTGATTTTATGTGGATATAGATGGAGAAAATTTTTAATGTGACAATTGTTGAAAATTAATATTTTATCTTTTTCTGATAAAATAATTCATTTAAATATATTATTTTAATAATATATTGATGGTGGTATTTTTACAATGAATGTGGGATATATGAGTATATGAGGAGGAAGAGTATTTTTGTGGCATTAAATGATTAACACATGTTTTGTGTGTTGATGGACACAATTCTTGACCGAAAATTTATTATTGACTGTAAAATCGTCCGTTTGTGGATTTCGGTCAATTTTTGTTTGGAATTTGGAAAAACTTTCTTCTGCAAAGTTGTAGAAAATTGAATTTCCTATAAAAACTCGCGAGATTCGAATTTTCTGATGAAAGGGCTATTTATTATGAATTATTGAAGTTCCGAAGTTCTGAAATAATTGATTTTTGGGAGTTTAAGTTAAATATTTTGAGAAAAACGTTTTTTTTTACTTTTTCTAGAAGGTTAGCATGTGTGAATTGCTGAAATTCAGATTCAAGAGGTGGGCTTGACAATTATATAAATATATTATTATTTTATTAAATTTTCTACTTTGGTGTTCTAAGCAATTTCCTATAAATAGGTGCTTAGGTTAGAATTGAAAATCACACCAGAAACTGAAGTTTTCTCTCTATTTCTCTCTCTATATATCGAGCGTATTCTTGTGAGATTTTTGATATCTTGAGTGTTGCTATACGGTGCAAGTTCATTCAGCGTTATTCCAGTCAGAAGTACTGCTCTTTTGAGGTAAGGGATAGTAAGGGATTGTAAGGGATAGTAAGGGATGTTATTTCTTCTTAAATGATATTATTTCTTTCAATATCATTATGCCGAAGTATTGATCTGAACTTTTTATCAAATTTGGAACTTTTCATGTCGGAGTTACTATTCATGAGTTACTATTCACGAGTTACTACTCACGAGTTACTATTCATGAGTTACTATTCACGAGTTATTATTCACGAGTTACTATTCACGAGTTACTATTCATGAGTTACTATTCATGAGTTACTATTCACGAGTTACTATTCATGACAAAATTGGTTTCTTTTTCTAACCAAATTATAGTTGATTTATGAATATTACTCTTGAGATTAAAACTATATGTTGATCGTATTATTTTTTTATCATATATAACATTTTTATAACCCTAATGATGATATTTCTCTTTGACTTGAGTGTAAAGATGGGTAGATTATTGGTATGATCATGACTAGGGTTCTCTTTGTCCAGTAGTGAAAAGTTGAATTGTGACTGATATGATCATGACCATTGAATTTATAATTGAATATCTTTAGCTTAAGTGCAAAGGTGAAATGATCAACATGGTTATAATTATTGGTTATATAAATTCTGAAATGATTATATATTTCTTTAAGATAATAATATATTTGGCTTGTAGTGCAAATATGAGCTGTTGAGGAATATCTTTGGCCTGTAGTGCAAAGATGAGTTGTTAATGAATATCTTTGGCCCGTAGTGCAAAGATGAAATTATTAGTATGATTATGAACAGGAACTGTGATTTGGTATAACCATGATCTTTGATGTTTCAGGTAAAGACAAGTGATGAAAATTATCTTTGTTCTAGATGAGAAGAGGAATTTAGAACTACAATTATGATTATGAGTTATACATGTGATTGTGGACAGGAATTGTTGATTGATGTTACAGGGATAAAACATTGTTGGTGGACTTTTAACATAGAGAAGATAATAGACTTTATAGTCTATTTGACTCTTCTAATGGATTGCTCGTTCCGCTGCAACTATGGTTGAATAGTTTTATCATCTACCATATATTCTAAATCTCTGATTTATTACTGTTGAAGACTATTGATAATTTATCTTTAGTCATGATATTCTTTACTGAGCTAGTTGTGCTCACCCTTTTGCTTCACAATTCCTTTCAGGTAATAAGAGTGTAGCTCGGTCGAGCGAGGGTAACAGGAAAATAGAACGGTGGTCTCTAGCTGTGGAGGTTCTCCTGAAGCAGTATAGAAAAGTTCATTTAGTAGTTATATTTGGTAAATCATCTAGGGTGAAGCGAACCCAACGTTGGAAGGGTGTTTTGCCACTATCATACAAGATGTCTAACGACACACAACCTCGAGTCATCATAAGACATGGTTGTGCACATCCACTTGCTGAGTATATCTACGAGCACTACCTATATAATCTTGGTGTTTCTTTGAAGTATAATTCTCAATTAGAGACAGTTGAGATAACGATAAGTCGAGAGAAGACTCACAATTGGGAAGAATATGATAGTAATTTTCTTGTTTTTCTTTGGGGTTTATTGGGTCAACCAAGGATAATTCTGTGTCCATATGATATCTATCATAACCTAGAAGCATGGCCTCCCATGTACGAGGGTTTCCTTGAGCACTTCCCAAAGATTCTAATTTCTAAAACAGTTTTTGACTATACCTTTATGTAATGTGTCATTGTGACGTGCTATCCAAGGTTGGGACATGAGTCACAGTTGGTATATATTTGTACCCAAACTCATAGCATATGTGTTGTTGTATTTTGCACGACAATTGTTGTAATAAAGTTGTAGTTGTTATCTGTACCATGTATTTGGCGACTCAAAATGGGTTGGATGGAATGGACCTATTTTGGGGGTGTTACAGAGACACCTTTGATCACCACCCAGGGGAACGTGCAACAGGAAGGAAATATTCCTCTTGTAAACAATACTACCGAACAAATGATGAATGATGGGTTGTTTAGAAGCTTTTTGTAGTTCGTGCAAAATCAGACGAGGGAGACTCGTGTACAAAATACGGGTGGAAATGATAGTAACGCTCGGTTTGTCACAGCCAAACAGTTTAAAGAGTTGGAACCACCAGAATTCTGGGGAAAGCCAGATCTGATTAAGGAGGAAATGTGGGTCAAGCAAATTACCAAAATATTCGATGTCTTGGGATGCACGGAAGAATAGAAGGTTCCATTCGCCACCTTTATGTTCCGTAGTGAGGCAGATTACTGGTGGGAATCTGTGAAGCGTACCCAGCCTGCCGCACTCAGCATGTCTTGGGAAACGTTTTAGAAGCTGTTCAATGATAAGTACTTTCCTGAAAGTATTCGTCATATGAAGGAGGTAGAGTTTATTAGACTGGAACAAAATAACATGACGGTGTCCCAGTACGAGGCGAAGTTCGCGGAGTTATCCATGTTTGCACCTCATTTGGTAGAAAATGAGGAACGTATAACGCGGATGTTTCTGAGAGGTCTAAAACCCTAGATTCGTCAATACCTTATCTCTCATAAATTTTCACTATATTCAGATGTTGTCAACAGGGCTCAATTATTAGAGCGAGATAATGAGTATGTTCAACCGAGGGACCACAACCAGGGTCATACCGGTGACAGTAGTCATCGGAACGATGATAACCAGCTTGGAGGGAAAAATATGGACAAAAGCGGTAACCACTCGGGTGGTCATCGTGGCCATGATAATAGGAGAGGTGAGTCAAATGAAAATTTCAAGAAGAGAAGATTTAACGATGACGGGAAAACGTCGGCAGCAGCACCAGCAACAAATTCTAGGGGAGGAGAACGACCGCCAGTTAGATGCTATAGATGCGGAGAGGAGGGACATATAAGTCCAAACTGTTCACAGCCTTCCAAGATATGTTATAATTGTGGAAAGGAAGGTCATATAGCTCGATTTTATCCTGTAGGGAAATCAAGTCCAGCTGGGACGGTGGCACCAAAGGCGGATACGGACAAAATAAAGTCGGCGGTTTCTGGAAGAGCATTTGTCGTGAATGCCCAAAACACGAGAAACCCGAACGAAGGTATCACGGGTTAGTTAATTATAATTTTTTGCGAAGTTTATACCTTACTAGATACCGGTTCTACCCATTCTTTTATCTCTCCTGCTTGTGCTCAACGTTTAAACTTGACTTCGGAGAAATTGGAATTTGACTTATCTGTGGAAACTCCGTTAGGAGAAACTTTTATCACATCCACTATTTATAAATCTTGTTTGACCCAAGTGGGAACAATCACATTACCTGTTGATCTTGTCTCTTTAAAGATACTTGCGTTTGATGTGATTTTAGGGATTGATTGATTAACTACTCATCATGCCAAAATTGATTATTTTCGTAAGGTTGTTAGTTTTTATATTTCTAACCAACTTATTTTGTGAATTCAAGCAACCAAACCATTGAAGTCAAACATTTTCATATCAAGCCATAAAGCCATTCGTTTATTGAAAAACGGATGTCAAGCTTTCTTAGCCTATTTCATGGATTTAAACAAAAATACGTCAGATTTGAATGATATTTCTGTTGTTAGTGAATTTCCTGACGTATTTCCTGAAGAATTTCTTGGCCTACCCCCAGAGTGTGATATTGAATTTTTTATCGACTTTGAACCCGGTACAAAACCCATTTCTAAAATCTTATATCGAATGGCTCCTATTGAACTTCAGGAGTTAAAAAATCCAACTATAGAAGTTGGTACCCGAGCCTCTATCTGGTGACTTTCTTTGTGGAATGTACCAAAGCCAGACTCTCGTAGGGGACTCTATATTTGTGTGGTGATAAAACAATAGGTACCATTGTGACGTGCTATCCAAGATTGGGATATGAATCACAATTGAGAGCAACCGAAGTCGGTGACCAAAGTACGTAGCTTTCTGGGCTTAGCTGGTTATTATTAGAGATTCATGGAAGGATTTTCTCGAATCGCTACTCCGTTAACTTAGCTGAGTCAGAAAGATACAAAATTCGTATGGAGCGAGGAATGCGAGAAGATTTTCCAAGAGCTCAAGAGACGACTCATTTCAGCACATGTTCTGACCATATCATCCTGGAAAAGCAAACATTGTAGCTGACGCATTGAGTAGAGGATCGTATGCGGGTACGAGTGCGATGTTGTTAACACAAAGACCCATTTTGTACGACTTACAAAGGATAGAGATAGAGTTAAAGACTCCAAGTACCCATGTGATGATATCAAATATACGAGTAGAACCGACTTTAATCGATAAAGTTAAAGCTGCTAAAGCTACATACCGGAGCTGATTAATATAAAGAAGAAGGTGCAAGAAGGCGTTATTCTAGAAGTAAGAGTCGATGAAGAGAAGAAAGCTCAAACCTTCGATTTATTTGAAATTCTCGATCGAGTAGGAACTGTGGCCTATAAACTCGCCTTAACGCTAAGTATGTCGCGTGTTCATAACATTTTTCACGTATCGATATTACGTAAATATGTGGACGACCCAAACCAAATTATTGCGTTAGAACCAGACGAGATAGTCGAGGATTTAACGTACGAGGAGGTACCTGTCAAGATCTTAGATAGGAAAGAGCATGTCCTATGCACAAAGGTTATACCACAAGTTAAGGTTTTGTGGAGGAACCATGCTACGGAGGAAATGACCTGGGAGTTAGAATCAGAAATGAAATCGAGGTATCCTCACCTTTTCGTAATACCAGGTGCGTACGTCAATTTCGAGGACGAAATTTCATAAGGAGGGGAGGTTGTAAGACCCCGATTTTTTTTATATAAATAAAATTGAATTTTTCTCTATTCATTATTCTAAATTAATAAGGTGTTAATTTGATATAATGCTTTGGTTATGGGTGAAATGTACAAAATTTTCAAAATAAGTAAGTGGTTATAAAATATTCATTGTTGTCGGAGAATATTCGTTTGGTCATGGAATATTCTTTTTGTTGGGGAATATTCGTACGACGGCGCAACCATTTGTGAGCCCCATCACGAAAAATGGTTGGATGAAAAAAATGACAAATTTGAGTTTTATAAATAACGGCGTAATCATTACCGTTAACACTGTTGGAATACCTGGTAGTTAAAATACAGTAATACGCGTGGTTGCATAGTTGTGATAACCCGGGATTTCGAATAATCCAAAATTTACGAATAAATTTTTTTATTATTTAATATTAATATTAATTATCATTTAAGTGACAAGTATCGGTGATACGTGTTTCGAGAAGGTCAATTTGTGTATTGACTAATAAAAATAGAGTAGAGTTGTGCTTAACGGAGAATAAAAACCCTAACCCTAAGTCCGGATAGGGATTCGATATAAAATATAATTAAAATAATTATATTATTGATTACGTGTTTGTATTGTGTGGTAGTATTGATCAATGATTGATCAGGTAAGGTTTAATATTTATAAACCCTAAGAAGAGATTAAAAAACCTAATCTCAGGATGAGAAACCCTAACGTACCGTTGAAAACCCTAATCGAAAGTCGAGAAACCCTAATTTTAAATTCGGGAATCCTAAACCCTAAATTAGGAAATCCTAATCCTAATTGGCAAGCCTAATGTGTGTATTAAACTTAAATATGATTAGAAAACCCTAATTATATTTTAGTTATCTTAATTTTCTATTTTACAAACCTAATTGTAAGTTGGAAATTTTATTTTTCTATTTAGAAATCCTAATTCGTGGGTTGTAAACCCTAATGACCAATTACGACCCTAATTGCTTGATTAACAATTTTAATTAGGAATTATTAATCCTAATTAGCAGTATTTTAGTATGAGTAAGAAATTTTAATATAATTAGAAAATTCTAATTATAATTTAAAAATATTAATTTTCTATTTTGAAAACCGAAATTCGGAAATCTTGAGAATTAAATTGAAAACCTTAAGGGTTCAAACCCTAAACCCTAACCCAAATCCTAAACCCTAAAGATTTGTGCAATTGACAAGAATGCCATTAAAATTATTTTGTAAATGTCAAAAATGCCCTTTATGGATATTTTATTAGATTACTTGTAAATCTTGCCAAATCAAGAGTTGGTAACCAACTATATTGACTTAGTGACTTTAAATCTAAGAATTTCAGCCCTACTTGACAGCCAATATCAATTATACATATACACATATATATATATATATATATATATATATATATATATATATATATATATATGTTATGAGAGAGAAAAAAAATCACCAAAGTTAGTCATTTGTTCATTTAAGCTCTCACCAACTCTCTCTCACTCAAGACCTTCGATTTTAGCAAGAAGATCAGTCCTAGAATCGACCCTAGATCAACCAACATCAGATTAGCAAGATCAAGATCAAAGATTGAATTAAAAAGGTATAAATCAAATTTTAAATTTTGATCTTTGTTGCTTATAAAATTTTTGTGTTTTAGTGTTTAATCTTATGTTATAATATGTTTTTAGTTGTTATATGTTGATCCATGATGGATCCATAGCATCAAAATGCTTTAACAAGGAGTTTTACAAAATCTGTCCAAGAACATAAATGTCGCCTGACAAGTAAATGTCAGTAGCCGTAGATCCTTTTCTGTTTTTAATTTTTCGTGTTTTATGTTTTGGATCTATAGTCTGACATGAGGACTTGGATCTGGAAGTGGTATTGCGGCCATTAGATGTCTAGAGTTCGTTTTATTTAAGGTCAAACATCGTTGACCGACGTTGACTGCTCAAAAATCTGGGCAGCCCAGAAATTTAAAACAGCTTTTGACAACTTTTTATATGGTCCGGATCTGTTAGTCAGTTTGGTTTTTGATATTGTTATTTGGTACTTCTTGTAGCTTGTTAGTTGAACTCTATATCCATGCTAGTAGATCTCTTAAACAATACATAAGATCGAGTGTAATTAATGGTCAAAGTAGGCATGTTGTTCACGGATAACGTTTCTGGGAAAAATCCAGAAACGGATGAACTAAGCTTCTGACAGCTTTTGACCGAGCCGGATCTGACGAGGTTAATGTAGTTTGGTTGATATGTTACTTTCGTGTTTTTCCTTGACATAAGGACTACAAATATAAACTTTAAGAACACATGAATCATTACAGGAACATGAGATTAAATGGGTTGAAAGGGGGTACCAAGAGACTGCCTGGGTTTCTGGGTTACCCAGAAAACCCAGAAGCTATCTGACAGAGACTTTGAATGGCTAGATCTTTTTGGTGAAATGTGTTATGACCCAGGTGATAATTGATTGGTGTAGTGTTACATAAACACTACAAGATCGAGGTTCAATATTTCCCAAAACATGTATGGATTTAATGTTACGCACGGTCAAACCATGCACCTTGAACACTGACTTTGTCAGTGTTCTTGAGCCAAGAACACCAAAGGCAACAGACAAGTGTCGCTAAAGGCTATTAGCGACGGTTTTATTTATTTTATTTTCAGAATTTCTGGTAATTAATTAAAAATAGAAAATAAATTATAAAAATTACCAAAAATGGTTTTAAAAATTATTTTAAATTATGAAAAATAATTTTTGACCAATTGGAATATTTTTCTTTAATATTTATAATTATTTAAATATTAAAGGTATTTAATTTATTTACTTAGTGTGTTAAATAAATTAGAGAAAAATGATTTAATATTATAAAAAATCATTCTAAATAAGAGTTATATATTTAAAAATATTTTGAGTTATAAAATGTAACTTTTAATATTTTTGGAGAATTTTTATTAATAATTTAATATTAATGATATTAGATTTATTTAATTATTAAATTATATAAATAAGATAAAAATGATTTTAATGATTTAAAAATCATTTTAAATAAGAATAAAGTGTTAGAAAATATTTTGAATTATAAAATATATATTTCAATATTTTTGGAGAATTCTCATTAATATATTAATATTAATGATGTTAGATTTATTTAATTATTATATTAAATAAATGAATTAAAAATGATTTTATTGATTTAAAAATCATTTAAAAATGAGAATTTTTTTAAAAGTATTTTAAGTTATAATTAATGACTTTTAATTTTTGGATAATAATTTCATTAATATTTAAATATTAATTGTAATGATTTAAAAATAATTTTAATTATTTTAAAAATCATTTAAGTAGAATATTGATGATTTAAAAATATTTTAAGTTATTAATAATAACTTTAATATTTTGACAAGTATGCTATTAATATTTTTATATTATTAAATATTAATAATGATAAGATTATTTGATAATTAAATCATTTAAAAATGATTTAAGTGTTTGAAAAATTATTATAAATTATAATAATTGTTTATAAATTATTAAAAGTTTCCGAAAAATATTATAAACGATATTTGACTTATCTAAAATAATATTAA
Organism: Panax notoginseng; assembly: GCA_016801055.1. Classification (NCBI taxonomy): domain Eukaryota; kingdom Viridiplantae; phylum Streptophyta; class Magnoliopsida; order Apiales; family Araliaceae; genus Panax; species Panax notoginseng. The sequence continues at coordinate 136,777,467 of CM029016.1, forward strand.
AGCTTAGAGACTAAGATTGTTAGACAATCAATGTGTTAATTGTCGAATAAGGTGACCAGAACACCGAAAATGGACCGAAGTCCAACCAGACTGAACTAGTTAGACTTGATAAGTGTTTATATAGGTTATAAACACTAATGTGACTATATGGTAATGTGCCTAGGAGAAGTTTGACTGTAAATTACAGTACTACGTGTTATGAAATATTGTGCTAATTGTGAGATCGATATTATTAGTTATAGGTCTTACGAACGCAGTTAATTATATTGTGTAGCTGTAATCAACGCAGAAGGCAAGTTTCTAACTCAACCTTGAGTTATATTCATTCAATTATTTTAATGGTTAATTATTGATAATTATACCATGTCCAGGGAATTTATTGTTGATTATTCGCAGTTAGTGCATGATTAAAATTCAAATTGAATTACTGATTCAGAAAATATATATTCGTAGAATTACTGTTGTTGGATATTTATATCTGTAGAAACTAATATTGACTGTACAGATAATTCCTGTTTATTGTCAAATTATATTGAGAAATGTCTTAGCTAATTATTCTGGCTAGACGAACAATTGTTTGAACTTGATAAATACGAGAAGAGAAATCAATTGTTATTGATAGATCGATGCCAATTGTTTCGGCTAGATCAATAAGTAGATAGAATTTGAAATCACAGTATTTCGTTGTTAAATCAAAAATCTTGATTCTGAGACTGAGAAGAACAACCTTTTATATAAAAGGAACATTTTAGGTCGTATATTCGATCATTGCGCGCTGTTAAGTATTATGCATAATATATGGTATAATAAAGCTGATCACTTGTTACACTTGCAGAGGGATATGATTTAATCTTTATGGTTATCTGATACGCCTGAGTATATATCAAAGTAAATCTTTGATAGATACCCGAGAAAATAAGTTCAAAGATCTGGTGAGATCACTCAGCATAAATCTGGAAAATATTCCACTTTGTTATTGCGTAGAATTGATTCTTGTTTATTCAATAGAATAACGTAGAAACTTGAAAGCGTTGTACTCTTTCATTATTATAATATTGTGTTGCATAGAAAGGGAGAAGCCTTGTTATTGATTAACGCATTGTTCAGCTAATTCAAAGTTCCCCGAACTTTGGTGTCATTCTATCAAAATAGATAGTCTATTATTCTGATAGTTATACATTCATTGTATATCTTAACTTGCGGGGCAAATTTGTTGCTCACCCTTGCTAAATAAAACTTTTTAGCTAGGGAAGAAGTGGCAGAAGGTGCCGTGAAGAACAAGGGCGAAGACATAGTGATTAATTAGTTATGAATAACATTATTATTATGTTGTATTTGTGAACCCTTTTTGTATAACTAAAGGGTATGTTTGTAATGTTAAGGTTAGAGAACCTGGGGTAATGTATTAACTATATCAGTTAATGAAGCTTATGTATTCCTATTTATATATGAATGGGTAGTTACATGGTATTATATTGTGGATCGTGAACACCAAACTCTGGGGTCAGGTAACCCGAATTTGGGGGTGTCACAAGATGGTATCAGAGCTGTAGTGACCAAGGTGTCACCAGTTAGTAGAAGAGCTGTAGGTTATAAACCTTAAGTGAGGTGGGGAAAAATCCTAGGAATATAACCATAAGTGAAATAGAGAAAACTCATTTAGAGTTCTAAGTGAGGGATTGCCGAAATATATCGATAGAGAGATATGTGGACACATAGTGTGAGAAGTTTGTATAGGAGAAGTATTAATCCAGTCATTTAGACTGATTGAAGGATGTTCGGAGAAGGTGAAAAGAGTGCAGAGATCTAGCGGCTGTTACACTAGTGCCAGTAGCCGAGGTGCCAGCACAAAGCGAATTAGTTGAAGAGGTGGGAAAAGATGAACCAATGGTTAATCTTGAGAGCGATCATGACGATTATCCCGAGATGTATCTGAGTGGAGATGAGGAGGTAGAGTTTAAGTCAGCTAAGGTAGAGTTAAAGAATAAGACTAAAGTTGGAGAACAAGATCAACTAGCTGCAGAAGTTCAAGAACTCCGGAGAAAAGTATTTCTCTTGGAGGAGTTGTGGAAAACGGAGCGAACGTTACGCGAAATGATCGAAGAACGAAACGAGCTAAAGGCGCATGTGGAAAGTATGAAGACCAAGGGTGATGGATCGTTTGAAGGAACCAGCAAGAAGGGCAAGAAAAAAAAAAGAAGAGAAAGAGGGACAACGACATCGATGATTCTGAAAATTCAAACCCGAAGAAGAAGCAAGTCTGCAGCAAGTGTGGAAAAACTCATGTGGGAGAATGGGTCACAAATTCATCAAGTGTTCCAGTAAGAAGAAGACGGGTGAAGGGAATTGACGGTAGATAGCTTAAGTTTAAGCGATAGTATTTTTTTGATAGTGTATCGAGAAAGATATGTGAACATTTTTAAATATATATGTATGAATGAAATCTTTATTTTCTATATGAATATAAGATTTAAGATAATTTTTGAGTTCTTAAAACTCATACTTATGGTAAGTTCATGACTCATAATTATATGAAATGTTTTAAACCCCTCAGCGAATGGACGCCAAAGGTCTGACTAGGATAAGTTCATACACTCATATAATTGTGGCAAGTTCCTGAACCCCTAGGTGTGGTAAGTTTGATGAACTGGGAATAGTTATGTGTGAATGGAGAATTAAAACTTTTTGTATAAAGTTGGAGAATTACAACTTTTGTTTAAAGTTGTTTTGTTAATCCTGATATTATTTAAAAAGGGATAGTGCTATGTGTTAAGAGCTAAATGTATTATGTGCTATATGCGATTATATGTGGAATTTTTAATTCTTATTGTACTATTAATAAGAATCTGTGTAAAGAAGGAGAATTAATGTAAGATTTTTATCAGATAATGCCGCCAAGGAAGGGAAGTCTAAAGAGAAATATGGAAGAACAATTATTGAATATGAAGCAGGAAGATATGGCGGTGACAGAATATTTTGTCAAGTTCAACGAGTTAGCAAAATTTGTTCCACATCGAGTGGACATTGAGGAGCTTAAAGCACGATGTTTTAGGAACGGATTGAAATCGTTGGTACTCGAGAAGTTGGATGTGCTGCAAATTAGTTCATTTTCAACGTTATTAGAAAAAGCCATTATCGCTGAAGGAGAAATTGAAGCTGTATTGAAGAATAGTCAAGAACAAAGAAGGGAGGCTGAAGGAAATATTATGATAAGTGATAGTGGAGGTAGTAATCTTAATAAACGTAAACGGAATGGTGACATTAATAATCCAGTAGAGATTAGGAAGAAAGGCGTGCGGTGCGTAGTTTGCAGGAAGCATCATCAATGAGTTTGTTTAAAGAACAAAGGAGTTTGTTACAACTGTGGTTAAGAGGGACACATGTCACCCCAGTGTCCCATTCCAAAGAAGACACATGGTTGTTTTGCGTGTGGATCGACCGATCATTTGGTTCAGAATTGTACGAAGAGAAATGTAGAGAGGAGAAGTGCCAACAAGGGACCCGGTAGCGGAACCTTGGCGATTCGAGGACCTGCACAGCCAAGAAGACCAACAACATTCACTTTTAGCATGACAGTTCCAAATGCAGCAGCTGCCCATGAAGAGGTGACAGGTAACGAGTTCGGTTAGAAATTAAATTACGCGAGAAATACGACTTAGATATTGTTGTGATTTGTTTTCTTTTATACGATTCAAGTTACAGGTTAGAATATGACACAAATTAATATTGTGTTGTTAAAAATAAATTGATGATACAACTTTAAAAGATTGTAGAGAATAAGGAAGCGGTGATTCTGAGGACGGAATCCTTTTAAGGAGGGGTGAATGTGATAACCCGGGATTTCGAATAATCCAAAATTTATGAATAATTTTTTTATTTAATATTAATATTAATTATCATTTATGTGACAAGTATCGGTGCTACGTGTTTTGAGAAGGTTAATTTGTGTATTGACTAATAAAAATAGAGTAGAGTTGTGCTTAACAGAGAATAGAAACCCTAACCCTAAGTCCGGATATGGATTCGATATAAAATATAATTAAAATAATTATATTATTGATTACGTGTTTGTACTGTGTGGTAGTATTGATCAATGATTGATCAAGTAAGGTTTAATATTTATAAACCCTAAGAAGAGATTAGAAAACCTAATCTCAGGATGAGAAACCCTAACGTATCGTTGAAAACCCTAATCGAAAGTCGGGAAACCCTAATTTTAATTTCGGGAATCCTAAACCCTAAATTAGGAAACCCTAATCCTAATTGGCAAGCCTAATGTGTGTATTAAACTTAAATATGATTAGAAAACCCTAATTATATTTTAGTTATCTTAATTTTCTATTTTACAAACCTAATTGTAAGTTGGAAATTTTATTTTTCTATTTAGAAACCCTAATTCGTGGGTTGTAAACCCTAATAACCAATTACGACCCTAATTGCTTGATCAGCAATTTTAATTAGGAATTATTAATCCTAATTAGCAATATTTTAGTATGAGTAATAAATTTTAATATAATTAGAAAATTCTAATTATAATTAAGAAATATTAATTTTCTATTTTGAAAATCGAAATTCGGAAATCTTGAGAATTAAATTAAAAACCTTAAGGGTTCAAACCCTAAACCCTAACCCAAACCCTAAACCCTAAGGATTTGTGCAATTGACAAGAATGCCATTAAAATTATTTTGTAAATATCAAAAATGCCCTTTATTGATATTTTATTAGATTACTTGTAAATCTTGCCAAATCAAGAGTTGGTAACCAACTATATTGACTTAGTGACTTTAAATCTAAGAATTTCAGCCCTACTTGACAACCAATATCAGATTATACATGCATCTACACAATATATATATTATGAGAGAGAAAAAAAAATCACCAAAGTTAGTCATTTTTTCATTTAAGCTCTCACCAACTCTCTCTCACTCAGGTTACAGGTCAGGTCTGCTTTGGCGTGCTAGCATTTTCCTATAAATAGGGTGTTGAGTTAGAATTAAAAATCACACCAGAAACATAAGCTTTCTCTCTTTCTCTCTCTATATTATCGAGCGTATTTTGTGAGTATTTAGATACTTTGAAAGTTGCTATTCAGTACAAGTTTCATTCAGCATCATACCCGACATTTCATTCCGAAGTACTGTTTCTTTGAGGTAAGGAATGTTATTTTTTCGTAAATGATATTATTTCTTTCAATATCATTATGCCAAAATATTGTTTTGAACTTTTTATCAAATTTAGAACTTTTTGTGTCGGGGTTACTATTCACGTATACGACACTATTCACGAATACGACACTATTCACCTAAAAATAAATTTTTTTCTTTTTGTCCAAGATGTCTATTATGGTTACTATCTTTGATTGTATCCATGTTTTGATATTTATTTTTAAATTTTGCTTCATAATTGGTTATTATGAAGTATTATTGATCTTGAATAAACTGTAATACGAATCCCTAATATTTGTCCTTCTGTCTCACTTGATTCATTTTCTTTAAAATATTTTTCATCATCCTCAATCCTTAATGGTGAAACTTGATGAATATCTTTGGCCTGTAGTGCAAAGATGAATGATTATCTGATGAATATCTTTGGCCCGTAGTGCAAAGATGAACAGGTGTTGAGATGAACATGACCGATTGGTGATGCAAATGAAAATCTTTGGCCTGTAGTGCAAAGATGAATATTTGATTAAAGATGTATATTAATTATTGTTACAGAGATAATATATTAATGATGGACCTTTAAATCTTAGAAGATAGTAGAATTTATTCTCTACTTGACTCTTCAAATGGATTGTTGTTCTCACTGCAATTGTTGATCTAAAACTTGTTGTCTATTATATTTTATCAGATTTTTCCCTGTTGAAGACTAATGATAATTTGTTGTCTATTATCTTAGTCATAATATTATTTACTGGGCTAGTTGGGCTCATCCTTTTCTTTTTTGTTCCATTTTTCTTCTCAGGAGGTGAGAACATAGCAGGAACTAGCCGGAGAATGGAGTGATGGTTCAGGATAGCTGTTTTAGTAGTCCTCACTATTTTATAAAATAGTGTATCAATAATTGTAATGAGGACTTCTTTTGAGTTTGAATACTGTCTAGTAGACAATATTTGTATTTAAACTCACAGTATGTGTTGTCGTATTTTGCACGATAATTGTATTATTAAAGTTGTAGTTTGTTTTTGTACCATGTATTTGGCGACTTAGAATGAGTGATGTATACCTATTTTGGGGGCGTCACATACACCCACTCACATAGAATTATATAATCCATATACATTGGTCTATTCCAATTAATATTTAATTGGGCTAATTATAAAATAGTTGGATATTCTCAATCCATCATTTTCCATAAAATTTATTATCTCAAATATACCCAATTATTATAATGATAATTAATATCAATTATTTATTAACTCCTCATTTATTTTCCCATTAAATTTTCCTTTGATTTAACTTCCCTAGTTATGCCACACAAGACATAATTATGTGAACTTAGTAATTAATAGCTCACAAGCTTATAATAATATAACCTCACAAAATAACATTATTCTTATCTTTACATCTTATAATATGGTCATGGAAGTGGTCCATTGCACCATGTTACATTTTATTATCTCACTTGTACATAGTGCTAACATACTAGTCTTTATACATATGTATTCAAATACTTCCTATATTATATAGTTACCATTGAAGTGTCCCACTTCATTTCATATCGTATAGATGTAGCTACTATATAATATAAAATCATTGCACATACAAATTAATTCCTTTAATTATTCATTCATTAAATTATTTAATGAATGCTTATTCCATCACTTTGCCACACTAGGCATATCACACAAGCTTACGTTAAGCTTATTATTTATTCTCATTACTTATTTATTTTCCACCACATTACTATAATCAAAATTATGTAATTCGCTATAACATAACATTAGATGTTTTTATCATGTTTTCTCTAAATATATGAACTAATCATAATAAAACGATTTACTCATTTTCTCAAGATATTATTCTTAATACAATATCTATATATTATTAAAATATTTACATGCACGACACACGTACACACTATATATAGAAAATAAGTTTATTTCCTATTATGATAAATTGTTTCCATCAACTTATATAGCAAATATGTTTTAATATATTTACCATATTACTTACTCACACACATTACCTTGTACAAAGCTATATAAAATAATATCAAACTAATATTCTCCCTTTTATTAAAATAATCAAATGCTAGAATTTATTTTAATATCCTTTAGTAGAGATATACTATAATTATTTCTCTTTCCTTTCTATAGATTGTCTCAACACAATTTCTTTAATCTATACATTTAACCATATCTCAATATTAATTAATAAATCTCTAACCAATATTTATCTAAAGATAAATCGATTTTCTTCTCTCGTCAACAACGTACATATATACAAGTCTAAACCTAGCACACATCGAGTCTTTAATAGTATTCAATATAGTACACTGAGTGATTTCCCACAAACAACCAACAAATTAGTTGTCGTCTCGTCTACACTATTTTCATAGTGAGTTAGATCGGTCACTAATTCGTATATACCTCCGCTCTCTGAAGGAATCGTTTAGCCCATCTCCTATACATCTACCATTAAAGGTACAGTTACACTGCCTTAGACTTGATACTTACTCGTACATATACTTAAGAAATTGGTGATTATCAAAGATATTTAATTAATGTCACCAACTTACTATGATAAAATAATTTCACATAAATTATTTAATATTGATAAATAGATTTCTATCCATCTTCTTTACTCCAAATAACTCGCCTCTTCAATAAACAACAAATATATAATAATAATATATTTATTAAACACAGAAATCACTTATTGCATAATTTATATTACCTCATGCAACACAATACCACATACTCTCAATGCATATATATATATTCTTATTTGAACCCTTCTCATGCCTTAAGAATTTTATTTACTAAACTCTTATTTTAATAATTTCTGAAAATTCAGGTTCTTACATCCTCTCCCCCTTAAAAGGATTCCGTCCTCGGAATCACCGAAACCTCCTCTACTCGATGCTATTCCAAATATTACATATTCTTTTTGAATAATTTTATTCATTCTCTTTTCAGAAGTTTTATTATAACTTGCTCACTTACATTCTACCACATTCTCCTTTCTAAGGAACATTCTACTTACTACAATCATCATTCAGAAGAATAAGAATCTTCCACGATTTTTCAATAATCGGGAAGTAGTATGAATAACACAAATTCCAAATTATGCTGAGGGGTCACAAGACCGTGAGCTCTTTTCTAGGTTTACAAATGCTTCAACAAAATCCTTCACACTACAAACTAGAGTATTTATCAATCACAAAGACTGAAAACACCCCCCACACGTACACTAGGTGGCCAGCCTATTGTACCACTACGTTGGGCTGTAACGTAATGTGTTGTAACGACTATATGCGTTACGTTCAGAACCATTGTCTCTGAAAACATGTCCCCTTATAGGGTTGTTCACCTCAGCTTTTCAACATCTGAATCCGCACCAGAACAATCTGGTTTGGCATAAATACTCAAGAATGCTTGAATTCCATAAATATTTTTCAACATCCGTCTAGCCGAATCAAATAGCTTAGACTTTTAACAACTCGGACATCAATCGAAATAATTTAGCCAACTTAATTGACCTTTTTCATAATTTAAAAGAAAATCAAAATTTCTTTTATGACGTCATGATACTGTACCAGATTAGTAGTACGTTGAGGATTCCGCCATTATGTAACTTTGTCATATTACATCATACCATAGTGGGCTGACGATCTTTCGATCACAACCAACACTAGGTTCAACTGCATTGATGACTCTATCGTTTACCATTTTCGACACCATATCAAATGATGCACATGGTCAGAAATACATTTTGAAATTTTTTAAATTATTTTTGTGTTAGCCGAAATAATTAGCATAAACATAAGGATAACTGTATTATTTTTAAACATCATTGGTTCAATCACATGATCCAATGTTTTTAAAAAAAAATAGAAGTGCAAACATCAGCACGAAGTCAATAAACTTTAAAAATCTAGCAGAGCTAGAAGATTTAGAAAATCCATTTTTCTCCATCAACTTTAATCTTTACTCCATTGCTTTATTCTATCAATCTCTAACACCATCAATGCTTACTATACCAAAATTTCTTAATTCTTAACTTAGAAGTTTTCTATACCCAGTATAGTTCATCAACCTTACCACACTTTGGAAGTTCAGGAACTTGTCACAATAATATGAGTTTAAGAACTTATCCTAGTCAGACCATAGGCGTCCATTCGCTGAGGGGTTTAAAAACATGCATACTATTATGAGTCACAAACATACCATAAGCATGAGTTTTAAGAACTCGCGCCTAATATTAATATTTTCTAACTTAATCTTAATAGTTTCTAACTATCAAATATAAATATGAGAAAAGAATCACCTCTCCGCCATATGTACATTGATAGCGCGACACTAACATTCTAATGATTATCAGTGTAATAAATTGAGTACAAGCACAAACCTTCGCCCATACAAAGGTTTGTATAACTCAGTCATCACCTGAGTCCTCAATTGAAATCCCAACTAACTCTATCTTACTCTTAACTTTCTCTTTGCCTGATACGAATTATTCGTATCTCATCATATATAACTCCTCACGAGTTCATCTCGTACCATTTCATAGTACCTTCTCTTATAGCATCAAGCTATAGCCACTTAGTCGTTACAGACTATTTATCATTTCATAGCTCAATCTGATTATATCGTGATCATTAGTTTACCTTAGGGTTCCTTCCCATTATCAACTAAACTCCATTCGAGTTCATTCTTATTATCTTTGTCATCTTCATCTTATAGACATCATCTTAACATTTTTATTACCGGAGTTAGGAACTCCTGAATTCTCATTCTCTAGATACTTCAAGATTCTTCTTTGAATCTTCGCTTATATATATTTTAATCTCTATCTTTCTCTCTCTTAGGTTATAGCCTAAGGTACTCTTACCTAAAGTTTATAACCTACAGCTTTGATACCAACCTGTGACGCCCCCAAATCCAGGTCCCTTCAAACCTCAGATCATAACTTAATGAATGTAACTTTGCTTATTACAATTTAGAATATAAATTCTTTCCATTTCCAAGATCTATATAATGACCCCAAACTTTTATAAGTTTTAAATCTTGGTCATTTACCATTCCTGTCTTACCTCATATTCGATGTTATATAAATATGCGGAATAATTTAAATTTTTTCAATCTCCTTTAAAATTAAATCTTTTATTGATGTCTTAACTTGAATCAATTACATATCCTTGAATCAATTTATGTTATGATTCATTATATTAGAATTTTTGCATAAATCTTTACATCTCGATTCGAATTGCTCTATGTATCACATAGTATAACTTAACATGTATTACATATCGTAAAATACTATCATGTACATCTCTTAGAACCTAAACATGGTTCAAAGGCATATATTTAAATAAATAAATCAATCTCCTTCTATGCTATTAAACTTTATCTATCAAGTAGCACGCAATTTTTATCGTGAGTCCTTAACCTGCAAAAGTGGTTATTTGCAAGGATGAGCTCGACAACCCAGCAATTCTAACAGTTTTCATGCAACACATAGCATATAATAACATACTCCGTTCATGCATTCATAATCAATTAATATTTACTACGTATGTTATTTCTCATATAACAGGCATATAGGTTTACTTCACAAGCATATCACCAAAGATCAACTTTCAATTTCATACATATCTCATATGCATTTCATATATATATATATATATCAACATTCTCATAGCATAATATAGCTAAACTAACAGTTATATAATTCATATATCAAATAGGAACTAAAAGACTTGCCTGATTTGTAGTTTATCAACTACGACTTAACTGCTTAAAGCTTATATGCACTGCGTGTATTCCTACACAGTTCTATAATCATGGATTCATATCCATCAATCATACATTTCATATACTCCTAATATAATAATAAATATTGTATCGTTTCCTAACTAGGTTTGTAAAACCTTCATTTCGCTTTCTCATCATACTCTTAGAATAGCGAGGTATGTATAGGTATACTTAACCATCCGTACTTGACATCAACATTCATATACATTTATCACAGACTTGACTCGCTATGTGTTTGACATATATTTAAAGTTTATAGATACGTGATCTATGTCGTTCATATTCGAACTACTTAGTTCCATAATGATTTATTTCAATCAATAAAGCTTAACAACTTTCTTTAACAAGATTCGATGTTATAAGCTTTTAAACCATATAATGGTACTAATAAGCCTCTACTAGTATGCTTCACATAGACATAACATAGTTCATTATTTGAAGACGTATTTTAAACCACATTTGAAAGGTCCAATTCATGCTTAGCTAGATGATGAACATATTCGTCATGTCTAGGGGCATAAGGTATTCAAGTTCACTTTTAAAAGTCATTCTAGGCCAAGTTAAAAGCAACTAGGTGCAACTTTTAATCTCATTTCATAGCTAACTAAGCCATGTATATATGTTATCACGTTTAGAACTTTAAGTACACAAGTTACTTTAAGTTCGTTCTTAAAGTTTCAAGTTTTCTTTAGAAATCATTTTCAACTAAGCTATTGTAAGTTGATAATAAGTAAAGAAACTTTAAATCACTTTTCATGCTTAGGTATACTCATAACTCAACAATATGTATGTGTTAAAAATATCATAACTTCAAAGACTCAAGGTTCGTCAATATTCATTTTTCAAAACTCCAAGTTTCCTTTCAAAACACATACTAAGTCATGCTAAAACATTCTATTATGAGTAAGGTAATCTTATATGTCATGTCTATTATCATGCATATTTATGTTTTATCACTTAGAATAACATATTTCATCGCCGGGAGCACTATTAGACTTGCGTATGTGCTCGTCCGACGCCCTCCGATTGCCTTTAAATACATAATAGTCACAAAGATAACTATTTTGTCCCCTTCTAACGACCTCAAATTGAAAAACTTAAAGAGCAAAAGTTGTAGGTCTATTCGTCCTCGTTCCGGATCATCTTGAATCTCCTCAATCGGAGTTCATATGAAAAAGGTATAGCCGTTTTACTAAAACAGATAACATCAGTCATTATAGGACCCCCCACTGGGGCGGGCCTTTTACATAGTAAGACCCCCGCCGGGGTAGGCATTACTGCTGTATTTAGAAATTTTCATTTCCCCTGCTACGAACTAACAAGCCAAAATCCTTTCTAACCTTCATAATTTGAGTTATACATATCCAAATTAGTCCGTTTTTGATTCTATGGATTCGTAATTCATAGAACTACACCATACTAGAATTATAACAATTTATAAAAACCCTAACTAACCTAATTCTTAATCCAAAGCTCATGTTCATACTAATTTTTATGTTTTGAAATATTTAGCGAATTCATTCACTACGAATTCGTTTCTAAACCAAATTGGTTCGTTTAACTTCCGTTGTTTTCGCATTCGACCATTTTAACAATGTCTAGCATCAATTGACATATTCTATCATGCTTAAACCACAAACTTTTCAACTCAAAACATGTATTTTAGCACTTTCTAAGAACTTTGCAAAAACTTGAATTTAAGAACAAAGGAATATTACCTTCTTAATGCTCGATTGGCTAACTATTGCTCTTCAATCTTCCAATCTCAGATTGTTCTCACTAATGGCAACTCACTCTTAATAGGAAGCTTAACATAACATATCCGTAAATAGAAATGAGAAGGAGGAGTCCCCACTTATAGAGAAATCATTGTCCATACAATGATTTTGCCCAACAATTTAAACCAAGAGGAAGAAGAAGATGTTGGTCAAGAAGGAGTTAGTGGAAAAATCAAATCAACCCACTCCCCTTTCATCATTTGGAAGCTATGGATTTTGGAGAAGAAGAAGCAAGCTAGCTAACTAGCCTTTTTGTATTTCACGTGAATGGAAAATGACACACAATTTGGGACACTCCCTCCTAATACTCAACATTGCAAAACTACTACTAGCATACTTAGGTTTATATGATATTTTTCCCTAAATATGCATACATATACACCCACTCACATAGAATTATATAATCCATGTACATTGGTCTATTCCAATTAATATTTTAATTGGGCTAATTATAAAATAGTTGAATATTCTCAATCCATCATTTTTTATAAAATTTATCATCTCAAATATACCCAATTATTATAATGATAATTAATATCAATTATTTATTAACTCTTCATTTATTTTCCCATTAAATCCCCTTTTGATTTAACTTCACTAGTTATGCCACACAAGATATAATTATGTGAACTTAGTAATTAATAGCTCACACACTTATAATAATATAATCTCACAAAATAACATTATTCTTAACTTTACATCTTATAATATGGTCATGAAAGTGGTCAATTGCACCATGTTACATTTTATTATCTCACTTGTACATAGTGCTAACAAACTAGTCTTTATACATATATGTTCAAATACTTCCTATATTATATAGTTACCATTGAAGTGTCCCACTTTATTTCATATCATATAGATGTAGTGTAAGACCCCGAATTTTATGAAATAAAAGTATTCAATTTTTTTTATTTTGGTAAATAGTTAAATTGATAAAAGTTTAAAGTTAAGGATGATATTTGACAATTTTGCAAAGTAAGCAAGTTGTTATAAAATATTCGTTGTGTCGAGAAATATTCGTTTGGTTGGAGAATATTCTTTTTGTCGGAGAATAATTGTACGACGACACCATCATTGATGGACCCTATAACGGAATAACTGTCGGAGTTAGAAAACGACAGAAATATCTTTTTATAAAAATAACGACGAAAGTTTTACCGTTAAACTGTTGAAATAGCCAGTGGTAAAAGTACAGTAATACGCGTGGTTGCATAGTAGCACAAAGTATTGATTATTGATGCTTACGAAGCCACTCAGTTTATTCAATTATTGCTACAGTAGTTGCTGCATAATATCTCTCATATTATTGATTCAATTATTGTCACAGTATCATTTGCATAATATTTATTGTTAGTAAATCAATAATTGAGACGAAAATGTTATTCATATTATTATTTGCAATATTGACAATGTCTAGAAAGTTCTGTCGAGGAGAGGTTTAGTCACCTAATTGCGCGCCAATAGGGAGAAATCTTTATCGGAAAGCCCCCTCCTTCCTGGGAATGATCTGGTTGTTAAATATTGTGAGTTATAATATTAATGACGAATAATTGTTGAAAGATTAAAAATGTGTTGATTAAAGATAAGTGTTTGTGATAAATATTTATTCAATTTTTGATATAAATAGAGGGGTTTGTTATGAGGTGTTTGTTATAAGTTTGACTTATTATTCCGTGAGGGGATGTGCTAATTTTTCAGACCGTTGGTTGAAGATATAATAGTAAATCAATATGGACCGCTGGTGGAAAGTTATAATAGTAAATCAATATGGATCGTTGGTTTAAAGTTTTAATAGTAAAGCAGTATGGACCATTGCTTTAAGTTTTAATAGTAAATTAATATGGACCGTCCGTTTAATAGTGAATTAATCTGGGCCGTTCATGAATTAGTTAATATTCAATCCTTTTTCCTATAAATAGAAGCTCATTCCTTCATTATTTCTTACGAATTCACTAAAACTCTAGAGAGAGAAACTATAGAGAGAAAGAAGAGGAGTATTCTGCTGCTACCTTACTTCAGTATTCAATCTTCTACTAAGGTAAGGGGTGTTATTTATTTCATATTCACTTACGATATTATTTTTCGTATTCGTAAGAAATATTATCTTCGTTCAATATTCGTAAGGGATATTATTTGTTGTATTCATAAGGGTTATTATTTCTTTCGTATTCATGAAGAGAGTTATTTTCTTTCAATACTCGTAAGGGTTGTTATTCCATTCTTTATTATTCTGTTGGAATAACCTATCTACGCGGACTACCACATGCATGGTGAAATCTTTTGTTATTCCATTCTTTATTATTATGTGGGAATAACCTGTCTACGCGGACTACCGAATGCATGGTAAAATATTTTGTTATTCCATTCTTTATTATTCTATGGGAATAACCTGTCTACGCTGACTACCGTATGCTTGGTGAATAACCCTTCGTATTCAATTGTTATTAAATTGTGGAAATGATCTGTCTACGCGGACTACCGCATGACAGTAAAAAAATATTTTTGCAGTTTCGTATATTATTTCTTTTCATCTAAACTTACCGTGGTAAGTATTGCTTCTATAATTCCTGAAATTAGTGGAATATTCTTGAGTTTTGCGCTTCATCCAGTATCGTTTCATTGGAATATTGATCTGAACTTTCTTATTAAATATCAATATTTTCACCCAGAGTACTATTTATAAGTTACTATTCACTTGGTTATTATTCACTCGAATATTATTCACCCAAGAATTCGGGGTACTTTTCATACTGAGTTACTATTCATGGGTTACTATTCACTCGGGTATTAATCACTCAGATATTTGAGACATTTTTCATGCCGGGTACTATTCACGGGATACTATTCCCTAAATACTATTCACAAGGTACTATTCACGACAAAAATTAATTTATTTTCTGTCCAAGATTATTTTTGATACATGAATATTATTCTTGAATTTTACTCCACAAAGAAGTATCATGTTGACAATTTGGATATTTTTAAACTCTGAATAAATTTAAAGTCTTTAATATTTATCCTTGATCTCGTTTGATTGAATTCTTATATCATTGTCATCATCCTCATGCTTATATTGTGATAAAAGTCATTTGTGGTTTATGTGCGTAGATGTATTATTGATTGGTATGATTATGACCATGAATTATTCTGTATAATCATGGCCATAATATTACAAATGATGTGGTAAAAGTCCTCATTGGCCCGTAGTGCATTGATGGACAGTTGTTTGTATGATCATGACCATTGATGATTACATGAATATCCTTGGCCCGTAGTGCAGGGATGATTCGATGATGTGGTTTCTTTATTAAGCTGAGTCTCAGCGATAAAGTTGATGAAAAACTTTTTAAATCATAGAAGATAGTATATATCATGCTCTACTTGATTCTTCTAATGAATTGTTTGTTCCGCTGCAGTTAAACTTGATGTTTATTATATTTTATCAGTTTAACATTGTTGAAGGCTAACGATAATTTATTCTGCATTATCTTAGTTATAATATTTCTTACTGGGCTAGTCGAGCTCACCCTTTGCTTTCATTGTTCTCTTCAGGAAATGAGAATATAGCTGGGTCTAGTCGGGGAACAGAGTGACAGTCCAGGTGTTTGCATTAGTAGTCCTCACTATTCTGTGAAATAGTGTTATAATAATTGTAATGAGGACTTATTTTTGAGTTTGAATACTGTCTAGAAGACAATATTTGTATTAAAACGCACAGCTTATGGTTTGTCGTATTCTACACGACACTTATCTGTTGTATAAATTAAGTTTGTATTTGAATTATGTACCATGTATTTGGCGACCCAAGATGGGCGATGTATACCTATTTTGGGAGCGTCACATGTAGCTACTATATAATATAAAATTATTGCACATACAAATTAATTCCTTCAATTATTCATTCATTAAATTATTTAATGAATGCTTATTCCATCACTTTGCTACACTAGGCATATCACACAAGCTTACATTAAGCTTATTACTTATTCTCATTACTTATTGATTTCCCACCACATTACTATAATCAAAATTATGTAATTCGCCATAACATAACATAAGATGGTTTATCATGTTTTCTCTAAATATAGGAACTAATCATAATAAAACGATTTACTCATTTTCTCAAGATATTATTCTTAATATAATATCTATGTATTATTAAAATATTTACATGCATGACACACGTACACACTATATATAGAAAATAAGTTTATTTCCTATTATGATAAATTGTTTCCATCAACTTATATAGCAAATATGTTTTCATATATTTACCATATTACTTACTCACACACATTACCTCGTACAAAGCTATATAAAGTAATATTAAAATAATATTCCCCCTTTTATTAAAATAATCAAATGCTAGAATTTATTTCAATATCCTTTAGTAAAAATATACTATAATTATTTCTCTTTCCTTTCTATAGGTTGTCTCAACATAATTTCTTTAATCTATACATTTAACCACATCTCAATATTAATTAATAAATCTCTAACCAATATTTATCTAAAGATATATCGATTTTCTTCTCTCGTCAACAACATACATATATACAAGTCTAAACCTAGCACACATCGAGTCTTTAATAGTATTCAATATAGTACACTGAGTGATTTCCCACAAACAACCAACAAATTAGTTTTCGTCTCGTCTACATTGTTTTCATAGTGAGTTAGATCGGTCACTCATTCGTATATACCTCCGCTCTCTAAAGGAATCGTTTAGCCCAACTCCTATACATCCACCATTAAAGGTACGGTTGCACTGCCTTAGACTTGATACTTACTCGTACATATACTCAAGAAATTGGCGATTATCAAATATATTTAATTAATATCACCAATTTACTATGATAAAATAATTTCACATAAATTATTTGATATCGATAGATAGATTTCTATCCATCTTCTTTACTTCAAATAACTCGCCTCTTCAATAAACAACAAATATATAATAATAATATATTTATTAAACACAAAAATCACTTATTGCATAGTTTATATTATCTCATGCAACACAATACCACATATCTCTCAACGCATATATATATATATATATATATATATATATATATATATATATATATATATATATATTCTTATTTGAACCCTTCTCATGCCTTAAGAATTTTATTTACTAAACTCTAATTTTAATAATTTCTGAAAATTCGGGTTCTTACATATAATTCGTGGGCGAGAAACCATCTTAACTTCTTGTGGAGCAATAATCAGAATCAGCAGCAGGCTCCATGACCATCATATCCATCGGGGTTCCAAAATCAACAACAACAGGCAGTTCCACAACCGGAAAAGAAATCAGATTTGGAAGAGTTGTTGTTGAAGTACATAGCTAGTAAGACCTCAGGGGGCTCTACCAAGTAACACAGAAGTTAATCTGAAAGATGAAGGGAAAGAGAAGTGCAAAGCTGTTACACTATGAAGCGGAAAATGGCGACGCGACCGCTCCCAATTTGAATGGGGAGATAACGTGGAAGCGCATTCATCAGTCCCAGATAATGCAGAAAAGACAGGGGATAAAGAAGAAAATACCGAGGCAGAACCCGTGGGAAACGAAAAAGTAGAAAAAACAGTAGTTATTCCATCAGTGTCATTTCCACAAAGGTTTTAAAAATAGAAATTAGACAAATATTTCTCCAAGTTTCTCGAGGTTTTTAAGAAATTACAAATCAACATATCGTTTGCAGAATCATTAGAGCAAATGCCAAGCTATATGAAGTTCATGAAGGAAATTTTGTCAAGGAAAAGAAAGCTAGAGGATTTTGAGATAGTAGCTCTAACCGAAGAGTGCAATGCTATATTGTAAAATAATCTACCTCTGAAACTTAAAGATCTAGGTAACTTTACCATTCCTTGCACCATAGGTAGCTTGTCATTCAATAGATGTTTGTGTGATCTGGGTGCAAGCATTAATCTGATGTCGTTATCGATTTATACTCAGTTGGGATTACCAACACTGAGACCAACAAATATCTCTCTACAGCTTGCGGACAGGCCGGTGACATATCCGAGGGGAATTATTAAGGATATTCTAGTGAAAGTGGATAAGTTCATATTTTCAGCTGACTTTATCATATTGGACTACGAAGAGGATAAGGATATTCTTATTATTCTTTGGAGACCGTTTTTGGCAACTAGTAAAACACTCATTGACATTCAGAAAGGAGAATTGACCATGAAGGTTCAAGACCAAGAGGTGACCTTCAACGTATTTAAAGCCATGAAATTCCCTAAGGATGAGGATGAGTGTTTTCGTATGGATATGATTGAAAAAGCAGTGGAAGATGAATTTTTGAAGAGGGTAAATACTGATCCATTGGAAACTACGTTGATGGGGATTCAGAATTGGATGATCCAGAGTTAATTGAATATCTACAGATTTTAGATGCATTGCCTAGAGTGAGTAAATTCAAAATACCCTTTGAGCCATTGGAATATACAGAAAAATCTTCAGATCATTTGAAATCATCATTAGAGTAGCCTCCTACACTTGAGCTTAAACCTTTACCCAACCATCCAGGTATGCATATTTGGGTAATTCATCTAATTTGCCTATTATTATTGCATCCACACTTAACGAATTACAGGGAAGTAAGTTGTTAAGGGTTCTCCGTGAATACAAAACTGCTATTAGATGGACCATCGTTGACATCAAGCGGGATAAGCCCTTCATTTTGTATGCATAAGATACTCTTGGAAGATAATGTGAAACCAATAGGGGAACAACAGCGGAGGCTCAATCCAATCATGAAAGAGGTGGTCAAGAAAGAGATTCTGAATTGGCTTGATGCTGACATTATTTAACCTATATCCGACAGTTTATAAGTAAGTCCAATTCAGTGTGTCCCAAAGAAGGGCGGTATGACAGTTGTGGCTAATGAAAATAATGAACTAATACTGACGAGGACCATGACCGGATGAAGGGTATGCATGGATTACAGGAAACTAAACAAAGCTACCCGAAAAGATCACTTTACTTTACCCTTCATTGATCAGATGTTAGACAGATTGGCGGGACATGAGTATTACAGCTTGCTAGATAGGTATTCAGGATACAATCAGATTGCCATTGCATCGGAAGATCAAGAGAAAACAACCTTCACCTGCCCATACATTACTTTTGCATTTCGAAGGATGTCGTTTGGACTATGTAATGTAATGACTACTTTTTAGAGGTTCATGATGGCAATATTTTCAGATATGGTGGAACAAAATGTGGAGGTATTCGGACGACTTCTCAATATTTAGGGATTTTTTTGAAATCTGTTTGGAAAATTTAATCTTGGTACTAAAAAGATGTGTGGACACCAATCTAGTGCTTAATTGGGAAAAGTGTCATTTCATTGTTCAAGAAGGAGTCATACTTGGGCATAAGATTTCGGCAAAAGGGCTTGAGGTAAATAAAATAAAGATTGTGACTATTGAAAATTTTCCACGACCGACCTCAGTGAAGGGAATTCGCAGCTTTCTCCGACATGCCAGATTCTACCACCGATTCATAAAGGACTTCTCCAAGATATCAAAGCCACTATGAAGTTTGTTGGAGAAGGATGTTCCTTTTAGGTTTGATGAGGAATGTGTGTCCGCTTTTGAGCAGCTCCAGACAAAATTGACTACAACACCGGTAATCATGGGACCGAATTGGACCATGCCATTTGAACTAATATGTGATGCTATTGACTATGCGGTAGGGGCTATTTTGGGGCAACGCAAGGATAAGGTTTTTCACACCGTTTATTATGCTAGCAAAATATTAAACGACGCTCAGCTGAATTACACAACTACCGAGAAAGAACTACTCGCGGTTGTGTATGCTTTTAATAAATTTCGCTCATACTTGATTGGACTAAAGGTTGTGGTATTTATAGATCATTCTACTATACGATACTTGATTTCCAAGAAAGACGCAAAGCCAAGACTAATCATATGGATCCTTTTTCTTCAAGAGTTTAACTTAGAAATCAAGGATAGGAAAGGGACAAAGAATCAAGTGGCTGACCATCTTTCAAGATTAGAAAATCCGGAGCAAGGTAAGGGAGGCAAAGTGATGATCAATGAGTTCTTTCCAGATAAGCAGCTCTTTGTGATCCACAACGAAGTTTTATGGTATGCTAATTTTGCCAACTACCTAGTGAGTAATGTGTTCCCCCTAGACTTAACAAGACAGGAAAAGAAGTTTCTACATGATGTGAGATGGTATATGTGGGACGAGCCGTTTTGCTTCAAATAATGTGCTCCGATGGTGTCTTCATTAGAGACAAAAGGAAAGTATTCTACATCTGTGTCATGCTTCGGTGTATGGGGGCCATTATAGGAGTGAGCGGACAGCTGCCAAAGTTCTACAAGTTGGATTCTATTGGCCCATACTATTCAAAGACGCCCACCAGTTCATTCAAAGATGTGATAGATGTCAAAGGGTGGGTAATATATCCAAGCGTCATGAGATGCCATTAAATACAATCTTGGAGGTTGAAGTCTTTGATGTGTGGCGAATTGACTTCATGGGACATTCTCATTCAATAACTTGTACATTCTTTTGGCTGTTGACTACGTGTCCAAGTGGGTTGAGGCTATTGCTTTGCCAACAAATGATGC
This sequence comes from Panax notoginseng, assembly GCA_016801055.1. Taxonomy (NCBI): domain Eukaryota; kingdom Viridiplantae; phylum Streptophyta; class Magnoliopsida; order Apiales; family Araliaceae; genus Panax; species Panax notoginseng. The sequence continues at coordinate 136,798,843 of CM029016.1, forward strand.
CAATGTAGTCTTGAAATTTCTTCAAAAAAACATCTTCACCAGATTTGGCACACCAAGGGCAATTATCAGTGATGAGGGGAGTCATTTTTGCAATAAATACTTTTTAGCTCTCCTAGCAAAGTATGAGGTGACTCATAGAATAACTACAACTTATCATCCCCAAACTAGTGGCCAAGCGGAGGTGTTTAACAGAGAAGTGAAGAGAATTCTGGAGAAAATAGTAAATCCAACCCAAAAAGATTGGTCGATGAAGTTAGATAATGCTTTATGGGCTTATCGTACGACATACAATGTAACGATCCAGAATTTTATATGTAATTTAAAATATTTATTGAATTAAATAAATATTTTAGTTGATGTGTTTATTGTTAAATAAACATTTGATTGGTTTGATTATTTATTAGTTCAATAAATAATTCATGAGTTGTTGTGAAATAACTAGATTAGTGTAATATGTTAATTAAGTTGTTATTTGGTAATTTTGTATTTTGAAGTTAATTAAATTAAGTGAGTGTTGAATTAGTTATTATGTTTTATAGTGGAAATATTCTAATTTAATTTAATAATTAAATTAGAGAGTTGATAATGATTAAATGAGTTGTTATAATGTTGCTTTAATTTAATAATTAAATTAGAGATTTACTAATCTATTAAATAAAATTATAATTTATGATAAAAATTATAATTTTGTTGCAATTGGACAAAGTTGTTAACTTTAATTTAATTGAATTGGAATATTAAAATTTAATTAAATAAAATATGACAATTAAACTATATAACAAGTGAGTTATTAAAATAAAGTATAAAGAGATTTAATTTGGTTTTACCAAACAAGACTTAAGGCTTTTAATTCTTTATTTTTGATTTTATTTTTGCCAAACAAGCCTTAGTGACTTTTGAATTTAAAAAAAATATCTGACAAAGGAATTAAACAGAGATATTGTAGACACTTGAAATTTTGCGTTCCTGTTACTAACCTTGGAGGAGGGTAGAATCGTCTTCCAGAAATAACCCTGGAAGTCATATCAGTTTTTAGTCCCGGAGACAACCCAGGGAGATAACCCTGGGAGATCCAGTTTTCAACCCTGGAGACAACCCCGGGAGATCCAGTTCCAACCTCGTAGATAACCCCAAGGGATCCAGTCCAAGTTCCGGAGATAACCTCGGAAGAGTCAGTTCCAACCCCGGAGATAATCCAGGGAGATACAGTTTCAACCCCGGAGATAACCCCGGGAGGTCAATCCAACCTCAAAGATAACCCTGAGGACATTCAGCATCCACAACAGTTCAATCTCGGAGATAACCTGAGAAACGACTGTTACATCTGCGCAAAAGCCAGAGATAACCCTAGTGGGGGCAAAATCATCATTTTGCCATCTCAACACCACATCAACGTCGTCTCAACACAATCCAATTCACACTGCGTATCAGGATGTTCCACAAGAACCATAGCTCAAATCCCGATTGACAACTTCCTAAGACAGTGCAACGGATAGACTTTAAAGACTTGGAGATCTGGTCATGGACCCATCTTCCCGACTTCGTACAACCTAGAATTACATGCCATTATGTAGCTCTCAACAACATCATTCCGAAAAGGTACAACACTCCTTTATCGGATGCCCATATTGAAAGTTATGAAGGTTCGAGCAGACAGTATAAGACCCCGAATTTTTTTTTATATAAACAAAATTGAATTTTCTCTATTCATTATCTTGAAATAATAAGGAGTTAATTTGATATAATATTTTGGTTATGGGTGAAATGTGCAAATTTTACAAAATAAGCAAGTGGTTATAAAATATTCATTTTTGACGGGAAATATTCGTTTGGTCATGGAATATTCTTGTTGTCGGGAAATATTCGTACGACGGCGCAACCATTTGTGGGCCCCATAATGAAAAACGGTTGGATGAAGGAAAACGACAAAGTATGAGTTTTTATAAATAACGGCGTAATTGTTACCATTAACACTGTTCGAATACCCGGTGGTTAAAACACAGTAATACGCATGGTTGCATAGTAGCACACGGTTTTGCACAATATTGATGAATTATTGATCCTTACGTAAGAAGGCACTACTCAATAATTGTTATAGTAATTACTGTTCAATATTTTATTTTATTGATTCAATAATTGCTACGTTGATGTTTTATATTATTGTTGTTTTAATAATTGTCACTGCACAGTATTTTCCATTATCAGATCAATAATTCATATTATTTGAATAATATTATTAGATAACATTATTGACAAAGTCTAAAAAATTCTGTCAAGGAGAGGTTTGGTCATCTAATTGCGCGCCAGTAAGGAGAAATCCTTATTGGAAAGCCCCCTCTTTCCTAGGAATGGCCTGGTTGTCATAATTGTGATTCTGTAATATTATTTGTGAATAATTAATTATTGATTTATATGATAAGGAAATATTTATTTGATGTGAATATAAATGATGGATTTATTTATGTGGTTATAAATGAAGGAATTAATGTTGAGGTGTTTCATTAGTATTTTTATCGAAATAGAGGTATTAAAAATCAAACTAGTGTTCTGGAGATATATTGCGTGAGTTAAAATTTTTAATCTGACCGTTGGATCATTGTGATTTTTGGATATGTTATACATATATAAGTTGAGTATATGTCCACAAATTTTGAACCTTAAAAATTAACGTATGATTTGTTATGAATTTTAAGAGGTGACTGGTTCAGAAATTGTTGAAGTTTCTGAATTTATCATTTTGGTGGAAAATTCTAGAATGAGTGGGCCCCACCTATTATTGGTGAAGAATGTGCTGAAATTTTATTTCAAATGTGGTGAGTGAAAATAGTAGTAGGTAAAGCCATCAGGTTACAGGTCAAGTCTGCTTTGGCGTTCTAACATTTTCCTATAAATAGAGGGCTAAGTTAGAATTGAAAATCACACCAGAAACATAATTTTTCTTTCTCTCTATATTATTGAGCATATTTTATGAGTATTTAGATACTTTGAGAGTTGCTATTCAGTACAAGTTTCATTCAGCATCATATCTGACATTTCATTCCGAAGTACTGTTTCTTTGAGGTAAGGGATGTTATTTTTTTCGTAATTGATATTATTTCTTTCAATATCATTATGCCGAAATATTGGTCTGAATTTTTTTATCAAACTAGGAACTTTTTGTGTCGGGGTTACTATTCACGTATACGACACTATTCACGTATACGGTACTATTCACGAATACGGTACTATTCATGAGTATTGTTCACGAAGTATGATTTTTCTTATGAAATTTCTACCTTTTTGTGTTGGGATTACTATTCACGTATAAGGTACTATTCACGTATACGACACTATTCACGTATACGACACTATTCACGAATACGGCACTATTCACTGAAAAATAAAAATTTTTCTTTTTGTCCAAGATGTTTATTATGGTTACTATCTTCGATTGTATCCATGTTTTGATCTTTATTTTGAATTCTGCTTCATAATGTGTTATTTTGAAGTATTATTGATCTTGGATAAAATATAATACGAATTCCTAATATTTGTCATTCTATCTCACTGGATTCGTTTTCTTTAAAATATTTTTCATCATCCTCAGTCTTAAATGATGATGTTACTAAATATCTTTGTCCTGTAGTGCAAAGATGAATGATTGCCTGATGAATATCTTTGGCCCGTAGTGCAAAGATGAACAGGTGTTGCGATGAACATGACCAACTAGTGATACAAATGAATATCTTTGGCCCATAGTGCAAAGATGAATATTTGATTCAAGATGTATATTGATTGATGTTACAGGGATACAATATTGATGATGAACTTTTAAATTCATAGATGATAGTAGATTTCATTCTCTACTTAACTCTTTTAATGAATTATTGTTTCTACTGCAGTTGTTGATGTAAAACTGGTTGTCTATTATATTCTATCAGATTTTTCCCTGTTGAAGACTAATGATAATTTGTTGTATATTATCTTAGTCATAATATTCTTTATTGGGCTAGTTGAGCTCACCCTTTTTCTTTTTGTTCCATTTTTCTTCTCAGGAGGTGAGAACATAGCAGGAATTAGCCGGGGTATGGAGTGATGTTTCAGGATAGCTGTTTTAGTAGTCCTCACTATTTTATAAAATAGTGTATCAATAATTATAATGAGGACTCCTTTTGAGTTTGAATACTGTCTATTAGACAATATTTGTATTTAAACTCATAGTATATGCGTTGTCGTATTTTGCATGACAATTGTATTAATGAAGTTGTATTTGTTTCTGTACCATGTATTTGGCGAATCAGAATGGGTGATGTATACCTATTTTGGTGGCGTCACAGACAGCGCGTAGCCTGTGACGCCCCCAAAATAGGTCCACACGACCCATTCCGAGTCGCCAGATATCGCACTATAAAAATCAAATATAAACTTCATTTATACAACTGTTGAACTGTCGTGCAGAGTACGACAACAGATAAGCTGTGAGTTTTAATACAAATATATATAACACTCGTGGTGGTTTGACCACAAGACCTTAAAATGGTACCTTACATAAATGTACATTTAATAATTGTTTTAGAAATTAAAATCTTTGGAAAATACTAAAGAAAACCTTCGTACATGGGAGGCTATGCGTCTAGGTTATGATAGATATCATATGTCCACAGGTAGTGCTCGTAGATATACTCAGCAAGTGGATGTGCACAACCCTGTCTTATGATAACACGAGGTTGTATGTCATTAGACATCTTGTATGATAGAGGCAAAACACCCTTCCAAAGTTGGGTTCACCTTACCCTATTCGGTTCACCAAAATTAAATATCAAATGACGTATACAATACGACACACTTATCTAAAGTTCTCAACAAAATTATTTCCATACTATTTAGGGAGAACCTCAACAGCTATAGACCACCGTTCTATTCCCCTGTTATCCCCGTTCGACCCGGCAACACTCTTATTACCTGAAAGGAATTGTGAAGCAAAAAGGGTGAGCACAACTAGCCCAGTAAAGAATATCAAGACTAAAGATAATTTACATCATCAATAGCCTTTATTAGTAATAAATCAGAGATTTAGAACATATGGTAGATGATACAACTTTTCAACCATAGTTGCAGCGGAACGAGCAATCCATTAGAAGAGTCAAATAGACCATCAGGTCTATTATCTTCTCCATGTTAAAAGTCCACCAATAATGTTTTTCCTTGTAACATCAATCAACAGTTCCTGTCCACAATCATATGAATAACTAGTAATCATAATTGTGATTCTAAATTCCTCTTCGCACCCATGACGAAGATAATTTTCGTCACCTATCTTCACCTAAAACATCAAAAATCATGGTTATACCAAATCACAATTCCTGCTCATAATCATACTAATAAATTCATCTTTACACTACGACCAAAGATATACAACTGTATTTTAGAAGTGTTAGGTAGAGCATGATATCTACTATCTTCTACGAATTAAAAGTGTATAATCAATATTTTATCGTTGAGACTCAGCTTAATAAATAATTCACATCATCGAATCATCCCTGCACTACGGCCAAGGATATTCATGTAATCCTCAATGGTCATGATTATACCAAATAATCCCTAGTTATAATCATACCAATAACTGTCTATCAATGCACTACGGGCCTATGAGGACTTTTACCACATCATCTATAACATTACGGGTCATGATTATACCGAATGATCCCTGGTCATAATCATACCAATAAAAAGTTCATCTATGCACATAAGCCAAAGATACTCATCAATCAATAGTTCATCTTTGCACGTAAGCCAAAGATATACAACTGTAAAACCAATAATCAACAGTCCATCTTTGCACGTAAGCCAAAGATATACAACTGTAAAACCAATAATCAACAGTCCATCTATGCACGTAAGCCAAAGATGACTTTCATCACAATATAAGCATGAGGATGATGACAATGACATAATAATTCAATAAAACAAGTTCAAGGATAAATTTTAAAGATTTATAATTTAATTTATCTAGAAATCAATAACGTCCAAATTGTCAACATGATATTACTTTGTAGAGTAAAATTCAAGAATAATATTCATGTACCAAAAATAATTTGGACAGAAAAGAAATATATTTTTCGGGTAAATAGTATCCCGTGAATAGTATTTCGGGAATAGTACTTCATGAATAATACCCCGACATGAAAAGTACCCTAAATACCCGAGTGAATAATATCCGGGTGAATAGTAATTTGGGTGAATAGTAACCCGTAAATAGTAACTCGTGAATAGTACTCTGACACGAAAAGTGCCCCGAATACCCGAGTGAATAATACTAGAGTGAATAGTAACCTGTGAATAGTAACTCGTAAATAAAATATCAAATAAAATGATATTTCATGATGATTACAAAAGAAATGATATCTTATACGAGTATAATAGAATATACGAAACTGCAAATGGATTTTCATCCGCCATGCGGTAATTCACGTAGACAAATCATTTCTACAATTTAATAAGGAATGAATACGAAGGATCATTCACCATGCATGCGGTAATCCACATAGACAGGTTATTCCAACAAAATAATAAAGAATAGAATAACAGAAGAATTCACCATGCATGCGATAGACTGCACAGACAGGTTATTTCAACAGAATAGTAAATAACGGAACCAGGTCATGCGTAATCCGCACAGACAGGATATTACAACAGAATAATAAAGAATAGAACCAGGTCATGCGTAATACGCACAGACAGGATATTCTAACAAAATAATAAAGAATGGAATAACAATAGCTCTCTTCATGAATACGAAAGAAATAATACCTCTTACTATAATAATAATATCCCTTACCTCAGAAGAAAACTGGATACTGGAATAGTGAGATAGCAGACTTCTCTTCTTCTTTCTCTCTATAATTTTTCTCTATAATAATTGCTTTATAGCTTTAGTGAATTGGTGAGAAATGAAGGAAGAATGAGCTTCTATTTATAGAAAAATATAGTTTCGATAATTACACATTTTAGGGCTCGAAATATTATAGTATAATACCTTCCTCTTTTTTTTTTTTCATTTTTAATTTAGTCCTACAAGTATTATCAAACTTGCATCACCTCCCTTAATAGTAAATAATGTGAATCAATAGTTCAATCATGTGAATCAATAGTTATAATCATGTGAAAATACGAATTATAGTATAGTACCTCCATCTATACCTCCATTTTTAACTTAGTCATGCAAGTATTATTATTCTTGCACCAACTCCCCTAATAGTACAAGAATGTGAATCAATAGTACACATATGTGAACAAATAGTTATAATCATATGAATTAATAACAATTAATTACTCATTTATCCGATTAATTACCCGACTTGTCAGTGTAACTTCTATACATCAATTATTATCGAAATAAATATCGATTTTTACTAACACTAATAATTCCAACACAATGGAACTATCCATTTCATCTTTAATCAACACGGACTTATTCATCATTAATATTATGACTCACAATATTTAACAACTAGGTCGTTCCCAGGAAAGAGGGGGCTTTACGATAAGGATTTCTCCTTATTGGCGTGCAATTAGGTGACCAAACCTCTCATTGACAGAACTTCTAGACATTGTCAATATTGCAAATAATAATATGAATAACTTTGCCGTCTTAATTATTGATTAAATAATATAACATATTATACAGATGATACTATGATAATAATTGAATCAATAATATGAGAGATATGATGCAGCAATTACTGTAGCAATAATTGAGTATATTTGAGTGACTTCTTATGTAAGCATCAATAATCAATACCGTATGCTACTATGCAACCACGCGTATTACTGTACTTTTACTACCGGGTAGTTCAACAGTTTTAACAGTAACACTTTCACCGTTATTTTTATAAAAAGATAATTCTGTCGTTTTCTTACTACGACAATACTTCCATTGTAGTGTCCACCAATGATTGTGCCGTCGTACGGATTTTTCCCGACCAAACGAATATTTTATAACAACTTGCATACTTTACAAAATTTTCACTTATCACCCTTAACTTTAACCCTTTCTCAATTTAACCATTTACTAAATAAAATAATAATTATAAGAAAATTGAATACTTTCATTTCATAATTTCGAGATCTCACAATCTCCACTCCTTATGAAATTTTGCCCTCGAAATTTACGTACGTACCTGGTATTCGAAGAGATGAGAATACTTTACTTTCTTTTCGGATTGTACCTTCCTGATTATATCCTCTGTATCATGATTTTTCTATTGCTCATCTCCTATATTTCAGATATCATTCTAGATTATATCTTCAAAACAAAGGTCAACTGACATATCACAAATTGTCAACTTATCAAGTAAAAATTTTGGCTTAGGTAAGTCACACACTAGCGAAGTATATCACTCGTCTCTCCCCTCCTAGTTCTAGACTCATATCTCCGCCAACGACCATATCTCTAAGCTTTGATATCATTTGTGACGCCCCCAAAATAGGTCCACACAACCCATTCTGAGTCGCTAGATATCGCACTATAAAAATCAAATATAAACTTCATTTATACAACTGTTGAACTGTCGTGCAGAGTACGACAACAGATAAGCTGTGAGTTTTAATACAAATATATGTAACTCTCGTGGTGCATTGACCACAAGACCTTACAATGGTACCTTAAATAAATGTACAGTCAATAATTGTTTTAGAAATTAAAATCATTGGAAAATACTCAAGGAAACCTTCGTACATGGGAGGCCATGCGTCTAGGTTATGATAGATATCATATGTCCACAGAATTATCCTTGGTTGACCCAAAAGTCTCCAAAGAAAAACAAGAAGATTACTATCATCTTCTTTCCATGGTGAGTCTTCTCTTGACATATAATTATCTCCGTTGTCTCCAAATGAAAATTATATTTCAAATAAACTCCAAGATCATATAGGTAGTGCTCGTAGATAAACTCAGCAAGTGAATGTGCACAACCCTGACTTATGATAAAACGAGGTTGTATGTCATTAGACATCTTATATGATAGCGACAAAACACCCTTCCAAAGTTGGGTTCACCTTACCCTATTCGATTCACAAAAATTAAATATCAAATGACGTATACAATACGACGCACTTATCTAAAGTTCTCAACAAAATTATTTCCATACTATTTAGGGAGAACCTCAACAGATATAGACCACCATTCTATTCCCCTATTATCCCCGCTCGACCCAGCAACACTCTTATTACCTGAAAGGAATTGTGAAGCAAAAATGGTGAGCACAACTAGCCCAGTAAAGAATATCAAGACTAAAGATAATTTACATCATCAATAGCCTTTATCAGTAATAAATCAGAGATTTAGAACATATGGTAGATGATACAACTTTTCAACCATAGTTGCAGCGGAACGAGCAATCCATTAGAAGAGTCAAATAGACCATCAGGTCTATTATCTTCTCCATGTTAAAAGTCCACCAATAATGTTTTTCCTTGTAACATCAATCAACAGTTCCTATCCACAATCATATGAATAACTCGTAATCATAATTGTGATTCTAAATTCCTCTTCGTACCCAGGACGAAGATAATTTTCATCGCCTATCTTCACCTGAAACATAAAAAATCATGGTTATACCAAATCACAATTCCTGCTCATAATCATACTAATAAATTCATCTTTGCACTACGGCCAAAGATATACAACTGTATTTTAGAAGAGTCAGGTAGAGCATGATATCTACTATCTTCTACGAATTAAAAGTGTATAATCAATATTTTATCGCTGAGACTCAGCTTAATAAATAATCCACATCATCGAATCATCCCTACACTACGACCAATGATATTCATGTAATCATCAATGGTCATGATTATACTGAATAATCCCTAGTTATAATCATACCAATAACTGTCCATCAATGCACTACGGGCCAATGAGGACTTTTACCACATCATCTATAACATTACGGGTCATGATTATACCGAATGATCCCTGGTCATAATCATACCAATAAACAGTTCATCTATGCACATAAGCCAAAGATACTCATCAATCAATAGTTCATCTTTGCACGTAAGCCAAAGATATACAACTGTAAAACCAATAATCAACAGTCCATCTTTGCACGTAAGCCAAAGATTACATTCATCACAATATAAGCATGAAGATGATGATAATGACATAATAATTCAATAAAACAAGTTCAAGGACAAATTTTAAAAATTTATAATTTAATTTATCTAGAAATCAATAACGTCCAAATTGTCAACATGATACTGCTTTGTAGAGTAAAATTCAAGAATAATATTCATGTACCAAAAATAATTTGGACAGAAAAGGAATATATTTTTTGGGTAAATAGCATCCCGTGAATAGTACTTTGGGAATAGTACCTCGTGAATAGTATTCTAACATGAAAAGTACCCCAAATACCCGAGTGAATAATATCCGGGTGAATAGTAATTTGGGTGAATAGTAACTCGTGAATAGTACTCTGACACAAAAAGTATCTCGAATACCCGATTGAATAATACTAGAGTGAATAGTAACTAGATGAATAGTAACTCGTGAATAGTAACTCGTAATTAAAATATCAAATAAAATGATATTTCATGACGATTACAAAAGAAATGATATCTCATACGAGTATAATAGAATATACGAAACTGCAAATGGATTTTCATCCGTCATGCGGTAATCCACGTAGACAGATCATTTCGACAATTTAATAAGGAATGAATACGAAGGATCATTCACCATGCATGCGGTAATCCACATAGACAGGTTATTCCAACAGAATAATAAAGAATGAAATAACAGAAGAATTCACCACGCATGCGATAGACCGCACAGACAGGTTATTCCAACAAAATAATACGTAACGGAACCAGGTCATGCGTAATCCACACATACATGATATTACAACAGAATAATAAAGAATGGAACCAGGTCATGCGTAATACGCACAGACAGGATATTCTAACAAAATAATAAAGAATAGAATAACAATAGCTCTCTTTATGCGTACGAAAGAAATAATACCCCTTACTATAATAATAATATCCCTTACCTCAGAAGAAAACTGGATACTGGAATAGTGAGGTAGCAGATTTCTCTTCTTCTTTCTCTCTATAATTTCTCTATATAATAATTGCTCTATAGCTTTAGTGAATTGGTGAGAAATGAAGGAAGAATGAGCTTCTATTTATAGAAAAATATAGTTTCGATAATTACACGTTTTGGGGCTCGAAATATTACAATATAATACCTTTCTCTTTTTTTTCATTTTTAATTTAGTCCTACAAGTATTATCAAACTTGCATCACCTCCCCTAATAGTAAATAATGTGAATCAATAGTTCAATCATGTGAATTAATAGTTATAATCATGTGAAAATACGAATTAAAGTATAGTACCTCCATCTATACATCTATTTTTAACTTAGTCATGCAAGTATTATTAATCTTGCACCAACTCCCCTAATAGTACAAGAATGTGAATCAATAGTACACACATGTGAACAAATAGTTATAATCATGTGAATTAATAGCAATTAATTACTTATTTATCCGATTAATTACCTGACTGGTCAGTGTAACTTCCAGACATCAATTATTATCGAAATAAATGTCAATTTTTACTAACACTAATAATTCCAACACCGAACTATCCATTTCATCTTTAATCGACACGAACTTATTCATCATTAATATTATAACTCACAATATTTAACAACCAGGTCGTTCCCAGGAAAGAGGGGGCTTTCCGATAAGGATTTCTCTTTATTGGCGCGCAATTAGGTGACCAAGCCTCTCCTTAACAGAACTTCTAGACATTGTCAATATTGTAAATAATAATATGAATAACTTTGCCGTCTCAATTATTGATTATATAATATAACATATTATACAGATGATACTATGACAATAATTGAATCAATAATATGAGAGATATGGTCCAGTAATTACTGTAGCAATAATTGAGTATAACTGAGTGACTTCTTACGTAAGCATCAATAATCAATATCGTATGTTACTATGCAACCATACGTATTATTGTACTTTTACTGCGGGTAGTTCAACAGTTTTAACGGTAACATTTTCGCCGTTATTTTTATAAAAAGATAATTCTGTCGTTTTCTTACTACGACAATACTTCCATTGTGGGGTCCACCAATGATTGTGCCGTCGTACGGATATTTTTCGACCAAACGAATATTTTATAACAACTTGCATACTTTGTAAAATTTTCACATATCACCCTTAACTTTAACCCTTTCTCAATTTAACCATTTACTAAATAAAACAATAATTATAAGAAAATTGAATACTTTCATTTCATAGTTTCGGGATCTCACATAGCCCAAGTGCACATACTTCGAGACGATAGGACCCGCATATCCCGGGGCAGCCCGGGCAGCCGTAGGTCTAGACCTGCTACTGCCATGGGTTGATCCGCGACCATCTGGTCTTTAAATATGAGCTCTTGGCATCTCATTTGAAAAAAAAGAAGAAGAAGAAACGAGAGAAAACTTTGTCCATTTCAGCTTGTAACCCCTGCTAGAGTGCTCTAAACTGAGTGATTCTTCTTTCTAAACACTTGTAAGCTCGTGTTTTGTAACATACTGAAGTTTAATAGGTGGAAAACAAGTTTTTAGGCGTCAAAAGCTATCTGTAGTCTTCTTGGCAGCCCACTGTAAGATATTTCAAAATTTTAAGCTTTCTACTATATATATATATATATATATATATATATATATATATATATATATAAATATATATATATTTACATTCTTGTCAGGCCTGGAGTTTATTTCGTTGCCATTTATTGCTTATATATATATATATATATATATATATATATATATATATATATATACCACTTTTATATAAATATCTGATTTACATGCTTTCATAACGTAGATATTTAATATTTCAGCCTGCGTGCTAGATTTGCCTAAATATGGCTATTTTTAAGTTTGACCGTTCAAAAGTGACTAAACTAGAACCGTTGGAGCTAGAATGGTTTAGATTTATTCAAATGTAGTTCTTTTTCTAGCTTTTGTACATATTACTCTTTTATGTGAGCCTAGGAATCATGCGATCACATATTCAGCCTCTGAATCTAGATTCGGTTCCCAAGATGTACATTTCTCAGCTGCAGCCAACTTGTAAATTATCTACGGTGTTTGAATATCCTTAGATGGCTCTCATGCCCACAAGGAGTTCGGCACTGCTATGTATCTTATTTTCTCGAAGATGCTTCGCATCTCGAAAATAAAAGTAATGAAGTCGAACACATAATAAAATGGAAGTATCAAATGCCTCAATTACTATTGAGCATGAGGGTTTGAAAAACATGTTTCCAAAACGTCACTCTATATCTTGTTAAAATTGAACTTTTATACAAAAGTAAAACCCTTTGTATATAAGTGCAAATGAGGCATAATGCTACTTCCAGATAATTGCACATAGGCCCAATTCATACACACACATACACAAATAAAAGTTAAATGAAAAGTGGCGATAACCGTGTTTTCACGGAAGTCGGGGGGTGCCTAACACCTTCCCATCGCTTAATCAAGCCCCCAAATCTAACGAATCTCGGTTTCTAAGACCAAGTAAATAGTGTCCAACCATTGGGTCTTTGTGCAAACCTTTTATCGATTGAGTTGGTGCAACCATTTAAAATTACCAACTGACGACTCTAAAAGTCAAATCGTCGACATTTACATGTCGGACCTTTTCAAACTTATTTTTTTAAACAAAACTCATCTAAAATGAGAATACCAAAAGACAAGTACAGAAAGGGATAAATAAAAATCCCGATGTTAAAAGGTTGCGACTCTGCTGGGGAATCCAATAAGAGGGCTTAAGCCGATTGTTGCCTAATTTTTTAATAACATTTAACACTCAAGTATACACGTTCGTTCGTAATATTTAGCAAACTAGGATATTGTTCCCACGAGGAAATAGACTAATATTTATCAATTACTAATTCCAATGCAGTTAATCCTATTTTAAACTACGAAATATTGTTTGTGATTTGAAAATTAAACTTAACAAAACTAATAATTAAAATCAGAATTTCACAAGAATAACTGCAGATTTAACAAGTTAAGATTACAACCTCCCTTGGTATTTCATTTAAACCAATTTACTTCCCATTTAAATCAATTAATTAATATGAATCATTATCCAAGAATGTTGTATAGTGCTCATGCACTTCTTCCAAAGACAAGCGAACAAATCCACCTATAAATCCAATCTTTAAGATGCAGAATTACAAGGAACACCCCAGTTAATCAACTCACTATATTCCTATGTTATTATATCCAGATCTCAATCTATACTCCATCTTCTAATTTTATATAGATTATCACAGTAATTGCTGGCCAAACAATTAGTCAATAAGCATAAGATATAATAAACAATTCAACAAAAACTAACTTTCATTCAATGGGAAGATTTAATTTAAACTACATACCAAGTTCCGTTGCAATCATAATGAAAATTTAGTTCATGATAATAATAAAGAAAAACATCATCCAGATTAATAATCCAAACATCCCAGATAATTACAAAAGATAAAACTGAAAGTAGTATGCACACAAGCCAATCATTTTTGATGATAAAGCATATACTTTGTAATAATCTTATTCATTTATTAATAAAAAGTATTAATTTATTAAAGGCTTTTAATTATCTACATGATATTTTATAATATGTGATAAACTCATACTTTTAAGCAATGCTTTTAGAATAATGATGATGATCATTCTAATGAGATCTAAATTCTTAGAAAGCTTAAAACTAAAATAGTTCCCAATCGTTGGATTACTAAATTGGGGATTAGTGAATCCGGATAGATTGATACATGCATTGCTTGCTCATTGGATGAGGATTATTGATCTCATGATCATTTGTGTGGAGACATTAAAGTAAGTATGTAGGTGCTTATTAGAGAATAAGTTCACTGAACGTGGCTCGCTAAGGAATACCTAATGGAGTTTTACTTGCCTGTCAATATGAATTCCTGTAGTGATAGTAGTACAAGTGATCCTTGGACTTGAGATCATCATAGTATCTTGTGTACAATGAGTTATACTTTGACTTATTCCTTAAGACCCTTAGGGTATATCAAAGGGTATGCTTGGGTATAATAAGTTGTACGTGGATATAATGTATGATCAATAAAGAATCTACCACTTCTAGTAAAAGAAGAAAAATGTTCTATGCGATTCGATAAATGACAACCCAGTAGTCCTTGGCCAAGACATAATAAAATTAGAAAGAAGTTTCTAATTTGCATTATTTAGAGTTGTGCATTTAAGAGTCGAAATAATTATAATTAAATAAAATAAGACTTGACAACAATTCCATGTCTTATATTTATTTGGGATATTGTATGGTGGAAGGATTGAATTATACGGTAACTATTTACTCAAATGTTCTTTTATGATTAATGTTGAAATCTATATTATCTGAAAAGTCGTTAATCGCTAGGGAGACTTATCCCTATTGTAGAATAAATATTATTTATTTAAATAAATTAATAGTTTAATTTATTTATTTAAATAAGATTAGAATTATTTTAATTGATTTATTCACAACTGGATTAATATGGAGAACCAAAAGGGTCACACCATAAAAAGAAGAATAATTATTTAAGAAGCAAATGACATAATCGTAATAATAAGTTAAGTATATTTAATTTAATCTATGGTGATGGAATAAATTAAATAGCTTAATATTTATTATTTAATATTTTAAAAATATTAAATATAAATTAATAAGAGGAGTCTTATTATTATTACTATTATTATTATTTAATTCCTAAAGGAG